>JANAVB010028198.1:0-10000 GCA_029216955.1 Iris pallida | reverse complement strand
GGCAGCTGTTCGACGACTCCAGGGACGAGCTCGAGAGCTCGCTGAAGAGCATCGTGGACCACGGGCTCAGGTGATAGAAATAATATACATCAGAATCAATGTCTTGATTAATGGCATGATAGAAATAATATTAGTTGTAAATATTCCTTAATTTACTCTTTTTTTATTCTCTTTTTCAAATTGTTATATTTTATATTCCATAAGCTGCTGCTGCTTCTTCTTCACTAGTACTAGTATCATTAGTATTAGTGCTAGGATTATCACTCTGATAATCAGTATAAATTACCACTCGTTTGCCTTTTCTTGAACGAATGTCCGTTTTTTCCATCGATCCCTCTTCATTTTCTTCTTTCTCTTCCTCCTTCTTCTTCTTCTTCTGAAACATCAATCAATTTGTATGACCATCGAGAAATATTTTTACTGATTTCTTCCATTTCAATGGATTTTTTACGATAGTTATTGTTATCTTTTGTATTCCTGCTGTAGGTTGTATATATATATATATATATATATATATATATATACACGACCAATATCAATAATAATATTCAAGTTCATTTTCAATCACAATCAATATTATTTCCTCATATATCAGGAACATGGACCGGCAGTCGCGGGAGGTGAGGAACTGGCTCAGCGCCGTCCTGTCGTACCAGAGGACCTGCCTGGACGGGTTCCCGGAGGGCGAGTTGAAGGAGAAGCTGGAGAAGGCGATGGTCGGCGCCAAGGAGCTGACGAGCAATGCGCTCGCCATAGTCGGACAGATACCGGAGTTTTTGGCGTTGCTCAATCTCGACGGATCCAAGAGGCGGCTCTTGTCGGCCGAGACCAGCCCCATCGGCTCCGACGGATTTCCTTCGTGGATGTCGGAAGGGGAAAGAAGGCTTCTCAAGGGGAGCAAGAAAATTAAGCTCAAGCCCAACGTGACCGTCACCAAAGATGGCAAAGGGGATTTCAATACCATTTCCGATGCGCTAGCGGCCATGCCAAAGAAATACCAAGGAAGGTATGTGATCACGTACAATTTTTTTTATAGCTTTGGTGTAGTTTTGAAATAGGGAAACGTGTCAGCATCACATTGGCTCCCTCCTATTTGCTTGGGTCCGACACCGCTTGACCTGTCAATGAGACGCTGACATGTGGCATGCTGTCATGGAAAGGTTTGCAGTCCAAGACAACGGCCCAAATAGTGTCGTCCTTTGAAATAACAAGATATTTGGAGGCTGTAGATGTATTTCTATGGCACCTATCACAACCTTTATCCATCGTCATCTTCGTGCTCGTCGTCCTCCTCCTCCCGATCATCATCCAAACCTTCTTCCTTTAGAATGGGGTCAATTATAAAGCATAAGAAAGCTTCATACAGTATTTGACAGTTTTATGATCAATTGTCGATCTGACACTAATTCTTTATGTTGATGTCAAATTCTCATTCGGCCATATCACAACTCACAACCCGACGGTTTTATGATCAACTGTCAATGTGACATCCAAATTCTTTATTTTTGGTTGAGTAAAATCTTCAACACTGAAGATACTAATCGATACTTCCGCACATATACGTATGTAGGTATGTTATCTATGTCAAGAAAGGAATATACGAGGAGACGGTGACCGTGACAAAGAAGATGCAGAACATCACCATCTATGGAGAAGGCGCGAAGAAGACGATCGTGACCGGAAGCAAGAACTTTGTTGATGGCACCAGAACATTTCAGACGGCAACTTTTGGTAAACAATATATGTTCCAAATGATAGTAATTAGGGAAATGATAAATGGTCCGCGGGGTGACCGTGTGCGCCAGCACGCTGCGTATCACCATCCCACAGGGGCCCTGCTGTCTTCGGGGCCCATCCTCCCACTCCCATCCAATTAAAGGATGACATGTGGTCCGCGGGCCAGTACTGCGATCCAAATCTGCAGACAACGTAGCAGTGTTAATTAACTCGCTATAGTTAGCTTTTGATTAAAAAAAAAAAAAATCTGATGTTAATTCATGCTATATATATATATATATATATATATATATATATATATGTGTGTGTTTGTATCGATCAGTTGCCTCTGGTGATAATTTTATGGCAATGGACATGGCATTCCGGAACACCGCCGGAGCGATCAAGCACCAGGCCGTGGCTCTCCGCGTCCAGTCCGACCGCTCCATCTTCTACCGCTGCCGCATGGAGGGCTACCAAGACACCCTCTACGCCCAGACCCACCGGCAGTACTACCGCTCCTGCGTCATCTCGGGCACGGTCGACTTCGTCTTCGGGGACTCCGCGGCCGTCTTCCAGAACTCCCTCTTCGTCGTCCGGCGCCCCCTGGACAACCAGCAGAACATCGTCACCGCGCAGGGCCGCACCGACCGCCACGAGTCCACCGGGTTCGTCCTCCAAAAGTGCCGCATCGCGCCCGACCTCCACCTCAAGCCCGTCGTCGCCAAATTCAAGACCTACCTCGCCAGGCCGTGGAAGGAGTACTCGAGGACCGTCTTCCTCGAGTCGGAGTTCGGCGGGCTGATCCACCCGGACGGTTACCTGCCGTGGGAGGGCGACTTCGCGTTGAAGACGCTGTACTACGCGGAGTACAACAATGTCGGCGCCGGCGCCAACCTCACCGCCCGAGTCAAGTGGCCGGGCGTCAAGGTTATCAAGAAGTCGGAAGCGGAGCACTTCACCGTCGAGAGGTTCATCCAGGGCGGCCAGTGGATTAGCGGCAGCGGCGTGCCGGTTCGCATGGGTTTGTATCAGTGAACAAATGCGCCGGAAAGACGACGAAGTTCTCTACATCGTCACAACAAATGAGGAGAGTGTGGTTCTTGATATATTCAGTACTAGCTAAACATGAATCTTTGCTAGTTCTTGGGAGAGATCAGAGATATGTTCAAACACCAAAAACTTATTTATTTTGTTGTACATTTTCAAGTTGAATCAAGTATGAATGCAACAAAATTTGTAAGAAACAAGAAGTTTTCTTGAATATATATTGCATTGTATCAACGATACAGATTCTTACAAACTACGTATTTGAATTGAAGCAAAAAAAAAAAAAAAAAAATACGTGGCAGCCAACCATTGGTTCTTTTCTACTGTCGTTGGGCCCCATCTAGACTGGGGTTCAATAGTCGGCCGCCACATTGGCCGACGGTCACGTTCGCGATTACAAACAGCGAACAATGCAGCAGGATCCAAACAAGAATCACATATTTCAAATACAATAATAGACTAGGGTCAGAGACCAAAGTCTAGGAATTGATAAAGTGAGCTCTGATCCCAAAGATTGTATGGTCAAAAATTGATCTAGGAAAAAAATAATATAAAGTCTAGGATCTATAAAGTTTGGCTTCAAATTGGAACTTACTATTCTACAAAACGAGTTCCTACAATCTAGAATCTAGAAATTGGGAGGCCAACCCTTAGCACCTATGGGTGGAATAGAACTGAAATTGTAGAAATTGGAACTAGGAATGAGACTTACTATTCTACAAAATGAGCTCGTTCATTCTAAATCTATAATCTAGAAAATGGGATGGGCCTTCCTAATGAGTACATTTTGTAAAAAAAAATTCTATCTTGGTTATTAATTGTAACTAAATATTCTTTCTTTTTTTATGTTAAGATTTTTGTTATTATAAGTTATTTAAATTAATAAATTATCTATTATACAAAACACAAAGGTTTTTGAATCCTAGGGCTGACTGTGCCAAGATAAAGAGTGGTTGGGATTTAATCTTGGTGAATCAACGGTTGTGGGATTTTATGGGGAAGAGCATTATTGGGAGTGGGGTTTTATGATCCTAAGGCTGACTGTGCCAAGATAAAGAGTGGTTGGAATTTAATCTTGGTGAATCAACGGTTGTGGAGTTTTATGGGAAAGAGCATTATTGGGAGTGGGGTTTTATGGGGAAGAGCATTATTGGGAGTGGAGTTTTATGGGGAATCCAAAGATGGGGATTTAATATTTTGATGGTTGGGATTTAATATTTTGATGGGGACCTCATAATGGTTGTGGATGAGCATTATTGAGAGTGTGGTTTTATGGGGAATCCAAAAAAAATTCACATCCAGCAGTGGTTGGGATTTAATATTTTGATGGGGGCCTCAAAATTATTATTGTTCGTTTAAAATTGGAGGTCCAAGATTTTGAGGAGGAATACCTTAAATGAACCATGCCCTATGGGCACGGGTTATGACTAGTTATCCTATATTACTATGGTTAGTAAATAATTTTTTTCAACTTTACAAATTTGCAAATTATTATCCTTACGCGGTTAACAATGATATTATTTCTATTTTCATATTTGTTATTGATATTCTATTATGTCGGTGTGGGATAGCAAGTTGTATTACACAATTTTTTTTAAATATTTAGTTGTCTAGTAATCCTAACAGCTTGTTAATTATAATAGTTTAGAATAACAAGTTACAGAAATAGAGACTATTACCTTAAACATTGATTTTAAGACCAAAGCGTTAATGTTTGACATTTTTGATACCAAAATCATAATACCAACTATTACGCGAGACCCTATTACTAAATAATCTTTTATGTTTCTATATTGGAGACCTAAATTAATATATATATTGCCTTGTATCAATGATACAAATTCTTACAAACTTTGTATTTGAATTGAAGTAAAAAATATATATATATGAAGAACATAAATGATATTTTGCGTGACCGCGACCTAACGTGGCAGCCAACCATTGGCTCCCTCCTGCTATCATTGGATCCCATCCGGACAAGAGGTCAATGGTCGGCCGTCACGTCCGCTGTTACATTTGGTAAAAAAGAAAAATAGTTTGTTATCATCCAAATTATCTAAATGTTATTTAGTAAAAGCACGTGCGTTGCACTTAAAATATTCCTTCTTCTTTTAATCTTATCAAAATATAATCAAAATATTAAAATTTAAATTTGTTATATATAGAGAGAGAGAGATCAAAATATATATATATATATATATATATATATATATATATATATATATATATATATATATATATATATATATATATATATATATATAGAGAGAGAGAGAGAGAGAGAGAGAGAGAGAGAGAGGAAGGATAGGGATCCCCGCACTTTTTGCATCCCCAAGCATCCCCCCTATTTACACCGTTGGATGGTGCTTTAAGTCATCTAATCTTAACCGTTGATTTACCAATGGTTAAGATTAGATGACATAAAACACATCTAACGGATGTGAACATGGGAATGCAAAAAGTGCGGGGATGCCTATCCTTCATATATATATTATATAGAGGAGGGATCCACATTCTCTCACTTTTGCATCCCACATGCATCCCCTCTTTTACATCCATTGGATAATGTTTAAGTCCTTTAATCTTAACCGTTAATTTTTCAACGGTTAAGATTAAATGATTTAAACATGATCCAACGGGTGTTATCATGGGGATGCTTGGGGGATGCAAAAGTGAGGGGATGTGGATCCCTCCTCATATATATATGAATAATGCTATTTGTACCTCCAAATTGTACCTCCAAACCGTCCCTCCTTACGTGACAGCTGACATGATATATTGATGTGGCAGCTGACATGGCAAATTTTAAAATTAAAATTAACATTAAAATTAACACATTAAAATTAATGTTAACATTAACATTAAAATGAAAATTAAAATTATCTTTAACATTAACATTACAATAATATTAATATTAACGTTAACATTAACATTAATTTTAATATTAACATTATTTAATATTAATATTAACATTATTTAATATTAATATTAATATTAATATTAACAATAAATTAACATTAATATTAACATTAATTAATATTAACATTAAATTAATATGGACAAAATTAGATAATTAACTTTTTGGGTTAAAATTTGTCATGTCATCGGTCATGTCAGCAGATGACACATAATTTTATTTAACATGCCACGTCAACTGCCACATAAAGAGAAATGTATTGGAGGAACAATTTGGAGGTACGAATAGCATTACTATATATATATATATATATATATATAAAGGATAGGCATCCCCACACTTTTTGCATCCCTATGTTCACATTCGTTGGATGTGCTTTAAGTCATCTAATCTTAACCATTGGTAAATCAACGGTTAAGATTAGATGACTTAAATCACCATCCAACGGTATATATATATATATATATATATATATATATATATATATATATATATATATATAAAGAGAGAGAGAATTTTAATATTTAAATTATATTTTGTTATATATATAAAATTATCTATTTGTTATATTTTCTATCGATAATATCAAATTTTCTGCACATGATAATAAATTATATATTTTTCGTCTATATAATATTATATGAAAAGAAACACAAGTAGATATATTTTTTAGATAAACCAAAACAACAATGAAAATAAAATAAATAAAATAAAATTCCAAATAAACCAACTACATTATTAAATCAAACTAACTAAACCAAACCAAAATATGTATAAAAAAAAATCAAATATTTGATTTCCGTCAGACTGTCCGGTGAAAATTGGACATGTCCAATTTCTGTCAATATGTCTGACGAAAAATACCTTTACTTTTAATTTTAAGATAGTTGTTATCCTATGCATAATTTAAGTAAAATTGAGTACTGTACAACAAATTTTCGGTTTATTATTCCATGGTTTAGAGTTGAGAGACATTTCCTGGTCTACAATTGGTAACAATTATCCACTATTTCTTTTGATTTTTTCTTTTTGTTAACTTTAGAAAGAATAAAGAGCTTTTTTTGAGTGTGATCTTTAACGTACGTGAGTTCAAGTGTGGACCAAGTCGTGATCAACTCGGTCGCTTGCTAGCTCCGATGTTTCCGTCATGTTGTCAGTAGCTCTATCTTTGGCTAGTGGCTATGCAATATTCCTTCCTCGATTGATATTCCTTTGCGACGAATTAAATATTTCTGAAAATTTCATCAGTGTTTCTTGCTTTTTCTTTCTCAAGTCGGCTTTGAATTTCATATTTGTCAAGTATTCCTGCTATATATATATCCTTTTTTGCTTGGATTGCTCCATTTAGATTACTGGGAGTTCTTGATAATGGACAGATTTAGATTCTGAATTTTATATCAGTATAGACTTTAATTCATGTCCAATTGAAAACAGTAATAATATTTGTACATCCAAATTGTTCATTCAATATATTCCTCCTTACCTTACATAGAATATTAAATAGCATTATGTACGAATTTTAATCCAAAAAATTAATTATTTTATTTTTTAATGTTAATAATAATATTAACATTAGTTTTAATTTTAATTTTAAAATTTGTTAAGTCAACTATCACATTAATAGCGATGTCAGCTGCCAAGAATAAATTGGAGGAACACTTTGTTGGTGCTAATATCATTAATCAATTAAAAAATTTGAATACTAAATTTTTTATTTTTGTTTTTCCTTTTTCTAAGTATGCTCTCCCAAGACTATATAGACGACTATGAAAAAAGAAAGTAAGAACAAAAATTCACGGTCCAAATTTTTTAATTTAACATGTAAAAACTTAAACTCGATATAAAATTTAGGATCTAAACGCTAATTACACTACGTAAGGAAGCACATCTTAATCACAAGCATATAAATGGCCGGCTCGGCACGACGACATGTTTGTTCCTGACGTTACCATTCAATATGTAACAATGTCATGCGAACTGGTCAATAGTTTCTTCCTTTAAAATTTTAAATCCTATAGTTCACAAACTTTGTAGTAGCTAAACGAAGAAGCGCTCGAGAATGGAGAGCATGGGAGAGCCGGGGACGGAAGCCATCGGCTCCTTCCGAGGATACGAAAAGATGAGCGAGTCCGAGGAGAGGGAGCACCGCCGGAGAAGCCGCAGGCGTCGGATCGTCATCTCGCTCTCCACCGCCCTCCTTGCCGTCATCGTCGTCGGTGTCGTGGCCGGGGTGGCGGTCCAGAAACGACGCGACGACGACGACGACGACGACGCAACGCGGACGTCGTCCACCGCCAGCTCGATCAAGGCGGTGTGCGACACCACGAGGTATCCGGACTCCTGCTACTCCAGCCTGTCGTCCGCGGCGCGGGGGTCGGGCAGGGACGCCGGCGACCCGGAGGAGCTGTTCAGGATGTCCCTCGAGGTCGCGGCGGACGCGCTGTCGGACGCGTCGTCCCTGCCCGACGCGCTGGCCGGGCTGACGGACGACGGGGCGGCCCTGGGCGCCCTCGCCGACTGCAGGGAGACGCTCCGCGACGCGGTCGACCGGCTCGGCGAGGCGATCGAGCTGCTGCTGCGTCGGCGGCCCCTGACCGCGTCCAGGATCAGCACGCTCAGGTCGTGGCTCAGCGCGACGATCACCGACCAGGCCACCTGCGTGGACGGGCTCGAGGACGCGACACGGGAGGTTGGGGACGGGATGCTGGCCGCGCTGGCGAACTCGACGCGGCTCACGAGCAACAGCCTGGCCATCGTCACGAAAATAGTGAGCGTGCTGCGGGACCTAGGCGTGCCGCTCCACCGCAAGCTGCTGGACACGACGAGCGGCGCCGCCAGCTGGCAGAGGAGGGTTCTGAGACGGACGTCGTGGGCGACGCCGAGACCGAACGTGACGGTGGCCAGGGACGGGAGCGGGGACGTGCGGACGATCGGCGAGGCGCTGGCGATGGTCCCGAAGAAGGGGAACTCGACGTTCGCGATCTACGTCAGGGAGGGCGTGTACGAGGAGGTCGTGAAGGTGGAGAAGGGGCAGTGGAACGTGCTCATGTACGGCGACGGAATGTACAAGAGCATCGTCACCGGCAGCCTGAACTTCGTCGACGGCGTCAAGACGTTCCAGACGGCGACGTTCAGTAAGTGCTGCTTGCCGATAACACTTCGAAATGGTAGTCGGGAATAGTATAGTACATTTTCTGTTTTTTTTTTTTTTTTTCAATTATGCTATTCCGCTGCCAAAATTTTGGGTGATGCCTTCTTCCATTATATGTGGGATCTGACATGGCAACTAATATGGCAGCTGACATGTCATGTTTTAACCAAAAAAAATAATTACCCAAAATTTTTATTGTTAATTTTAATTTTAATTTAATTTTAATATTAATTTTAATGTTAAAATTAATGTTAATGTTAATTAATGTTAATATTAATACTAATATTAATGCTAATGTCAATGCTAATTTTAATTTTATGTTAATATTTATTTAAATGTTAATGTTAAATTTAATATTAATGTTCATATTAATTTTAGTATTAATGTTCATGTTAATTTAATATTAATATTAATATTAATATTAATATTAATATTAATATTGATATTAATGTTTAATTTTGTCATGTCAGCTGTCATGTCATCAGCCATGTCATATGTCACATAATGGAAGATGATACCATCCAAATTTTTTAGGAGCCCAATAGCATTTCTGTTTTTTTTTTGTTTTTTCACTAGAAATACATAGCTAGTAACATAATAATCAAACTACTACACTTTCTAAAACATTGATCTTCATATTTTTTTCGTCAGAATTTTTTTTGACTCCATCTTCCGTGTATCAAATCATTATTCTTCAAACTCAAAATCTTTTTCATAAACAATTTTTTAATGGAATTTGTTGTTTATAAGTTAAAATTCAGAGTTTTGCCTACTGTTGGAAAATGTGAATGTACATTTGTTATAATAATAATATCATTAATTTCTTTTATCAACGAATCTATGAAAAGGTGTACGAATCTTTTAATTGGAAAAGGTGTACGAATCTATGTATTGGAAAGATGTCCCCTTTCCATCATGTCTCTTTATTTCTATAAATATAAATATGTTTGGAGCATTCAAGGCATTCATTCATTCATCCATATTGCATTAGTTAGTCTAAGAGAGAGAGACAACTAACGTTGCTTCGACGAGTTCCTACGGTGTGAAGTGCTGCTACCGAAGGAAACAACCGTTGTATCCTGGGAGACTAATCGTCATTAAACCGTAAGCACCAGTGCGGGGCGAATATTGTCTTAAGATTGTTATTAAACCCCATAAAGGAAAAC
>JANAVB010028197.1:12184610-12193193 GCA_029216955.1 Iris pallida | reverse complement strand
CAGGAGTTGCCGAGGTTCTTGAGGCCGAGAGGGGGGCCGGACTTCCGCCGGCGCTGGTGCTGCGGCTGCCAACTCATTTGGAGTTCCATCACCGGCCGTCGCCGCCGCTTCCTCTTCTCCTCCTCCACCAAATGGACAATGACGACGATGAAGACTCTCCTTCTTCTTCTTCCTCCTCCTCCTCCTCCTCTTCATTTGATTGCATCGTTCTCCCTTCTCCCTCCTATTCTCGAACTCGTCTTCTTCCTTCTTCTCGACTGAGAATGGAATTATGCAATTTAGACCTCCGGCGAAGGAACGGGGAAGAAGGGGGGGAATTGAAATTAGGGTTTTGGTTTTGGGGATTTTTGGAAAAAGGGAGGAGTCTTATTTTGGAAACGCTTCTGTTGACCGATCTTTTTCATTATACACGTCTTCTATCAGAGTGACTAACTGACAAGGGCCGACCTGGATGAAGGAATACACGAGGATAATGTGCACCTACCGCACACGTAAAGCCATAAATAGCCCAAGAGAGGGGCATAATGCTATGATTACAAATATGTGACGAGAAGATCAAGTTGTAAATCGGGCCGGGCCGGGCGGCCCGAAGCCCACATTGGGCGGGCTGAACCGGGCTCGGGCCAAGCCCAGCCCGGACCGGAGCAGAAAGCAGGCCGGGCCTGGCCCGGCCCGGTGAGGAAATGTGCAGCCCAGCCCGGCCCACAGGACCGGTGGGTGAGGGGCTGGGCCGGGCCGGTTCGGGCCAGCGGGCCGGGCCGGGCCCGGGCTTGGGTTGGGCCGGTCCGGGCTTGGTTTTTGATTTTTTTTTTTTTTAAATTGATAAAGTTTATGTTAAAAGTATATAAAAGTTATAAAGTTTATAAAGTTTTTATTTGAAAAAATTGAAAAAAATTGATATTTTTATTTGTTTAAGTTAAATTTTTAAAGTATATAAAATTATTTATAAAGTTTATTCTAAGTGTATAAAGTTTATTTAAAGTTTTTTTTAAGTATTTGTATAAATTTTAAACATTTTTTCCTCCTTCTTTTTCCGGGCTTGGGACCGGCATAGGCGAAGTTAAAAAATGTTTTTTTTTATATTTTTTAATTTATTTAGTTTGTTTGAGTTGTTAATTTAAATTATTTATATTTTACTTACTTACTTTCTTTTAAGTAATATAATTTATAATTTATTTAGTTTTTTTGAATTACTTATATTTTACTTACTTTCTTTTAAATTATTTACTTTCTTTGTTTGTTTTTTTTTGAAAGTATAATTTTTTAAAGTATAAATTATTTACTTTTAAAAATTATTTACTTACTTTCTTTGTTTGTTAAAGTATACATTGAAAGTATAAATTAGAAATTTTTAAAGTATAAATTTTAAAGTATGCATTGAAGTGGTTTTTTGGTCATTTTCTTGAAAATAGAGTTGTTGGAGTGGTTTTTTGGTCATTTTCTTGAAAATGACCAAAATACCCCTCCAACGTTTTAATAACAGCTATATTATGGGGGTATTTTGGTAAAATACCCCCTCCAATTCAAAAAAAAAAAAAAAAAATTAAAACCGGTTCAGACCGGGCTAGACCGGGCCGGGCCGGTTCGGGCCTACCGGGCCGGTTCGGGCCTACCGGGCCGGGCCTACCGGGCCTAACGTTAGCATTTAAAAAAAAAAAAAAAAATCCGGTCCGGGCCGGTCCGGGCCGGGCCGGGCTTGGGCTCGGAGGGGGAGGCCCGACCCGGACCACTGGGACAGGGGGGGCCGGGCCGGTCCGGGCTTCGTCGCGGGCCGGGCCGGGCTAATAGGGCGGCGGGCCGGGCTAATAGGGCGGCGGGCCGGGCGGGCTCGGGCCGGGCACCGGGCCGCCCGGCCCATTTTACAACTTGACGAGAAGATCGGCATGCTTGAATTACACTGAAAGTTGATGGTACGGGACCGGTTGGTACTTTGATTAAATTCATGTGTTAGGTCCGGCGCTTGTAGGTCAAAGTAGAAATAGCATGGACAGATAGGACCGACATGATTCGAGCTATCAATCATAGGTGTATGTGAGGGTTGAATAAAAAAAAAATAGATGTGCTAGGATAATACATTTTATTTTAAGAAATATTAAAATAAATATTATTTTTTAATGGATAATGTCGAGAAGTCATACAACTATGAATATATATAGATGGAGAACGGAACCATATTTGTATAGGAGAAGGAATCCATATACTTATAGGAGTTTGAGATACGTAAATATATACTTGAATCTAATCATATCTTAACATCCCCTTCAAACTCATGAGAGGTCAAACAACATGAGCTTATCTAATAGAAACAGAAATCGAGGTGTGGGATGTAACTATGTAAAGATATCTACCAGATGATCAACGGAATCAATCTGTCACTCCCGTTTTTCGTTATACGTATTTTTAGTATACGTGTACGGAATTCTGACTTTTGTCAGGTGACCTGTATTTTGACTTGTCTTGCTTACCCTAGTCATGGTTTAATCTTGCCTTGGTTTAATTCGGTTTGGTTCAACTTGGCTTGGCTTGGCTTGGCTTGACTTGGTTTGTTTTGGTTTAAGATGGTGGGACTTAGTATATAAGTCAACTCCTCCCTCTCTCTCTCTCTCTCTCTCCTCCATAACTTTTAATTTATTTCCTCCGTCTTCTTCATTACTCCTCCCCACCCACCAAAGAAGCCCTAGGCAAGTGCAACTGCTTCATGAAGGATCTCAAGTTTTATTGATTCCATTCTCTTCCTTGTATGATTCTAAGCCGCTTTAGAATTTGACATTTTTTATTTTGATGGATGAATTTTTGTAGATCTAAGTTTTCATCTTTTCTTGTTTTTCTTTGTTTTGATCTGTAAAAGCTTGGTCTTGTTCTACCCAGTTTAGACCCTTGGAAGTCCTGATTCCGACTTGTTTTGAGGAAGTTATGACATTTTGAAGTTCATGGGTTCCTTGAGCTGCTCTCGGTCTGGTTGGAGATGATGAGCAGTGCGCGCGCTCTTTAGCGTCGCGCCATCTCGTTGCGCGTGCGCTCCTTAGCGTCGTGCTATCCTGGTCGTGCGCTCTTTAGCCCAGCGCCCCTCTGGCCTAGCGCCACCTGGCCCAGCGCCTCTCTGGCCTGGCACCACCTGAACCCGCGCCACTTGGCCCAGTGCCCCTCTGGCCTGGCGCCACGCAGCCCCACGCCAGTTGACCCAGTGCCACCCGGCGCTTCTGGCCGAGCGCCACCTAGCGCAGCGCGCCATTCTCGTCGCGCGCCACCCCGCGCTTCTGGCCTTGTGCCATCTAGCGCCGCGTGCCATTCTCGTCGCGTGCCACCCCGCGCTTCTGGCCGAGCGCCACCTGGCGTCGTACGCCATTCTCGTCGCACGCTCCAATTATTGTGCGCCTTAAGACCAGTGTATCACCATATTTTGTTAGATGCATGTACCCTGAGCTTTGACCCGACCTGAGCATGACCTGACTTGGCTGTAACACAAACTTGACTTGGACATGAGCCCTGACTTGGACTTGAACATGATAATTCTTAGCTATGATCAGAACTTGACATGAATACGACATGATAATATGAACCCGTCTTGATAATTCTTGATAGTAGCCCGTCGAGGCGCACTCCTGACAAGTACACTTGACAGGACAAGTAACCTGACATGACATATGTACTCTTGATCGCTGTTACGGCAGCTATCCTGACTTGCTAGTATAACTCTTGTCTTGACACCGTGGTTGATTTTCTTGATTGTGCCTATATAAGCTACCTGTCTCGTCTTGCATCATGTCTAGGACATGGATTCCTGGTTACCATGGTCAGGGATTCGTACTGAATCTGACTAGGTTAAATGACTAGATTGATCAAGTAGTCTATACAGAAAGATTTTTCCAGTTACAGGCGATCCCATTATCTCGGCCACACCTGAGGGACTTGTAGCCTGCCGACGAGTAGGGCACATTTCCAGCACACTGTCATGTGGGACACTTCTTGAAAACATGAATACTGAAAGTACACCAGTAATATTGATAACTCTTGTAAATCACTTCGCCTGGATAACCTGGATAGCTACAGGGCTTGTGACTGTGGAAACATCTCAATTTGTATCTTGCTAGTAACTAGGCATGTGATAACCCTAGTTAGCTAATGATAGCAAGTCGTAGGACTTGATTGGCCGTGCCTGAATGCTTGTCTTGTGATTAGCATGGGAATTATATTCCGCCTTTTATTTTTCTAATGCAAGCTATTGTTTTATTCTAACCATGTCTTCATGTTACTTATCATGTTCATTTAATTATCCTCCTATTTAATTATTTGCTGGTTTTAGTTCCTAAGTGGAGCCTCTCTTGTGGCACTTACTCTTTCTGGGGTATGACCCAGCTGGTTTTGTATGGCCAGATTTCGGAGCAGCACCCGAGGATCTACCAGCTTTCCAGCCAGATAGTTAACACCAAACGTAATCCTGGCAACGAGTGAGTTTCTTATTTTGCTCTCACACTCTATTGTAAATTATTCTTTTGAGATGTTTAGCCGCCGAGCAAGTGTTAGCTCGTGTTGAAACTTAATTTTTGTTTGCCTAAGGGCTGTAACATGATTGACAAATCCTAGGGTTGATCATGTGTGACTTGACTCTTGCTAGTCTTCAAATTTTGTATGACTAGCTTCATGATCATCTGAATATGTAATATTTGGGACGCCTTACTTTGTATGTCTGATGATCTAACATCTTGTAATAATTATTTGCTTGCTTGAGATTGAGACACTAGGTTTGTTCTTGATTATAAGAGACTGAGGGCTTGTAGATAAACCCTCATACATCTAGACAGCCGTGACCATATTGCGAGGTGGGTTTCACTTCAACGTACATAGCTGGTTGTGTCTGTCCCCCGCTCTCCAGTATTCTGGTTCTGGGGCGTGACACAATCTCAATGTGATTTATATTTTTCATGAAAAATCGAATTGTTTGTAATCTGTATAGCACTTATGTTATCACAGTGAAGCAACATAGGTCCTGTAGGAGCGATGCCCATATCAGATAGCAATCTCCGTACATGAATGTCATTGGTGGTGGCAGTCCTAGCTTTGTACTTTGCCTCGGTAGAAGAATATGCAACAAATGCTTATTTCTTGTTTCGCTGTAAAATCAATGAATTACTAAGAAACAAATAGAATCATGTAGTAGATCATGTGATGGTCAGATTTTCTGCCCAATTTGCATCAAAAAATGTTCGAAGGTGCCAGTTGGTGATCCAGATAATAAACGTTTGAGAAGATGCTTTATCTGAGATGACTTGCTGAAAAACAATTTCAAAAGCAGACACCCAATGCTGCTGCTATCAACAACCAGGAGGATGATGATGATGCCATCCCAAAGCTCTCAGTCAATTGGCAGATAGGCTCTTCGTCGTAGATAACAACTTCGAGACTCGAATACAGCGACTTCTCAAATACGACCTTCAGATCTGATATCAAAAAACAAATCAATAATATTGATTTTATTAATGAATAATGGCAAAAGGGTCATACAACTATGAATATATATAGATGGAGAACGGATCCATATCCTTATAGGAGTAGGGGATACGTAAAAGTAGACTCGAATCTAATCCTAATCTAATCATAACTTAACAAATATAAAATTCTTATGGTTATGATCGAGAATAAATTATCAAAATATGATATTTATGATCATAATATTATTAATTGATCGTTGTCTCACAAAAATAAATTATGATAATTGAATTGATTAGAATAAGGCTTGAGTTGAATAAGATTCATGTCAAGTTTGGGTCCAGTCGGTTTCATGTTAAAGTTTGGTGTGATCATAATTTGAGTTAGATCAAATAAGGTTTGGATGTAGTAAGGTTTGGATCAGGTTGGGTTCATATTAGGTTGTATTAAGATCAGGTTTTAGTCAAGTCAATTAAATCGGGTCCAGATGTGAATTAATGTCAATTTTGCATGTTGATAAGTGTAGTTGGGAAATTTCAGAAATCATTATTCTCGTTATATGGGAACAAAGAATACTCACCTCTCACTACATGGACTGGACATTATTCCTTCATATGGTAGGAATATAATGCATAAGAAAATATGTTATTCCAATTAACTTTTTATTAGATGTATACCAAATGTAGTAATATGGATCAGTATTATATATCTAATGCACCCTCTAAGACTCCAAATTAGATTAGTTAGTAGCAAGTCAAGAAGCAACAATTTATAGTGCTGGCATTAAACCCTAACCGGGCTGGTATGGTTCAATCTAGTTCAGAATGGGTTCAGTTTAAGGCGGTCGGCCTTCTTGTGGCTTGGGCCAATAATGGGTAGTGTGTCCACTAGTGGTGCATCCATTAGGGACTCAAAATTGTCTATACATAGAGGGTGTTCTCGTGAAGAGAAACTTGAATCCATATACTTGCCTCCAAAAGTAATTGCATATCTTCTTCGTCCTCTCCTCTACTCATTATTATATAGGAGTTCAGTTGATAGGTTGAACTAAAGGAGTCTCTTCTCACAGGTGTAATAGACACCTATCAAAATACGTAATTAAAAAAATATTGTTAAAATTTATGTTTGTACAAAATGTATATTTTGTATTCATATTTGGATTTGATCCATATTTCTCTATATTTTAATTTGTTGGTTCAATTGGAATAATAGTCGTAATATAATAGTCGCATACTAAAATACGTACTTTCAAAAAAAATATTTATATCTTTTTCGCTTTAAATATTTTTTTAAAAGTATAATAGCATCATTTCTATAAATTTTTAGTAATTTTATAATAATAAAAATGTTAGTGATTCATTTCTTTTTCATCTATCAATTCTTTTTTTTATCACTATGATTTTTAAATATCATTCATATTTGCATGTTTTCTCTAATTTACTCTTTCTCACCGTAGGCAACGTGAACACCTCATGGGCTAGGTGTCATGAGGAGAGCCCATGAGGGCCACATGACATCTCCCCCTTCCACCTAACCCTTTCTTTCATAAAAAATAATATTTTAATAGGGTAGAGAGAGAAAGAGATAGAGTAGCAACCATCTCTCTCTCCCCCGCTACTCTTCCCGCACTATCTCTCCTGACCCTCTTCTTCTATATCTCTCCTCACTGTTTTAACCTCCTCCCCCTCCTCTTTTCTCTTTCTCTCTCTTGATGTTATTTCTTTCTCTCTAAGCTCTCCTTTCTTTCAATTCTATCTCAATCTGTCTCGATCTTACTCCACTTCCCCGCCTGTAGTGCCCCGCTCCCTCAATCGGAGGCATTATATCAGTAATACTATCGATATCGATTGATTCGAGATAGATTAAATTAAGATCATTTCTCTATTTGGATTGGCTCTTCGGAATCAAGTCTTATATGTAGTAGATCATGTTCATAGAAGAGCTTATATAGAGTCCCTTCCTCAAATATTTCCAATGTTTGTTTTCGATGTTGGTTTTCCCATGCTTTTGTTGTTGGTTTTATGAAAACGTTTAGTGGACGTTTTCATGGTTTTAATTGTTGCATTCATCGATTTACATATTCATATCGAATTGTAGGAGAAAGAGAGAATAAGAGTATTAATCATTTATTGGTGCGAATGAAGGTGATTGCATAGGTACAGATTGAGCGCATGGGCGGATGCAGGTATAAGATGGGGTGGGCTCCAGCCCACCCCAAAAAATATGTTCTTCTTTTTTTTCATGTAGTTTTTTATTTCAATTTTTTTGGGAGTTAGTCCATACCTAGTCCATCCCAACCTACTCTAGCCCATTCCAGTATACATTTCTAGATCCGCCCCTGATTGAGCGTATAGTCGAAGATATTTTTCTTCTCTATTGGTGTGTGGCTTGACCTTCTTTCCTTGGCTCTCTTGTGCTTTCAATCAATTAATGATAACAATTATAAAAAAACTAGATAAAGAAGTAAAACACTTGATGTTGCATGCTTGTTGTATAGAATCATGTAATTGTAGTGATGTTGCATGCCTATCGTATAAAATTGTGAACTGTGATAATATTGCTGAAGGCAACTCTAGAGGGAGTGAATAGAGTACAACAAAAATATTCAATAAAAATTAAAGCTAATTACCGTAAGCACCGTGATTTTTGAGGTTTTTTTTATTTATTTAATGTGATTTTTATGTATTAAATTTATTTAATATCTAATATTGACTATAAAAGTACTTTACTGTAGCATTGATTTTTGAAGCACAACAATTATCAATTTCTCAAAAAAAAGTTCCATATTCATGTTCTAGACGACTCCACCTTCATATTAATATATCATGTTCCACCCAAACTTGTTCCCTTGTATATATATTTCTTGCACAACTTTAGGGTCAAAATAGTCATTTTAGCCCTTACCGTAAAATTTGATGTATTTTCTAATTTCGATTTGAGGCCCAAATCCGATCCAAACATTTCGACCTAATATATGATTTTGACTTATTTTGAGCCGACTACACACACCACTCAATCGAGTTCCCATGTGCTATTTATTTTTAAATGACACACAAGACTCAACTATAGACTTATTGGACTCGTTTCGATCCAAATAATTTCACTGACCCAAAACTAGACAAACTGTGGTTCAAGGAGCCTATTCTATGGTACGTA
>JANAVB010028197.1:12117110-12179610 GCA_029216955.1 Iris pallida | reverse complement strand
AAAATTTCTTTATTTCACAAACTTTAAAGAATAGTACAAGAGTACAATAAATTCTGGGAAAGTACAACTTTAGGAATCTGATCAGAAGACGATCACTTTATCCCTTGGACTATGTAAACTTTAAAGACAATAGCCTCTGAAGCATGCAGCAGCACTTGGACAAAAACTCCTGATCTCTGATGGTCTCGAAAATGACCTCCTCACCTAATGAAGAACTTGAAACTCTATTTATAGAGTTTTAGAAATAACTGTTTTGTAGTTATTCTGGATTGTGCACAATGGACTGCGCCAGTGACAGACTGTGCAGGCTATAGACTGCGTTGGCCTTTGGATAGTTGCTCGATCGTGGGCTAACTGTATTTAGACGTGTGGTATTGTTTGATTAAAATGCGCTTGGTCGTGTACAAGCGGTTGCCACGTAGCGAGCAATTGATGGCATGTAAGCCACGTAATAAGTGTCAGTTATCTTCAAGAAGCTTGATGGATCGTGCCACAACTGTGTTGGGATTGAATAGCGCTAGCTTCAGACTGCGTTCAGCTCTTGTCGATGGATCGCGCTGGAATTTGGATAGCTGGACTGCGCTGGGATTTGGAGAGCTGTCCTAGAGTGTGGCACGGCACGGGAAACGAGCAGACTCCTCGCTTCTCGGGCTGTCAGGCTTTCAGTGGATTTAATTTTCTTGTCAGGTAATGATAGCTTTGCCACGCCAGCATTAACGCGCTCGGACAGTGGCGCGGTTCTGTCTAGTGCGATTGATTTTTGGCGCTGTTCATGTTAGCGCTGTTCATTGATGGGTGCGCAGTTTGGACTTCTGTGCACTATTTGATGGGTACGTACAACTTGATTTTTAGGACTTACAAGACACAGCCAGCTACGTATATAGAAGTGTAAACCACCTCGATATACGGTCACGGCTATCTAGATGTATGAGGGTTTATCTATAATCCATCAGTCTCTTATGGTTAAGAACAAGCCTAGTGTCTCAATCTCAAGCAAGTAATAATAGTTACAAGATGTTAGACCATCAGATATTCAATAGTAAGGTGTCCCATACATTTCATATACATATGATCATGAAGCTAGTTATGCAAAATGAGAGGACTAGCAAGAGTTTCAGTCATATATGATCAACCCTAGGATTTGTCAATCATGTTACAGCCCTTAGGCAGACAAGAAATATAAGTATTCAACACGAGCTAACACTTGCTCGGTGGCTAAACGTCTCAAAAGAATAGTTTACAATAGAGTAGGAGAGCAAAATAAAATCCACTTGTTGCCAGGGTTACGTCTAGTGTTCACCATCTGGCTGGAAGGCTGGAAGATTCCCGGGTGCTGCTCTGAAATCTGGCCATACAAAACCAGCTGGGTCAGACCCCAGAAAGAGCAAGTGCCACAAAGGAGGCTTCACTTAAGAACTAAAACCAGCATGTCAGACCATAAACAAGAATAATAATAGAAAAACATGAAACGTAAATAAGGCAACAAATGACGAGAGGACGAGGAACTATTCCGGAAGCCAGGTTACAATCCTTAAACCAAACAAGGACCGGGGTTGTAACCCTTCGCCTGAACATAATCGGGTCTCTAGCCATTTATTGCTAAGAGTAAAGCGTAAGCAAGCATGTCCTGAGATAGCCATGTACTGGATCTAGACAAGACTAGACAGGATTGGACTCCATCCAACATTCACGACCAAGCAAAGAGTACGGCTTGATACTTTAACTAACTAGGGTTATCACAAGCCTAGTTACTAGCAAGATACAATGAGATGTTCCAGCAGTCACAAGCTCTGCAGCTATTCAGGTTATCCAGGCGAGGTTCATGTAAGAGTTATCAAGAATTATTAGGTGACTTTGAGTGCAACACATGACAATGTGCATATTACTTATTTCAAGAAGTGCCCCACATGAGAGTGGGCTGGAAATGTGCCCTACTCGTCGGCAGGCTACAAGTCCATCAGGTGTGGCCGGGATAACAAGATCGTCTATAACTGGAAACATCTCTCTATATGAGCTACTTTGATTAATCCAGTAATTAACCTAGTCAGATTCAGCATGAATCCCTGAATGTGGTAACCAAGGATGCAAGTCCTAGACATGATGCGAGACGAGACTGGTAGCTTATACAAGCACATTCAAGAACAATCACCCACGGTGTCAAGACGAGTTATTACTCAGCATGTCAAGATAGCCGTCGCAACAACATTCAAGATTACATGTCAGGTTTACTTGTCAAGAGTGCGCCACGACGGGCCACTATCATGTCATGTTACTTGTTACTTGTTAAGAGTGCACCTTAACAGGCCACTATCATGTTCTAGCCTTACATTATCATGAATGAGAGAAACTTGTATAAAATAGCTAGTAACATATTCTTGAAGCCAATGAAAAGATCTACAACTTTCATGTTGGAAGTTGAAAGAAATTCTGGCCATAAATCAGCCAAATGGGACATAAAACAGCAAAAATAGGTACTATACGGCACTATGTATCTATGCGGACTGGCACTATGCGGCCAGGCACTATGCAGCTATGTAGACCGACACTATGCGGCACTATGCAGCCATGTGGCCAGCACTATACGGCACAATGCAGCTATACGGTCAGCACTATACGGCCAGCACTATGCAGCTATACGGCCAGCACTATGTGGTACTATGCAGCCATGCGGCCAGCACTATGCGGCACTATGTAGCTATGCAGACAGCACTATACGGCATTATGCAGCCATGCGGCCAACACTATACGGCACTATACAGCTATGCGGACTGGCACTATGCAGCCATACGACCAGCACTATACGGCACTATGCAGCCATGCGGCCAGCACTATGTAGCCATACGGCCAGCACTATTCATCGTTCCTGCCAGAACCAGGACAAATCAACATAAAAGATGTCCAAATCTTACTTTGGCCATAACATCCTCAAAACAAGTCAAAATCTAACTTTTTAAAGGTCCATTTTGGGTAAAATCGAATTCTCTACAACATAGAACATTTAAAACTTAAAAATAATGATATTTGGTAGATCAAAACCCAAAAAAGGGAAAAAACTACAAACTTAGATATACAAAAATTTATCCGTCCAAACCGAAAACTCCAAGTTTTAAAGATACTTAGAATCATGTAGAGAAGAAGATAGAACAATAAAATTAAAGATCCATCATGAAGCAAGTTGCACTTGCCTAAGCTCTCTAGGTTGGTGGAAGAGTAATAGAGAAAAAGGAGAAGAAATAAATGGAAGTAATGAAGAGAGAGAGAAATGGGTGGTTGGATTTTATAAAGAGAGGGGATGGTTCAACATGTTGAACCAACCATCAAAATAAACCACACCAAGCCATCCAAAGTAAATCAAGTTGGACCAACCCAACCCAAGGTCAACCTTAGCCAAGATACATCAAGGCAAGCAATAAAAAAATACAGAAATACAGTAAATAAAATATGGGTTGAAATTCGCATAAGTACACTGGAAATACGTATAACGAAAAACGGAAGTGACAACTCTACCCACCTTAAAAGAATTACGTCCTCGAAATTTAATCAAGAGGCTAGATATGTCGGGACAAGCTATACTAAAGCACAAGCCATCTACGACTAGCAACCAATCAAGTAATCATTCATGCAAGCAAGAAATTTAAAAGCATAAGGCATAAGGAAGATATTATACCTTATGAGCCAAACATATATGGATATCGCGAGCGAATTTCATTCTCACGCTCCTACGCTGACTCACATAAATAGTGGTGACCCCAAGCAACACGAACTAAACTAATAGTCTTGTTCTTGAGTACCTTCTCTCTTCGATCCAATATGGATACGGGCCTTTCCTCATACGAAAGGTTGGTTCCAACAACCAATTTCGAATGATCAAGGACATGGCTCGGATCCGGGATATACCGACGTAATTGGGATACATGGAACACGTCATGTACCTCACATAACGACAGTGGAAGAACGAGACGATAGGACACATCACCTACTCGCTCGAAAATGTCAAACGGCCCGATATACCTAGGACTAAGCTTTTTCCGTACGCCGAATCGAACGACGCTACGGGTAGGCAAGATCCTAAGGAACACGTGGTCGTCGACTAAAAACTCAAGGGGACGCCGATGAGAATCGGCCGAATGGTACTGGCGATCTTGGGCAACTCGAAGATTATCTCTGACTTATCTGACCACCTCGATTGTCTGCGTAATCATCTCTGGACCAAGAATCTATCTCTCACCTATATTATCCCAGGCTAACGGGGATTTGCACTTCCTGTCATACAGTACTTCAAAGGGTGCCATCTGGATATTGGCCTGGAAACTGTTGTTATAGGAGAACTCCACTAGGTGCAGGTGATCTTCCTACGAACCATCGAAGTCCAACGTTCAAGATCATAACATATCTTCAAGAGTCTGAATCATGCGTTCTGACTGACCATCTGTCTGCGAATTATATGCTGAACTGAACTTGAGACGAGTCCCCAAACTCTCTTGAAGACTCCGTCAAAAGTACGATGTGAATCTTGAATCTCTGTCTGATATGATACTAACTGGTACTCCATGCAATCTGACAATCTGCCTGAGGTACATCTCTGCTAGCTGATCCGTCGACTGACCAACTCTGAATAGAAGAAAATGAGCTACCTTCGTGAGACGATCGACGATAACCCATATAGCATCCCTGCCAGCCGGGGATTTAGGTAACCCAATTACAAAGTCCATGGTTATATGCTCCCACTTCCACTCTGGGATCGATAAAGGTTGAAGAAGTCCAGCTGGTCTCTGATGTTCAGCTTTAACTTGTTGGCAAACTAAACATCGGAAGATAAACTGGGCTATCTCCCTCTTCATGTCATTCCACCAGAAATGCTGATGGATGCCTCGGTACATCTTCATGCCACCGGGATGAATTGAATACTGAGAACTGTGAGCCTCTGCCATGATCTTCTGTCTGATATCACTACTGGGTACACAAAGACGCCTTCCATGTCGGAGAGTACCATCTTCATGAATATATAACTCTGCTTTCTGTCCTGCTTCATACTCTGCTCTGAGCCGCTGAAGCTTGGAATCTGCTGATTGTGCCATCTTGATCCTCTCAACTATGCTGGACTGAACTTGCATACTGGCCATCAATGCCACATTGGTAGGGAGAACTATCTCTATCTCCATCTTTTGAAGATCGGCTAACAATTTTGGTTGCGCTGTTAGGAAATAAACTCCAGCTCTTCTGCTCAATGCATCTGCTACTACATTGGCCTTCCCGGAATGATACTGCAGGTTGATGTCATAATCCTCCAGTAGCTCTAGCCATCTTTGCTGACGTATATTAAGATCCTTCTGAGTAAACACATACTTAAGACTCTTGTGGTCGGTAAAAATCTCCACCCGATTTCCATATAAATAATGTCTCCAAAGCTTCAATACAAAAACTACTGCTGCTAACTCCAAGTCATGGGTAGGATAATTCCTTTTATGGTCACGAAGCTGGCATGACACATAAGCTACTACATTACCATGTTGCATCAATACGCATCCCAGTCCTCTGCCTAAAGCGTCACAATAAACTGAAAATCCTCCAGTCCCATCTGAAAGAGTGAGAATGGGGACCGTCATTAATCCTTGCTTCAACTTCTCAAATGAACTCTGACACTCTGTTGTTCAAGCAAACTACACATACTTGCAGGTCAACTGAGTCAAGGGTGCTAAAATCCTAGCAAATTATGATACGAATCGTCGTTAATAGCTCGCCAATCCTAGAAAACTGCAAACCTCTGTGACTGTGCTGGGAACTGGCCATATCTCTATAGCCACTATCTTATGGGGGTCAACTTCTACTCTACCTCTAGTGATGATATGACCTAAGTACAAAATGCGATCAAGCCAAAACTCGTACTTACTGAATTTCGTGTACAACTGGTGTTCCCTGAGAATCTGAAGAATTACACGGAGATGCTGCTCATGCTCCGCCTTATTCTTGCTATAGACCAAGATGTCATCTATAAACACTACCATGAACTGGTCTAAATAGGGCATGAAGATACGATTTATAAGGTTCATGAATACGGCTGGCACATTGGTCGCTCCAAATGGCATAACAAGGAACTTCCAATATCCATATCTTGATCTGAACGCTGTCTTCGGGATGTCTTGCTCTCTAACTCTGATCTGATGGTATCCTGATCGCAAGTCAATCTTCGAGAATACTGTCGCTCCCCTGAGCTGATCAAATAAGTCATCTATCCTTGGTAGAGGATATATATTCTTGATTGTTACAGAGTTCAAGGTACAATAATCAACACATAATCTTGACGTACCATCCTTCTTTTTCACAAGAAGTATCAGGGCTCCCCAAGACGATCTGCTAGCACGAATGAATCCCTTGGTTCTGAGTTCTTCAATCATCTTGTACAAAATCTTCAACTCCGAA
Organism: Iris pallida; assembly: GCA_029216955.1. Lineage (NCBI taxonomy): Eukaryota > Viridiplantae > Streptophyta > Magnoliopsida > Asparagales > Iridaceae > Iris > Iris pallida. The sequence goes on along the minus strand of JANAVB010028197.1, from coordinate 12,173,190 downwards.
GGTGCTATCCTGTAGACTCTTTCTGATACCGGTGCCGTCCCTGAAAGTAAATCAATAGTGAACTCTATCTCTCTCTGGCAGCATGTCTGGAAGCTCTCCGGGGAACACGTCTGGAAACTCTTCAATGACTCTGGGAAACTGAACTGCCTCTGCTACTGCCATCTGCAAGACTGGGGGAGAAGGTTCTACTTCGCCCCTAGAGAATGAAAACTCCGCCTCAGCGAAAATACCAAAAATAATTTTGCCAATATGACAGTCTATTCTTGTGTATTGCTTCTTCAACCAATCCATTCCTAGGACCACATCATAGTCGGCCATCGAAAATTCTATCAACCTAGCAGAAAACTCTCTACAGCTAACTACGATTCGACACGAGAAAAATACTCTATCTACTCCTACAAGATCGTTACCAGTAAGTATATTGAGCCTTACTGATAATGACTCGGGCTCCAGTCCTATCCGTGTAGCGAATCGTGCAGACATAAATGAATGCGATGCACCCGAATCAAATAATACTGATGCTAGAAAAGAGTTGACGAGAATGGTATCGACCACCACCTCACTTGAAGCTAAATCTTCCTCCACAGTCAGAACCATAGCCTGACCTTGCCCTCTGGGTGCTGGTCCCCTCTGCTGGAAACCTCTCTGCCGGTTCTGTATCTGAGCTTGGGTCTGGACATACTGCTGGGGTCTCTGCTGCTGGTGTCACTCCCGTTTCCCGTTATACGTATTTTCGTATGTGTATACGAGATTTCTGGCATTTATTAGGTGGACTGTAGTTAGACTTGTTTTGCTTAGCCTAGTCTTGGTTTAATCTTGACTTAGCTTATTTGATCGGTTCAGTTCAATTTGACTTGGTTTGACTTGGCTTGGCTTGGCTTGGTTTGAGATGGAGAGGGTTGATATATAACCCAACTACTTTTCTCTCTCTCCTCATTCACTTCTTCATTTACTTCTTCATCTTCTTCATTTACTCCTCCCACCTACCAACTCCTAAGCAAGTACAACTTGCTTCATGGAGGAATTCCATTTTTTGTTGTTCTATTGTCTTCCTCACGAGATTCTAAGATACTTTAGTACTTGGTATTTTTAATTTTTATGGTTTATTTCTTGTAGATCTAAGTTGGTTGTATTTTCGGTTTTCTTGGATTTTGATCTACCAAACTTTATTATTTTCAAGTTTTGATTGTTCTATGTTGTAGAAAATTCAATTTTACCCAAAATGGACCTTTGAAAAGTTAGATTTTGACTTGTTTTGAGGAAGTTATAGCCAAAATAAGATTTGAGCATTTTTTAGTTCATCTGTGTTGAATTTTGGCAGGGACGATGAATAGTGCTGCAGCCGCAGGAATGAATAGTACCGTATGAATAGTATCGCAGCCGCATGGAATGAATAGTGCCACATGAATAGTACCGCAGCCGCAAAAATGAATAGTACTATATGAATAGTATCGCAGCCGCAGGAATGAATCGTGCCGCAGCCGCATGGAATGAATAGTGCCACAGCCGCATGGAATAAATAGTGCCGCAGCCGCAGGAATGAATAGTACCACATGAATAGTACCGCAGCCCATAGAATGAATAGTGCCGCATGACTTGCATAGTACCGCAGAAGGCTGCATAGTGCCGTAGAATGCCGCATAGGACCTATTATGGCTGTTTTTGGCTGTTTTAAGTCCTATTTGGCTGAATTGTGGCCAGAATTTCACCCAACTCCCAATATAAAAGTTGTAGATCTTTTTCTTAGCTTCAAGAATATGTTACTAGCTATTTTATGCAAGTTTCTTTCATTCATGATAATGTAAAGATAGAACACGATAGTGGCCTGTTAAGGCGCACTCTTAACCAGTAACAAGTAACATGACATGATAGTGGCCCATCGTGGCGCACTCTTGACAAGCACCCTTGACATGATAATACATGATAGTGGCCCGTCGTGGCGCACACTTGATAAGTAAACCCAACATGATAATATCGATATGCTGTTGTGACGGCTATCTTGACTTGCTAAGTAACTTTTGTCTTGACACCGTGGATGTTTGTGCTTGTATAAGCTATATGTCTCGTCTTGTATCATGTCTAGGACATGAATTCCTGATTACCGCGGTCAAGGATTCATACTGAATCTGACTAGGATAAAGACTAGTTTGAACATGTAGTTCATGAAGAGATTTCCCAGCTACAAGCAGTCCCGTTATCTGGGCGCTCTAATTGGACTTGTAGCCTGCCGTTGAGTAGGGCACATTTTCAGCACACTGTCATGTGTTGCACCCCCAAGTCACCTAATCCAACTCTCTCAACTTGTAACCGGATAACCTAGATTAAGTCTGCAGGGCTTGTGGCTGTTGGAACATCTCGATGCATCTTGTTAGTAACTAAGCTTGTGACAACCCTAGTTAGTTAAAGTATCAAGCCGTACTCATTGCTTGGCCGTAATTGATGGATGGAGTCCCGTCTAGTCTTGCCTAGGCAAGACCAGTACATGATTATTTCTGCACATTACTGTTATGCTTTACTCTTATCGATAATTGGTTGAAGACTAAGCTCTGTTCAGGTGAAGGTTTATAACCCCGATCCTTGTTTGGTTTACGGGTTGTAACTTGGCTACCGGAATAGTCCCTTAGTTGACTTATCGTTTATCATCCTGATTTCTTCAACTCATTTCTTTATTATCCTTTATGTCTTATGTGCTAATGTGCTAGTTTTAGTTCTTAAGTGAAGACTCCTTTGTGGCACTTGCTCTTTCTGGGGTCTGACCCAGCTGGTTTTGTATAGCCAAATTTTGGAGTAGCACCCGAGGAACTTCCAGCCTTCCAGCCAGATGGTGAAAACTAGGCACAACCCTGGCAACGAGTGGATTTTATTTTGCTTTCTCACTCTATTGTAAATTATTCTTTTGAGGCGTTTAGCCATCGAGCAAGTGTTAGCTCGTGTTGAATTTACATTCCTGTCTGTCTAAGGGCTGTAACATGATTGACAAATCCTAGGGTTGATCATATTTGACTTAAACTCTTGCTAGTCTTCGTATTTTGTATGACTAGCTTCATGATCATCTGAATATGTAATATTTGGGATGCCTTACTTGTATGTCTGATGATCTATCATCTTGTTACATTTACTTGCTTGCTTGAGATTGAGACACTAGTCTTGTTCTTGACCCTAAGAGACTAATGGCTTGTAGTAAACCCGCATGCATCTAGACAGCCGTGACTGTATTGCGAGGTGAAATTCACTTTAATGTACGTAGCTGGCTGTGTCTGTCCCCCACTCTCCAGTATTCTGGTTCTGGGGCGTGACACGGTTTAAGTAGTGGAGCATGCAGGTCTTGTAAATCAAGATGTGTAAGGGTTTCACTGAATAGATGTCTCAATCAGCACTCGTCCTTGATCTCTACTCGTGTCTTTTAATCTTTTTGAAATCTTGACCTGATCATATGCTTATATCCTCGATCTATCATGGTCCTTCCTTATTATCCCCTATGTTATTGTTTTTTAGTAGCATTATTCCTGGTCCTGTCGATCAGCCAGGCGGAGCACCTCCAGTGAACCAGCAGCAACCTGGAGACCAAGCCCAGCATTCAGGAGTAGCCTCCAGAGTCATGCCTACCTGTAAATCCCCTTCCTCAAAAATATCCTTGATATAATTTTTTATTATATTTATTTAGCTAGTAAATTATTGCTTAGCATATTTGGGTGTATACTTGAATGGTTGCAAGCATAGTTAAATTATGGTATTAATACTATTATAAATTTTATGTTTTGGTACATGGACATGTGTTTATTTTTTAATTAATGGAGGATTAGTTAAATTATCTTTATTTATCCTTGGCTTAGTATTATATTATTTTGGTCAATGGGCTTAAACTATTTTTTCTCTCTCTTTAATTTTGCTATGATCCATTCTATTGGCCCTTCCTAAATCAAGCCATTAACTTCAATAAGTTTTAAGCTTTCAGCTTATCTCAAATAGAATGAATTACTTTTGTAACAAACCACCTCAACAAATTCTAATTTGCAAATTTCCTCTCTTATTTCTTCATATGTACTACGTGTACATGTGTGTGAAAGGAATTATTTTCTTTACACTAGAACTCCTAAACTTCTACTAATTGCAAGCTTCATCCTTATGTTGAATCATTCAGCTAAGAAGAAGTCTTCTCTTGGAGTCCGGTATGTGGGAGAAGTTCTGCACCACTTTCCTATTTTCTTGCCAGTACCCATCCACTCACCATTAAAATCTCAAGTATTCAAAACATTTTCATGCACAGAAGCATCTTCCTCTCCCTTCTCTCTAAATCACAGCACCACCACCACCCCCTTCAGCCCCGTGGTGACCCCCTTTCCGACCAACCGCGCGCCCTCGCCCTCCACCTTCACGTAGGCCGCTCCCCTCCACTCAGCCGCGGTCCGCTCTGTGCCCGCGAGCTAACTCCGCGCCGCTCGGCTCCGCCGAGCTCTGTCCCGGCCAGCGCCTTCCCGCGCGGCTCTCCGTGCCATCCGACCCCGGCCCCCGCGGCCCTGTGGCCGGCCGTGCCCTAGCCGCCCTGATCGGAGCCTCACCTCCGCCCGCCGTTCCAGACCCCCTCGAGCCCGAAACTACCGCCTCCGCCCGCTTTCCCCTGTCCGGAGCCGAGCCCTAGCTCCGGCCATCCGATCCACCTCGACTTCGCCTCCCGGCAACCCCCTACGCCCTGTCCCGTCGGAGCCGCCTCCCAACGGCCTCTGTCCCCGCGCGCTCGTGAGCTGCCCCTGTGGCCGGGCTGTCCCGAGTCGATCCCTGTCCGCGCTTTCTGTGGCCTCGTCGATCCCCTGACCTGTGGCCCGCCGCTGTTTCGGCTTTCATGTGCCGCTGTCCGCGCTCTCGTACGCTGTCGAGGATTTTTTTTATACATCTGAGAGCTCTAGCCGAGCACCCCGAGGTATAATCCCGTGTCCTGTGTCCCTCCCGTAGATAGTCGGTGATGACGTGGTCCCGACCCCGTTACGGGGATCGGCATTTGATATTGTTGCGTTAGGGATACACGGTTTCGTTGGTTACGTCGTGGCATAGTTTCTCTTTGGTACTGTATGCTGTGGATTATTTCTTTTGGGTCTGGGTATTATTTTGTGTGTTATGGTGTAACGCCCCAGTCCCAAAATACGTAGGACCAAGTACGTAAACATGCCAGCTGTATACATACGAAGTACAGGGGCCTTGTATATATACATAAGCTGTAAAATATAGTAATCCAAGACAAACTAAATCTCATCCACAATGAAAAGAATAATAATATAAAAATCAACTTGAATATTTAGGATACAATCGTTGGGCGGAGACAAAGTCCACTACCAACTATCTCAATGAAAAAAATATAAAAGAATTGATCCATAAAATGACAAGATGAACCAAGCACAATCGTCTTCGAAGGGATGGAGAAGATCACGGCCTTGGCTAGGATACCTGCGGAAGACATGAACACACACCTGGGGAAAAACCAGGTCCTCAGACGGACGTAGCAAGATACAGGAAGAACAAGCTAATATGAACTGTCAGAATAATAAAATAATATATAAAAGACTATCCTAGACACAAATATGCAAAGGAGATTCTAACCGCCTAATGTACAATTTAGAGGACAACTTTCATACGCATGGGTGGGATTTTAGGCTATGTGTACGTAACTGGCATCCAGTCATCTGTATCCGACCGTAACGTCCAAAACGTCAGAGGGTATCTGCAAATATATCGCCACAGTTCTATCCGGAGACTGTGGTTTACCTGTTTGGCTTCCCATACGCACTAGCGACTGTCCTCCCCCAATATTTCCTATACTGTTCAAGTAATGTCTATGGCTCGTCCAGTTTTGTAACTGCTTGAGTCTCTAAAACCCTAGTCATAGCAGTTACGATCATCTACCGTCACACGACTTTAGAGATAGCTAGTCAATAAGTCGTGCCCCTAGCAACATGTCTCAAACCGTGTAGTGTGAGTGTCACAGCCAAAGGAGATATAAGGATATCCTCCAACAAGAAGGTAGTCCGCTAACACTAAGTTAACATGCATATAATAAAGTAAAACGACTAATAGAGTCACTTGCACCCAAGTATGGCTTGGACGTGCAGTTTATAACAAAGGAAACTAACAATATGAAACAAAATAATAATGCATAAAATAAATAATTTGACAGTTAATTAGCAAGGTATACTTGCCTGTTGCGACGCCTGGTGAGCTGCCTGGTGTGGTGCAATAAAGGTGGCACAAGATTGACTTTGTTGTAACAACTATTCATGGTGATCTCGGGTGGTGGCACGGACAGTTCCATTGGGTCCAGAAGGGTCAAATTAGTAAGGGTGGACATAAGGTAGTTTAGAATTTGACAAGAGTTTAGGAATGAAGGGCTTAGTCACGGGCTGGAGGAAAGTCGAAGGAATCTGGAAAAATAATATACATATAATTTTTGAAGGTATTTATAATACTTGAAAACTAGTTTTTATGAGTCAAAATAATTATAGAAAATTACTCACAATCAAGAAATTTTATTTTTGGCTAAAAAAAAAACTCCAAGTTTGTAAAAATAAAATTTCTATGTAGGAAACCACATTTTATCAGTGAAAATATATATAATTAAAACGTTTGAAAAATATTAAGACTTTATTTTAGGCAACTAAAATTTATTTAGATCAATATCCTAAAAATAATAATATTATTAGGCTGAACTTAATTTTGACACGGATGTAGGCAAAACTCATGATATACTTTTTAGAAAATATTTATATATTTATCATGGCAAATATCTTAGTTATCAGTTATTAGTAATCATAAAAGAAAACCTGATGATAAAATAAGAGTTCTAATAATTTATACCTACAAATATTTTAATATCCAAAATATATGAAATTTGCATACTGTTTATAATAGTAATAATAAAACTAGTAACAATAAATTTAAAATAATAATAATAATAATAATAATAATAATAATAATAATAATAATAATACAACACAGAATAATAATAATAATAATAATAATAATAATAATAATATAATAATAATAATAATAAAATAATAATAATAATAATAATAATAATAATAATAATAGTAATATAATCCTAAAAAGCTACTCCTTTCTTTCCATTTCGAGAGAGAGAGAGAGAGAGAGAGAGAGAAGAAAAGGAAAGTACAGAAAGAGAGCGGGAGATCGGAGCAAAAAGAGGGGGCGGTGGCGGCGTTCGGCGGAGAGAGGGGTTTGGTGGAGGAGCGGCCGGCGGAGTTGGAAGGAAGAGAGTTTGGCCGGTCGGGCGCGCGGAGGGAACAGATGGTCGGAAGAGCGGATCAGAGGCAGAGAAGGGGTTTTCCGGCGAGGGTTGGGGAGTCTGCGGTCGGCGTCGACGCGGAGGGGGCTGGGCGTGGACTCGGTGAGGGGATTCGGTGGCCTGAGGGGATTTGGTGGCCGGGACGATGACCTAGCCACCGACCGTGGGCGGTGGTGCGCATGGGTGGCCGGAGTTCGAAGGCGGACGGGGTCAGGACCGGCGTTCTCGATGGAGGCGCGACCGGCGGAGAGATGACGGGGTCCCGGGACGAGGCCGAAGAAATCCAATTGGGGACTGACGGCGCGGACGCGGACGGCCTTGCGCCGGCGACGGCGGCTTTGGGTAAGGGTTTTCCTCCTTCTTCTATTTCTTGTGATTGGGGATGGTGCTGTTGGAGGAGTTGGCCATGGTTGTCGAGGGTGGTGACGGTGGTGGTTTTGCTGACGGGTGGAGGACGATGACAATGGTGGTGGTGACGATGGTTTTTGTTGGCCAGAGTGGCCAGAGTTGGCCGATGGTGTATAGGCGGGGATGATAGTGATGGTGGTGTTGCTAATCGGTGGTGACGGCGGGGCTGTCGGTGTTGATGGCAGCGGGGTGGCGGGGTGGTGATGGAAGTGGCACCGGTGGAGGTGCGGCGGTTGCGGTCGAAGAACAAGGGGTCGGAGAAGCTGCTGGCTGTGGAGTTGGTTATGGCATCACCGGGAGGCTGTCGTCGGTTAGGATAGGTTTAGGGGTTAGGTATTTGATTGTGTCGGGTCTGTCGACACGGAAGTGGTAAATTGTATATGTAAAGATTGGAATAAGATGGACGGGAGGGGACAAACATGGATACGATACACGTGGGTGGTGAAATATTATGGAGGAGTACCTGCCTATATATAGGATGTGGGAATACCCAGTTGGATAAAGATTATGATTTATTTAAAACCCAAATAGATAAATACCATATTAATTTAAATAGTTTTAAAGCAATTTCAATCAAATTCCGAATCAATTTAAATCTAGGTAAATCTTTATATTAAAATAGAATCCATAAAATACATCCATATTTTTAAATCATAATAATTTATCTAATATCAATCAAACAAAATTTAAAAATATATTTTTATGAACACTAATATTTTAATAATAATAAATTTTGAAAATAAACATAAATATTTAAAATACCTTATTGCTAAATAATTTATTATAAATAATAAAAATAAAATTTGAAAACATACATGAAATAATTTTTTATGTGCTTTATACGAGTAGCACATTCTAGTTTTCTAATTTACCACTATTAAAATAAGATAGTATTTTATAAATAATTTTGCCAATCTCGATAGATACTTTTTAATAAAAATATTTATTATACATATTATTTTGAAACCATCACCGATTGATAAAATCAAAACCATTTTTCTAAAAATATGAACCTCGTCCATATTCGCACTCGACGAGTAAATACGAAAACGTAAATTTCCGTGCGACGTATAATATGACTTTGTGACGTATAAATAAAATAAAAAATAAAAAAAATTAGTACTAAAATATAGTAGAAATTTAGGGGTTTTACATCCTACCCAACTTACAGGAATTTCATCCTCGAAATTAAGAATAAGTAGGGGGTGAGAAGATACAAGGGTACGATCAAATCGTTGGTCGAGGCAAGAAAACAACATTTAACACAAACAGGTATTAGGGAATCGTGATTTAGATAAATACGAAAATAATGCACGAATATGGTAATGGATGAGGGTCGCTAGCTAATGCAAGATAGAGAAGGATTTAAGGGTTAGGTAATAAAGGTAAAGTAATTAGAGAGCAAGGGTACATGGTCCCTTAGAGTGAAGTTATGCGTCTAGGTTTTAGGGGTGGTTAAGAAAATAATTCTAGTCATTTCTAAATTTCAAATGATTAGAGATCACGATCAAGAGTTGAAGGATAGGGCGAATAACTCGAGGCGAAGTTGTAAATACGTGGCTTGGTTGATGGCCACTATAACTATCATGGTCATAGGGGAACACTTGGTGTCTATCTATCAAGTTCGAGTGTTCTGTCTTTCCAATTTAAGTGAAAGACAAAACGAATAAAAGTTCGAAGGAGATGTTTATTGAATACGAGCACGTGGTTCAAAGACGACTGAATAAATTTAAAAGAGAATTGCCAAGGCAGACGTGGATAAGATTCTAGAGAGCAAGCTTAACTATATCTCCACCCACGTATAACGATAAATAAAAGCGAACCAAAGTGTACTCGGTTGATCAGACCATCATGCACCGGTTCTGACTAGATAATATGTTAGTGAGCGTGCGCTCAATAGCATGTGTCTTGAACAAGTTTGATAACTGTTAAACTTGCAAAACTAGGCTATAGTAGCAACATTTAGTCAAGAAGGTAAAATATAGACATGTGAGATTATTATTGAAAGAGACTAGAATTAGTTCGAACTACTTAAGAATCTAAGTATTGTTTGGTGCCTATACAGTCGACCTATAGTCTCTTTGTCCAAGTCTTTGGTTGACTAGATGGGTTAGGGTCCTCTAAATTCTAGAACCTAAGTGAACTTGCTAATATAGGTCACAAGGACAAAGGGATTGCTAGGACATAAGGCATTCTACCCAACTTACAAGAGTTAAACTAGTAGGGTGATGGAACAATGGGTCACGTCCACCTAGTATGGGTTACCTTATTAATCTCTATTAAGCACGAAAGGAGGGCACGAATCACGATAGAAGGGATCAAGCAAGATGTAACTCGAGGAGTCAAGCGAGAAGGCGGTCAAGTATGTGGATGAGATCCTAGACTCTAATCCTATACGCAGGCTTGCTTGGTACGGTAAAGTAACCAAACAATTTATCTTGACCTGCATGGGCCACCACAAAAACATATAATGCCTCAGTCCCAAAATACGTAGGACCAAGTACATAAACATGCCAGCTGTATACATACGAAGTACATGGGCCTTATATATATACATAAGCTGTAAAATGTAGTAATCCAAGACAAACTAAATCTTATCCACAATAAAAAGAATAATAATATAAAAATCAACTTGAATATTTAGGATACAATTGTTGGACGGAGACAAAGTCCATTACAAACTATCTCAATGAAAGAAATGTAAAAGAATCGATCCATAAAATGGCAAGATGAACCAATCGCAATCGTCTTCGAAGGGATGGAGAAGATCACGGCCTTGGCTAGGATACCTGCGGAAGACATGAACACACACCTGGGGAAAAACCAGGTCCTCAGACGGACGTAGCAAGATACAGGAAGAACAAGCTAATATGAACTGTCAGAATAATAAAATAATATATAAAAGACTATCCTAGACACAAATATGCAAAGGAGATTCTAACCGCCTAATGTGCAATTTAGAGGACAACTTTCATACGCATGGGTGGGATTTTAGGCTATGTGTACGTAACTGGCATCCAGTCATCTGTATCCGACCGTAACGTCCAAAACGTCAGAGGGTATCTGCAAATATATCGCCACAGTTCCATCCGGAGACTGTGGTTTACCTGTTTGGCTTCCCATACGCACTAGCGACTGTCCTTTCCCAATATTTCCTATACTGTTCAAGTAATGTCTATGGCTCGTCCAGTTTTGTAACTGCTTGAGTCTCTAAAACCCTAGTCATAGCAGTTACGATCATCTACCGTCACACGACTTTAGAGATAGCTAGTCAATAAGTCGTGCCCCTAGCAACATGTCTCAAACCGTGTAGTGTGAGTGTCACAGCCAAAGGAGATATAAGGATATCCCCCAACAAGAAGGTAGTCCGCTAACACTAAGTTAACATGCATATAATACAGTAAAATGACTAATAGAGTTGCTTGCACCCAAGTATGGCTTGGACGCGCAGTTTATAACAAAGAAAACTAACAAAATAAAACAAAATAATAATGCATAAAATAAATAATTTGACAGTTAATTAGCAAGGTATACTTGCCTGGTGCGACGCCTGGTGAGCTGCCTGGTATGGTACAATAAAGGTGGCACAAGATCGACTTTGTTGCAACAACTATTCATGGTGATCTCAGGTGGTGGCACGGACAGTTCGATTGGGTCCAGAAGGGTCAAATTAGTTAAGGTGGATATAAGGTAGTTTAGAATTTGACAAGAGATTAGGAATGAAGGGCTTAGTCACGGGCTGGAGGAAAGTCGAAGGAATCTGGAAAAATAATATACATATAATTTTTGAAGGTATTTATAATACTTGAAAACTAGTTTTTATGAGTCAAAATAATTATAGAAAATTACTCACAATCAAGAAATTTTGTTTTTGGCTAAAAAAAAACTCCAAGTTTGTAAAAATAAAATTTCTATGTAGGAAACCACATTTTATCAGTGAAAATATATATAATTAAAACGTTTGAAAAATATTAAGACTTTATTTTAGGCAACTAAAATTTATTTAGATCAATATCCTAAAAATAATAATATTATTAGGCTGAACTTAATTTTGACACGGATGTAGGCAAAACTCATGATATACTTTTTAGAAAATATTTATACATTTATCATGGCAAATATCTTAGTTATCAGTTATTAGTAATCATAAAAGAAAACCTGATGATAAAATAAGAGTTCTAATAATTTATACCTATAAATATTTTAATATCCAAAATATATGAAATTTGCATACTGTTTATAATAGTAATAATAAAACTAGTAACAATAAATTTAAAATAATAATAATAATAATAATAATAATAGTAATAATAATAATAATACAACACATAATAAAAATAAATAATAGTAATAATAATAATAATAACAATCCTAAAAAGCTACTCCTTTTTTCCCATTTCGAGAGAGAGAGAGAGAAGAAAAGGAAAGTACAGAAAGAGAGTGGGAGATCGGAGCAAAAAGAGGGGGCGGTGGCGGCGTTCGGCGGAGAGAGGGGTTTGGTGGAGGAACGGCCGACGGAGTTGGAAGGGAGAGAGTTTGGCCGGTCAGGCGCGCGGAGGGAACCTATGGTCGGAGGAGCGGATCGGAGGTGGAGAAGGGGTTTTCCGGCGAGGGTTGGGGAGTCGACGGTCGGCGTCGGCACGGAGGGGGCTGGGCGTGGACTCGGTGAGGGGATTCGGTGGCCTGAGGGGATTTGGTGGCCGGGACGATGACCTAGCCACCGACCGTGGGCGATGGCGCGCATGGGTGGCCGGAGTTCGAAGGCGGACGAGGTCAGGAGCGGCGTTCTCGATGGAGGCGCGATCGGCGGAGAGGTGACGGGGTCCCGGGCCGAGGCCGAGGCCGAGGAAATCCAATTGGGGACTGACGGCGCAAACGCGGACGGCCTTGCGCCGGCGGCGGCGACTTTGGGTAAGGGTTTTCCTCCTTCTTCTATTTCTTGTGATTGGGGATGGTACTGTTGGAGGAGTTGGCCATGGTTGTCGAGGGTGGTGACGGTGGTGCTTTTGCTGACGGGTGGAGGATGATGACAATGGTGGTGGTGACGATGGTTTTTGTTGGCCGGAGTGGCCGGAGTTGGCCGATGGTGTATAGGCGGGGATGATGGTGATGGTGGTGTCGCTAATCGGTGGTGACGGCGGAGCTGTCGGTGTTGATGGCAGCGGGGTGGCGAGGTGGTGATGGAAGTGGCACCGGTGGAGTTGCGGCGGTTGCGGTCGAAGAATAAGGGTTCGGAGAAGCTGCTGGCTGTGGAGTTGGTTATGGCATCATCGGGAGGCTATCGTCGGTTAGGATAGGTTTAGGGGTTAGGTATTTGATTGTGTCGGGTCTGTCGACACGGAAGTGGTAAATTGTATATGTAAAGATTGGAATAAGATGGACGGGAGGGGACAAACATGGACATGATGCACGTGGGTGGTGAAAAATTATGGAAGAGTACCTGCCTATATATAGGATGTGGGAATACCCAGTTGGATAAAGATTATGATTTATTTAAAACCCAAATAGATAAATACCATATTAATTTAAATAGTTTTAAAGCAATTTCAATCAAATTCTGAATCAATTTAAATCTAGGTAAATCTTTATATTAAAATAGAATCCATAAAATACAACCATATTTTTAAATCATAATAATTTATCTAATATCAATCAAATAAAATTTAAAAATATATTTTTATGAACACTAATATTTTAATAATAATAAATTTTGAAAATAAACATAAATATTTAAATATTTAAAATACCTTGTTGCTAAATAATTTAATATAAATAATAAAAATAAAATTTGAAAACATACATGAAATAATTTTTCATGTGCTTTACACGAGTAGCACATTCTAGTTTTCTAATTTACCACTATTAAAATAAGATAGTGTTTTATAAATAATTTTGCCAATCTCGATAGATACTTTTTAATAAAAATATTTATTATACATATTATTTTGAAACCATCACCGATTGATAAAATCAAAACCATTTTTCTAAAAATATGAACCTCGTCCATATTCGCACTCGACGAGGAAATACGAAAACGTAAATTCCTGTACGAAGTACAATACGACTTTGTGACGTATAAAAAAAATAAAAAATAAAAAAAATTAGTACTAAAATATAGTAGAAATTTAGGGGTTTTATATATGGTTTAATCCCTTGGGTTGGTTATTGCTTGGGATTTATGTGCTGTGTGTTTATATCTTAGGCTATGACTTGCCTTGGTGGCTTTGGAGATTGGTATTTGGGTGGTGGGGTTTTTAGTGATGTTTAGTATTTTTGGTTGTTGTTGGTGTGGGTTTTGTATCGCCTATGTGGCTAGGTCGTCCTAGTTACAAAGGATGTGCTGCCCAAATTTTCGAAAAAGTATTTAAAAATGATATTTTATAAGTTCAGTAATTTTTGTATATCAAAACCTATTTCTAAAATCCTGGTCCTTGCAAATAGTTTCATTGGTTTTGATTTGGTTTAAAGTGTTGGTTGGTTAGTTTCTGTATCCCCTGTAGGCGACGACCGTATCGGTCGGATGAGCCTCGACGATACGCAAACGCTACAGGATTTTCTGTACGTTAAGGCGTTAGCCAGCAACGTAAGAATTGCATGACCAAGTCTGAGACGTCCCATTTTTCTATAAATTATATTTAATTATATTTTATTTTAGAACTAGTTACTGGCCTCTAGTATTTTGGGTGCAGGGCCTCGGCCTTCTGTTTGGACCGCTTCACGGCACTCAGAGCTCGCCTCAGCATTTAAATTAAATTAATTAATTTGTTGTAAGGGCATAAGCCTAGTTTTTCTTTATTTTTCTGTGGCCCTGTATTTGTGTAGTTTAGGATTTTCTGTTCTTTTTGGTTGCTGCTTTGCGAAATTAGACACGTACTTAAAATGGGTATTAGTTTTATATGAAAAATTATAAGAGTTTTCTCACTTCTAAATAAAAAGGATAAAAATTCAAGTTTGTATTATTTAAACAAATTCACATTTTTCTCATTAAAAGAAAAACCTAATTTTATGTATATAATATTAAAGTACAAAGTTTTGTTAAATGAATTGGAAAATATGATCTTAACCCAATAAATCAATAAATTGGTTCTTTTTTCGTTAATTGATAATTGTATCCTGCGACGGTAGAGTAGGTTAATAGCTTAATTAAATAACTTAAAACTGGACTAGGACCTGCTTCTAGAAATTGCAACTAGCACACCTAGATTTGGCTCATCTATGTTTCTAAGTCAGGGTTCTCAACTGTAGGGTTTCGAGGACGAATTTGACTTCATCTCCGGTACCGACATCCTATTCCAGTCATTAAACAGAGGCAAGTTACGATTATGTTATCTTATATTTTAATTAGTAATTGTCAAGTTGCATGTTTAAACCACATTGCTACACGGAACCCTCCCCTAGGGTTCAAATATTGATTGATATTGATTGTGAAGATATTGGAAGAATAGTGTAGCATTTATGACCAATATCCTTCATATTGCATATTGTTATTGTGCGAGCTTACCCCTCTTACACACGGGGATAAGCCGTATCGCGTCGCTAGGATGCTATTGTACAACCCAAGTCGGTCATAGACATTACATATTCAAATCACATTGTTTTAAGTATTGAATTGTTAAATTGTTGGAAAATATTGTTTCAACTGTTTAGCTTGCACTTTTCTGTTATTATTTGAAATGTGAGGTACATACTCATACTTACTCCTTTTCTGATTGGATCCCCCCAATAGGTGATATTGATGACGCTGAGCTATTGTACAATAGCTATTATGATCCTGTGCTATACCCTGCTGTATTACCAGAGTCTCCCTTGGAGGACGCGGATCCTGAGGCCGAAGAGCCGGTCGTTTAGCTAGTTGCTTTTTCCTTATTTTCTAGTTTTATTATGTTGGAGATTATAGATTTTTGGTTTCAGTATTTATTTCAGTATTTTTCTTTCCAGTTGTATTTCTCTTTGTTGAATAAAAGTTTTAAATATTCGTAAATTCGTGTTGTGACAAATGTATAGATGTTGTTGAGAATACCTACAAATAGAAATAACTTACTGCCGCCGTCTCACAACGGTACAGGCTGGGCATGATCCGATTCGACCCAACAATTTGGGATCGGATCGTGACATGTTTTTAGTGGTGGCCCATGTAGGTCGATCAACAATTTAAGTGAACATACCTAGAAACAACTAGAACACTAGAATATTGATTTGTCACAACATAGGATCAAATTATCTATATATAAGTAACTATTTTTGCTTGCTTATAGAACGGTAGGTTACCTTGTTTATGCTTATATTCACCATGTTACAATATAGGGCCGAAATTATTTATTTTAAAATATTTATTTTGGCTTGCTTATAGTTTTATAGGTTACCTTGCTTACGTTTGTACCTAAACCTTATCTAGATTAGGCCGATTGTATGATGGTATGTTTACTGCCAATTTTATTTTCTAGATTTTTGGTATATTTTAGTGTCCCATGGCTTTCGGAATTATTTTTTTTATATCTTTATTAGATTCTAGCATACTTTAGGATCCATACTCTTTCGCCGTTTTTGGATTAAGATTAGACTTTTTTTTTCAATCTCCTTCTTTAGCAAATCTATTTCCAACTTCTCTATTTGTTGATCAAATCTTACTCCTCCATCTTTATTTGGAATCTAGATCCATTCGCTATTTAGAGTTTCAAATTCTTCTATAGCAAACCTAATAAACTCTTATCTACCCAAAGTATTTCTACGACTAGTGTATCCAACCATTTCTCTTGTCCTTATTTCCAATTGACTTTCTCAGAACAAAATTTGGAACCGAATTCTTTTGGAACCATAAAGTCCCAAGGTTAATTGTTACCAAAGAATTGGTTTAACTTAGCTGGTTCACATATCTCCCAAGGGAACTATTTTCCGAAAAATAATTCCAATATGGATTGATATTTCCTAAGTTATTCCAAGTACCGAAAATATTTTTATTTGTTGATTTTCTCCACTCAACTCGAAACCTTACTATCCCTAGGCAACTTCTTGATCAATTCAAGGCCTAGAAAGCTTTTAAACTCAATGCTTGAGTATCATGAAGCACGAACGGTCAGAGAATTGATTCCATCATAATATTGAATTTTCTTTAGTCATTGAAAAACTTTTTTGAATTGTTGAATTATCCTTTTGAAATTTCCATGGACAAAGTTAAGAAAATATTCAGTGACCTAATATGGCTTCGCACATATGCGTCGCAACCATCTATTTGAGTTATAGAAACTGCGAGTATACTGCAGCCAGTTGTGCACTGGCGGGACATAGACTCTAAGTTGAAGTGATTCAGGTGTTGATAGGTTTTTGGATATTATTGAGACTACGTCCTAAATGCATCAAATTTGTCTCCTATGTTGTTCAGCCAGAAAATGGATAAAGTTGATAGACTACTCGAAAACCTATTACTATTTACGTTATGGAGCCAAAATTTTACTGCAGTCAGGTGCACTCTAGCGAGGCATGAATTTGAGGCAAAGTGACTTCGGATATATTTGGGTTTTCGAATATTATTAAGACTATATCTATAATATGGTTGTCTTTTCTGCACCATCAAATTATTCTGACTGTTGTCCGATTAGAGGATTTGTATTTCTAGCGGCTTTCCATTTTCAGAAATCTCTTATCACAGCCAGAAAGGATAGATTTTCTATAAAATTGTACTTGATTTTTCCTAGAACTTATTAGGACCATATCAATCTCTATTGGCTCAATCTCTTTCCTGTTTCAACCTTAGTACGTTGCATATTTTTTTTATATTTATTTATTTATTTATTTATTCATTTATTATTTTTTTTAGTTACATATTTTGGAAGCTGTAGATAGTTGTGGTTAGCTTTATATATTAAATAGTTGATATACATCTTGTGGATGACCATATATATATAGTTGATAGCTATATGCGGAGGAAACATAAATTGTTACTTATCTCATTCCTTGTAAGGGATCCTTGGGATTAATATTAGATGGCTAAAGGGTAGAAAAGGGTAGAAGAATACCTTGAGTAAGGTAGCCTTGAGGGAGTGGTGTACCTAGCTTGTGACTTATTTGGAATAGAATCGTTAGTAGTGCTCGCTAGCGTCTAAACCTCATGATGGTATTTGACGATTTTGAATTTTATGCTTAAAGGAAGAGTTATTGAAGTTAAAGGAAGACGTAGGTAGAGTTAGAGAGGAAAGTATAGGATTTGGTAATGTTCTCCTATGGAGAAAGTGAATTTGGATAATATATATAAACATGTGAATATAATGATCAAGTAAAGAAACACTTGACGAGGATCAACTTTTATGGTTAGATGACTACTATACCTAGAAGGGACGGATATATAGCCGTGGAAGGAATAACACGAGCAATGGAATGATAGGTTCTAGAGAAGGAATAAGCAGAGAGGAATTGAGATAAGACCATTGGCATACAACGATGGATGAAAAATTAATTTAGGTGATTTATGATTCCATATATATATATTTAGTTTTAATACCTTGACAGATATCTTAGTTTTATGTAGATACCGAAAGTTCAGCTAATTAGAGATTGGTTTTGCATGGTATTAATAAGATAGTTATCTTGTAAGTCTTTTTCCTGCATATCTTATCTTCTGACCGTTGAAATAGTGAAACGATATTCTTTTTATTCCCTTTGATCATCACTAGGCCCTCAGTGGAAATATCTTACTCGATTACATTCCTATCATAGTTATATTATTCTAATCATCTTTGCTATCCTACCACCATACAACTTTTTATCTTTCCTGAGTCACAAACCCTTGTACCCCATTCCAATTTGAGTTGACATTTTAGTCCCTCATCTCAAAGGATTCCATTACTTTCTGCCTTCTCAATAAACTGTTGACATTCGCTTCTTTCTTGTCTTTTCTGTTTCACGAGACCTCATTTGATTTTCTCCTATTTTATGATCATAATTGTACCTAGATTTTCTCGTGCCTAAAATAATTTTTGATTACAACAACAATCCAACCCTATCTCAGATTATATCATGATAATTTTGATCGTGCCGATATTTTATTATTGTACCTAGTGATCATGCCTTGAATCCGATCGTGCCTGATGATTTAAATTCCATGTTGATCAATGTTAAGTGATATTGATTGTACCACGACTTTTATCTTTAAATTTCGAGGACAAAATTTTTCTAAGGTGGGTAGATTGTAAATCCCCTTCCTCAAAAATATCCTAGATATAAATTTTTTTAATATTTATTTAGCTAGTAAAATATTGCTTAGCATATTTGGGTGTATACTTGAATGGTTACAAGCATAGTTAAATTATGGTATTAATACTATTATAAAATTTATGTTTTGGTACATGGACATGTGTTTATTTTTTAATTAATGGAGATTAGTTAAATTATCTTTATTTATCCTTGGCTTAGTATTATATTATTTTAGTCAATGGGCTTAAACTATTTTTCCTCTCTCTTTAATTTTGCTATGATCCATTCCATTGGCCCTTCCTAAATCAAGCCATTAACTTCAATAAGTTTTAAGCTTTCAGCTCATCTCAAATAGAATGAATTACTTTTGTAGCAAACTACCCCAACAAATTCTAATTTGCAAATTTCCTCTCTTATTTCTCCATATGTACTACGTGTACATGTGTGTGAAAGGAATCATTTCTTTGCACTAGAACCCCTAAACTTCTACTAATTGCAAGCTTCATCCTTATGTTGAATCATTCAACTGAGAAGAAGTCTTCTCCTGGAGTCCAGTTCGTGGGAGAAGTTCTGCACCACTTCCCTATTTTCTTGCCAGTACCCATCCACTCATCATTAAAATTTCAAGTATTCAAAACATTTTCATGCACAAAAGCATCTCCCTCTCCCTTCTCTCTAAATCACAACAACACCACCACCCCCTTCAGCCCCGTGGCGACCCCCTTTCCGACCAACCGCACGCCCTCGCCCTCCACCTTCCCGCAGGTCGCTCTCCTCTGCTCAGCCGCGGTCCGCCCCGTGCCCGCGAGCCGCCTCCGCGCCGCTCGGCTCCGCTGAGCTCTGTCCCGGCCAGCGCCTCCCCGCGCGGCTCTCCGCGCCATCCGACCCCGGCCCCGCGGCCCTGTGGCCGGCCGTGCCCTAGCCGCCCCGATCGGAGCCTCGTCTCCGCCCGCCGTTCCAGACCCCCTCGAGCCCGATGCCAGCACCTCCGCCCGCTTTCCCCTGTCCGGAGCCGAACCCTACCTCCGGCCGTCCGATCCGCCTCGGCTTCGCATTCCGGCAACCCGTTGCACGTTGTCCCGTCGCAGCCGCCTCCCAGCGGCCTCTGTCCCTGCGTGCTTGCGAGCTACCCCTGTGGCCTGGCTATCCCGAGTTGATCCCTGTTCGTGCTTTTCGCGGCCTCATCGATCCCCTGACCCGTGGCCCGCCGTTGTTTCGGCTTTCCTGTGCCGCTGTCCGCGCTTCCGTGCGCTGTCGAGGATTTCTTTTATATATCTGAGAGCTCTAGCCGAGCACCCCGAGGTATAATCTCGTTTCCCTGTGTCCCTCCCGTATATAGTCGGTGATGACGTGGTCCCGACCCCGTTACGGGGATCGGCATTTGATATTGTTGCGTTAGGGATACGTGATTTCGTTTGTTACGTCGCGGCATAGTTTCTCTTTGGTACTGTGTGCTGTGGATTATTTCTTTTGGGTATGGGTATTATTTTGTGTGTTATGGTTTAATCCCTTGGGTTGGTTATTGCTTGGGATTTATGTGCTGTGTGTTTGTATCTTAGGCTATGACTTGCCTTGGTGGCTTCGGAGATTGGTATTTGGGTGGTGGGGTTTTGAGTGCTGTTTAGTATTTTGGGTTGTTATTTGTGCGGGTTTTGTACCGCCTATGTGGCTAGGTCGTCCTAGTTACAGAGGAGGTGTTGCCCAAATTTTTGGAAAAGTATTTAAAAATAATATTTTATAAGTTCAGTAATTTTTGTATATCAAAACGTATTTCTAAAACCCTGGTCCTTGCAAATAGTTTCATTGGTTTTGATTTGGTTTAAAGTGTTGGTTGGTTAGTTTCTGTATCCCCTGTAGGTGACGACCGTATCGGTCTGATGAGCCTCGACGACACGCAAACGCTACAGGATTTCCTGTACGTTGAGGCGTTAGCCAGCAACGTGAGAATTGCATGACCAAGTCTGAGATGCCCCATTGTTCTATAAATTATATTTAATTATATTTTATTTTAGAACTAGTTACTGGCCTCTAGTATTTTGGGTGCAGGGCCTCGACCTTCTGTTTGGACCGCTTCACGGCACTCAGAGCTCGCCTCAGCATTTAAATTAAATTAATTAATTTGTTGTAAGGGCATAATCCCAGTTTTTCTTTGTTTTTCTGTGGCCCTATATTTGTGTAGTTTAGGATTTTCTGTTCTTTTTGGTTGCTGCTTTGCGTAATTAGATACGTACTTAAAATGGGTATTAGTTTTATATGAAAAATTATAAGAGTTTTCTCACTTCTAAATAAAAAGGATAAAAATTCAAGTTTGTATTATTTAAACAAATTCACATTTTTCTCATTAAAAGAAAAACTTAATTTTATGTATATAATATTAAAGTACAAAGTTTTGTTAAATGAATTGGAAAATACGATCTTTACCCAATAAATCAATAAATCGGTTCCTTTTTCGTTAATTGATAATTGTATCCTGCAACGGTAGAGTAGGTTGATAGCTTAATTAAATAACTTAAAACTGGACTAGGACCTGCTTCTAGAAATTGCAACTAGCACACCTAGATTTGGCTCATCTATGTTTCTAAGTCAGGGTTCTCAACTGTAGGGTTTCGAGGACGTATTTGACTTAATCTCCGGTACCGACATCCTATTCCAGTCATTAAACAGAGGCAAGTTACGGTTATGCTATCTTATATTTTAATTAGTAATTGTCAAGTTGCATGTTTAAACCACATTGCTACACGGAACCCTCCCCTAGGGTTCAAATATTGATTGATATTGATTGTGGGGATATTGGGGGAAAAGTATAGCGTTTATGACCAATAACCCTCATATTGCATATTGTTATTGTGCCAGCTTACCCCTCTTACACACGGGGATAAGCCGTATCGCGTTGCTAGGATGCTATTGTACAACCCAAGCCGGTCATAGACGTTATATATTCAAATCACATTGTTTCAAGTATTGAATTGTTAAATTGCTGGAAAATATTGTTTCAACTGTTTAGCTTGCACTTTTTCGTTATTATTTGAAATGTGAGGTACATACTCGTACTTGCTCATTTTCTGACTGGATCCCCCCAATAGGTGATATTGATGACGCTGAGCTATTGTACAGTAGCTATTATGATCCTGTGCTATACCCTGCGGTGTTACCAGAGTCTTCCTTGGAGAACGCGGATCCTGAGGCCGAAGAGCCGGCCTTTTAGCTAGTTGCTATATCCTTATTTTCTAGTTTCATTATGTTGGAGATTGTAGATTTTTGGTTTCAGTGTTTATTTCAGTATTTTTCTTTCCTGTTGTATTTCTCTTTGTTGAATAAAGTTTTAAATATTCGTAAATTTGTGTTGTGACAAATGTATAGATGTTGTTAAGATTACCTGCAAATAGAAATAGCTTACTGCCGTCGTCTCACAACGGTGCAGGCTGGGCATGATCCGATTCGACCCAACAATTTGGGATCGGGTCGTGACACTACCGGGGGTCAAGAACCACCAGTTCAGCCCGTCCAGCCTGCAGAGCCCGACAATGGAACCCTGGTAGGTCTCATCAGGGAATTGCTTGCATCTCAAGATCGTCGGGGCGATGTCCTGCACCAGACAGTACAAGATGCCATAGGCAGAGTTGGTTACCAAGGGAACAATGCGGCCAACATCTTCAAGCGTCTGAACCCTCCTTTCTTTGACGGCACTGAAGATACTATTCCTGCTGATGCATGGCTTCAGGACACAAAGGTTATCCTGGAAGCAGCTAGGATTCCTGAGGATGAGAAGGTGGCCGTTGTGCGCCTGCAATTATTGGACTTAGCCCGCAGCTGGTGGGCGATGCTAGTAGTTGGATTACCGATGCCTGTCTCATGGGCGGTGTTCAGCAACAAGTTCTAGACCAAGTACTTTGACGCAGTAGCTCGGTATGATCTGCAGACGAGATTTACTAATCTTAAGCAGATGGACAGGACGGTCGATGGATATGCGGCCGAGTTTTCTAGACTCAGTCGGTTTGCACCCACCTTGGTGGCAATCGAATTGGATCGACCCCAGCGATTCCAGCAGGGGCTCCACCTAGAGATTATCATATCAGTAGAGCAGTTTGAGCACCAGATGTTTGATGCCGTCTTGCGAACAACAAAGAGGCATGAGTATACTTCGCAGAGGATTGTAGATAGAAGCGAAGGACGGAAGAGGTCTCATGGACAGATGTCCCAGTCTTCAGCACCATCCCCGGCAGCTAGGTCTTTGACTATTGGAGCTCCTAGGAGGGCGACCACAATTTTATCTGTTCAGCACTCGACGCCGGCGTATCCTCAACAACAGAAGCAGAAGCAGTCTTCCGCAATGGGCTGCACTCATTGTAGGAAGCCAGGACACGTAGTATCAGAGTGTCGCAGAGCACAGGGATTGTGCTTGGCTTGTGGGGCACCAGATCATAAGATAGGGTCCTGTCCGAATAGAGCAACTTCATCATCATCAAATCTAACCAGTCCATCAGTTAGGGGTCCAGCACCAGTACCAACTCCGAGGCCATTGTCGCCTCAGGCTCAACAGTATGTCCAAGCTCAAATTCAGAACAGGCAGAGAGGTCACCAGCAGAGGGGACCAGCACTAAGAAGGCAAGGTCAGGCTATGGCTTTGACCGTAGAAGAAAAGTTAGCTTCAGGTGAGGTGGTGGCAGGTACCATTCTCGTCAACTCTTTTCCAGCATTAGTATTATTTGATTCGGGTGCATCACATTCATTTATGTCTGCACGATTCGCAACACGGATAGGACTGGAGCCCGAGTTATTATCAGTAAGGCTCAATATACTTACTGGTAACGGTCTTGTGGGAGTAGATAGAGTGTTTTCCTCGTGTCGAATCGTAGTTAGCTGTAGAGAGTTTTTTGCTAGGTTGATAGAATTTTCGATGGCCGACTATGATGTGGTCCTAGGAATGGATTGGTTGAAGGAGCAATACGCAAGAATAGATTTCCATATTGGCAGGATTACTTTTGGTATTCCCGGTGAGGCAGAGTTTTCATTTTCCAGAGGCAAAGTATAATCTTCTCCACCAGTATTGCAGATGGCAGTAGCAATGGCGATTCAGTTTTCCAGAGTTATTGAAGAGTTTCCAGACATGTTCCCCGAAGAGCTTTCGAGTATGCCCCTAGAGAGAGAGAGAGATAGAGTCCACCATTGATTTGCTTCCAGGGACGACACCAGTGTCAGGAGGAGTCTACAGGATGGCACCTTCAGAGTTAGAGATCTTGTACAAGATGATTGAAGAACTCAGAACCAAGGGATTCATTCGTGCTAGTGGGTCACCTTGGGGAGCCCCGATACTTTTTGTGAAAAGAAGGATGGTACGTCAAGATTATGTGTTGATTATCGTACCTTGAACTCTGTAATAGTCAAGAACAGATATCCTCTACCAAGGATAGATGATTTATTTAATCAACTCAGAGGAGCGAAAGTATTCTCGAAGATTGACTTGCGGTCAGGATACCATCAGATCAGAGTTAGAGAGCAAGTCATCCCAAAGACAGCATTCAGATCCAGATATGGGCATCGGGGGTTCCTTGTTATGCCATTTGGAGCAACCAATGCGCCAGCCGTATTCATGGACCTCATGAATCGTATCTTTATGCCTTATTTGGATCAGTTTGTGATAGTATTTATAGACGACATTTTAGTCTATAGCAAGAGTAAGGCAGAGCATGAGCAGCATCTCCGTGTAGTTCTTCAGATTCTCAGAGAGCACCAGTTGTACGCGAAGTTCAGTAAGTGTGAGTTTTGGCTGGATCGTATTTCGTACTTAGGTCACATCATCACCAGAGGTGGAGTAGAAGTGGACCCCCAGAAGATAGTGGCTATAGAGTCATAGCCAGTTTCCAGTACCGTCGCAGAAGTTCGAAGTTTCCTAGGATTGGCTGGCTATTACCTGCGGTTTGTATCAGACTTCGCTCGGATTTCAGCGCCCATGATGCAGTTAACCCGCAAGGATGTACAGTTTGCTTGGACAGCAGAGTGTCAGAGTTCATTTGAGAAGTTGAAGCAGAAATTGATGACGGCTCCCATTTTCACGCTTCCAGATGGGACTGGAGGATTTTCAGTCTATTGTGACGCTTCTGGTAGAGTATTGGGATGTGTCTTGATGCAGCATGGTAAGGTAGTAGCTTATGCATCACGTCAGCTTCGTGATCATGAGTGGAATTATCTAACCCATGACTTGGAGTTAGCAGCAGTGGTTTTTGCACTTAAGTTATGGAGGCACTATTTGTATGGAGATCGGGTGGAGATTTTCATCGACCACAAGAGTCTGAAGTATGTGTTTACCCAGAAGGATCTTAACATGTATCAAAGAAGATGGCTAGAGCTACTTGCGGATTATGACATCAACTTACAATATCATCCTGGGAAGGCTAACGTTGTAGCAGATGCATTAAGCAGAAGAGCTGGAGTTTATTTCCTAACAACGCAACCAGAATTGTTAGCCGATCTTCAGAAGATGGATATTGAAGTTATTTTTCCTACCAATGTGGCATTGATGAACAGTATGCAAGTTTAGTCTAGCATAGTTGAGAGGATTAAGATGGCACAATCAGCAAATTCTAAGCTTCAGCGGCTTAGGACAGAATGCATAGCAGGACGGAGACCAGAGTTATGTATTCACGAAGATAGTACTCTCCGACATAGGAGACGTCTTTGTGTACCCAGTGGTGATATCAGACAGGAGATCTTGGCAGAGGCTCACAGTTCTCAGTATTCAATTCATTCCGGTGGCACGAAGATGTACAGAGATATCCATCAGCATTTCTGGTAGAATGGCATGAAGAGGGAGATAGCCCGATTTGTCTCTCGTTATTTAGTTTATCAACAAGTTAAGGCTGAACATCAGAGACCAGCTGAACTTTTTCAACCTTTATCGATCCCAGAATGGAAATATGAGCATATTACCATAGATTTTGTAACCGGGTTACCTAAATCCCCAGCTAAAAGAGATATATCTGGGTTATAGTTGACAGACTCACCAATGTAGCTCCTTTTATCCCTTTCAGAATTGGTCAATCGACGGATCAGCTAGCAGAGATGTACCTCAGGCAGATTGTTAGATTGCATGGTGTACCAGTTAGTATCATATCAGACAGAGATTCAAGATTCACATCATACTTTTGGCGGAGTCTTCAAGAGAGCTTGGGGACTCGTCTCAAGTTCAGTTCAGCTTATCATCCGCAAACAGATGGTCAGTCAGAACGCACGATCTAGACTCTTGAAGATATGTTACGGTCATGTACACTCGACTTCGGTGGTTCGTGGGAAGATTACCTGTATATCGTAGAATTCTTCTATAACAACAGTTTCCAGGCTAGTATCCAGATGGCACCCTTTGAAGTACTGTATGGCAGAAAGTGCAGATCCCTATTAGCATGGGATGATGTAGGTGAGAGGCAGGTACTTGGTCCAGAGATGATTATACAGATAATCGAGGTGGTCAGACAAGTCATAGATCATCTTCGAGTTGCCCAAGATCGCCAGCACCATTGGACCAATTCTTATCGGCGACCCCTTGAGTTTTCAGTCGGCGACCACGTGTTCCTTAGGATCTCGCCTACCCGTGGCATCATTCGATTCGGCGTACGGAAAAAGCTTAGTCCTAGGTACATAGGGCCGTTCGATATCCTTGAGCGATTAGGTGATGTATCCTATCGTCTCGCTCTTCCGTCGTCGTTAAGTGAGGTACATGACGTATTCCATGTATCCCAATTGCGACGGTATATCCCGGATCCGAGCTATATCCTTGATCATTCGAAATTAGTTGTTGGTACCAACCTTTCGTATGAGGAAAGGCCCGTATCCATATTGGACCGAAGGGAGAAGGTACTCAAGAATAAGACTATTAGCTTAGTCCGTGTTGCTTGGGGTCACCACTCTTTGGGTGAGTCAACGTGGGAGCGTGAGGATGATATTCGTTCGCGATATCCACACCTATTTGACTCATAAGGTATAATGTCTTCCTTATGCCTTATGCTTTTAATTCCTTGCTTACATGAATGATTGCTTGATTGCTAGTCGTAGCCTGCTTATGATTAATATAGCTTTCCCCGACATCTCTAGCCTCTTGATTAAATTCTGAGGACGGAATTCTTTTAAGGTGGGTAGAGTTGTCACTCCCGTTTCCCATTAGACGTATTTTCGTATGCGTATACGAGATTTCTAGCATTTATCAGGTGGACTGTAGTTAGTCTTGTTTTGCTTAGCATAGTCTTGGTTTAATCTTGACTTGGCTTATTTGATCGGTTCGGTTCAATTTGACTTGGTTTGACTTGGCTTGGCTTGGTTTGAGATGGAGAGGGTTGATATATAACCCAACTACTTTTCTCTCTCTCCTCATTCACTTCTTTATTTACTTCTTCATCTTCTTCATTTACTCCTCCCACCTACCAAGTCCTAGACAAGTACAACTTGCTTCATGGAGGAACTCCATTTTTTGTTGTTCCATTGTCTTCCTTACGAGATTCTAAGACACTTTAGTACTTGGCATTTTTAATTTTCATGGTTTATTTCTTGTAGATCTAAGTTGGTTGTATTTTCGGTTTTCTTGGGTTTTGATCTACCAAACTTTATTATTTTCAAGTTTTGATTATTTTATGTTATAGAGAATTCAATTTTACCCAAAATAGACCTTTAAAAAGTTAGATTTCGACTTGTTTTGAGAAAGTTATGGCCAAAATAAGATTTGAGCATTTTCTAGTTTATCTGTGCTGAATTTTGGCAGGGACGATGAATAGTGCCACAGCCGCATGAAAGAATAGTGCCGCAGTCGCATGGAATGAATAGTGCCGTATGAATAGTATTGCAGCCGCAGGAATGAATAGTACCGCATGAATAGTGCCGCAGCCGCAGGAATAAATAGTGCTGCATGAATAGTACCGCAGCCGCAGGAATGAATAGTGCTGCCGCAGCCGTATGGAATGAATAGTACCGCAGTCGCAGGAATGAATAGTGCCGCAGCCGCAGGAATGAATAGTGCCACAGCCACATGGAATGAATAGTGTCGCATGGCTTGCATAGTACCGCATAGTGCCGCAGAAGGCTGTATAGTGCTGCAAAATGCCGTATAGGGCCTATTTTGGCTTTTTAAGTCCTATTTGGCTGAATTGTGTTTAAAATTTCTTCCAACTCCCAACATGAAAGTTGTAGATCTTTTTCTTAGCTTCAAGAATATGATACTAGATATTTTATGCAAGTTTCTTTCATTCATGATAATGTAAGTATAGAACACGATAGTGGCCTGTTAAGGCACACTCTTAACCAGTAACAAGTAACATGACATAATAGTGGCCCGTCGTGGCGCACTCTTGACAAGCACCCTTGACATGATAATACATGATAGTGTCCCATCGTGGCGCACTCTTGATAAGTAAACCCAAAATGATAATATTGATATGCTGTTGTGACGGCTATCTTGACTTGCTATGTAACTTTTGTCTTGACACCGCGGGTATTTGTGCTTGTATAAGCTACATGTCTCATCTTGCATTATGTCTAGGACATGAATTCCTGGTTACCACGATCAGGGATTCATACTGAATCTGACTAGGATAAAGACTAGTTTGATCATGTAGTCCATGAAGAGATTTTCCAGCTATAGGCAGTCCCGTTATCTGGGAGCTCTAATTGGACTTGTAGCCTGCCGTCGAGTAGGACACATTTTCAGCACACTGTCATGTGTTGCACCCCTAAGTCACCTAATCCAACTCTCTCAACTTGCAACCGGATAACCTGGATTAAGTCTGCAGGGCTTGTGGCTATTGGAACATCTCGATGCATCTTGTTAGTAACTAAGCTTGTGACAACCCTAGTTAGTTAAAGTATCAAGTCGTACTCATTGCTTGGCCGTGATTGATGGATGGAGTCCCGTCTAGTCTTGCCTAGGCAAGGCCAGTACATGGTTATTTCTGTATATTACTGTTATGTTTTACTCTTGTCGATAATTGGTTGGAGACTAAGCTCTGTTCAGGTGAATGGTTACAACCCCAGTCCTTGTTTGGTTTACGGGTTGTAACTTGGCTACCGGAATAGTCCCTTAGTTGTCGTATCGTTTATTATCCTGATTTCTTTAACTCATGTCTTTATTATCCTTTATGTCTCATGTGCTAATGTGCTGGTTTTAGTTCTTAAGTGAAGCCTCCTTTGTGGCACTTGCTCTTTCTGGGGTCTGACCCAACTGGTTTTGTATGGCCAGATTTCGGGGTAGCACCCGAGGATCTTCCAGCCTTCCAGCCAGATGGTGAACACTAGGCGCAACCCTGGCAACGAGTGGGTTTATTTTACTTTTCCACTCTATTGTAAATTATTCCTTTGAGGCATTTAGCTGCCGAGCAAGTGTTAGCTCGTGTTGAATTTACATTCCTGTCTGCCTAAGGGCTGTAACATGATTGACAAATCCTAGGGTTGATCATGTATGACTTAAACTCTTGCTAGTCTTCGCATTTTGTACGACTAGCTTCATGATCATCTGAATATGTAATGTTTGGGATGCCTTACTTGTATGTCTGATGATCTACCATCTTGTTACATTTACTTGCTTGCTTGAGATTGAGACACTAGGCTTGCTCTTGACCCTAAGAGACTAATGGCTTGTAGTAAACCCTCATGCATCTAGACAACCGTGATCGTATTGCGAGGTGGGATTCACTATAATGTACGTAGCTGGCTGTGTCTGTCCCCTGCTCTCCAGTATTCTGGTTCTGGAGCGTGACAGCTGGAAGGCTTGTACCTGAGGCGGTAATAGCCTCGGAGGCTGGTACTGCTGCTGCTGTGCTGGTGCTGGGGCTGGTCCCCTAACCGATGGACTAGTTAGGTTCGAGGATGATGAACTGGCTCTATTCGGGCAGGACCCTATCATGTTGTCCGGTGCCCCACAAGCCAAGCACAATCCCTGTGCTCTGTGATACTCCAAAATAACGTGTCCTGGCTTCCCATAATTAGTGCAGCCCATTACGGAAGACTGCCTCCGCTTCTGTTATTGAGGGTACATCGGTGTTGAATGCTAAACCGACGTAACTGAATTTGCCCTTAGGGGAACTCCAATCGACAAATCCATAGCTGCCGGGGCTGGTGCTGAGGACAGACTCATCTGTCTATGGGACCTATTCCTGCTTCCGGTTCGGTCCATGATCCTCTGCGAGGTATACTCGTGCCTCCTAGATACCCTTAAGACAACATCAAAAGTCCGATGCTCGAACTGCTCCACAGCTAGAATAATTTCTAGGTGGAGTCCCTGCTGAAACCGCTGCACTCGATCCAACTCGGTTGCCACCAAGGTGGGAGCAAACCGACTCAGTCTTGAAAACTCGACCGCATATCCATCGACCGTCCTGCTCATCTACTTCAAATTGGTGAATCTCGTCTGCAGATCATATCGAGCCACTGCATCAAAGTACTTAATCTAAAATTTGTCACTGAATGTCGCCCATGGGACAGGCGCCGCCAATCTAACTGCTAACATCGCCCACCAGGTACGGGCTAAGTCCAATAACTGTAGGCACACTATAGCCACCTTCTCTTCCTCTGGAGTCCTTGCTGCCTCAAGGATAATCTCTACGTCCTGAAGCCAAGCATCGACATCAATAACATCTTCACTGCCATCAAAGAAGGGAGGGTTCAAGCGCTTGAAATTGTTGGCTGCACTGTTACCTTGGTAACCCACTCTACCCATAGCATCTTGTACTGTCTGGTGCAGGACATCGTCCCGACAATCTTGAAAGGCGAGTAATTTTCGAATAAGTCCTTCCAAGACTCCATTGTCAAGCTCTGCACGCTGAGATGGCTGAACTGGTGGCTCTGGATCCCCGGAAGGCATAACTCGGGAGGCTGCTCCTAAAAGCTGGGCTTGGTCTCCTTGTTGAGGCTGGTTCACTGGTGGTTCTCCTTTCGACTGATCGACAGGACCAGGAGCAATGCCACTGAAAAAAATGACATGAGGAATATTAAGGAAGGACCAAGATAGATCAAGGATATAAGGATGCGACCAGGCCAATATTTTATGAAGATTTGAAGACACGAGTAGAGATCAAAAGCGAGTGCTGATTGAGACATCTATCCGGTAAAACCCCCACACATCTTGATTTACAAGACCTGTATAGGCCACTACTTAAACCATATCACGCCCATGAACCAGAATACTGGAGAGCGGGGGACAGACACAGCCAACTACGTATATAGAAGTGTAATCCACCTCGATATATGGTCACAGCTGTCTAGAAGTATGAGTGTTTATCTACAAGCCATCAGTCTCTTATGGTTAAGAACAAGCCTAGTGTCTCAATCTCAAGCAAATAATAAATAGTTACAAGATGTTAGGCCATCAGATATTCAATAGTAAGGCGTCCCATACATTTTATATACATATGATCATGAAGCTAGTTGTACAAAATGCGAGGACTAGCAAGAGTTTCAGTCATACATGATCAACCCTAGGATTTGTCAATCATGTTACAGCCCTTAGGCAGACAAAAAATATAAGTATTCAATACGAGCTAACACTTGCTCTACGGCTAAACGCCTCAAAAGAATAGTTTACAATAGAGTGGGAGAGCAAAATAAAACCCACTCATTGCCAGATTACGTCTAGTGTTCACCATCTGGCTGGAAGGCTGGAAGATCTTCGGTGCTGCTCCAAAATCTGGCCATACAAAACTAGCTGGGTCAGACCCCAGAAAGAGCAAGTGCCACAAAGGAGGCTTCACTTGAGAACTAAAACCAGCATGTTAGAACATAAACAAGAATAATAATAGAAAAACATGAAATGTAAATAAGATAACAAATAACGAGATGACGATGAACTATTCCGGAAGCCAGGTTACAATCCTTAAACCAAACAAGGACCGGGGTTGTAACCTTTCGCCTGAACAGAACCGGGTCTCTAGCCATTTATTGCTAAGAGTAAAGCGTAAGCAAGCATGTCCTGAGATAGCCATGTACTAGATCTAGACAAGATTATATAGGATTGGACTCCATCCAGCATTTATGGCCAAGCAAAGAGTACGGCTTGATACTTTAACTAACTAGGGTTATCACAAGCCTAGTAACTAGCAAGATGAAATGAGATGTTCTGGCAGTCACAAGCCCTACAGCTATCCAGGCTATCCAGGTGAGGTTCATGCAAGAGTCATCAAGAATTATTAGGCGACTTTGAGTGCAACACATGACAATGTATACTACCAAAATAAGTCATGTCAGCGACGTATTTAGCGACTCCAAGATAAAACGTCGCTAATATTTGGGGGTTTAGCGACGTTTATCTAAGACGTCGCTGTTCGTCGCCAACAGCGACTAAAAGCGACGTCTAGCGGCTACAATTTGTTAAATGGGAATCTGCGTCGCAAGTTCATCGGTACACGTCGCTGATATATCGATGTGTAGCGACGCACTTTAAGTAGCGTCGCCGTTTATTAAATATCAGCGACGTTTAGCGACGGCAGAGGAGGACGTCGCTAAATGTTTCATATAGGCGGCAAGGGTTTCCTTTTCGATCATTCACAAATTTTTCCCCCCAATTTTTCGCGCGCTCCTCCTCCGCGACGCTCCTCCGGCGATTTCCCTCCTCCGGCCTCCTCCTCCGCGGTGCTCCTCCGGCGACCTCCCTCATCCGGCCTCCTCCTTCCTCAGGTAGCTCCTCCTCAGGTGATCCCCTGTCCCCGCTTCCCAGTTTCTCCTCGTCTTCTAGCTCTCTCTCTCTCGCTTCTAGTTCGTGTCCACGAGAGCGTGGACTCGCTGTGGGGGACATGAGACTCACAGTGGACTCGCTACGGGGGACACGAGAGTGTGGACTCGCTTCTAGTTCGTGTGACACCTATTTTGTTGGTTTGGACACGTCGTGTCCCACTGTGTGGATACGAGACTCACAGTGTGACACCTATATACTGATACTGGGAGTTTTTTGGGCATATCAACTGTCAATTTGATGTTTTGCTTGGATTCGAATTCTAATTTAGGGTTCGAGCCCTATTTACTGATACTGGGAGTTTTTTTTGGTCATTTTCAGGGTTTTGAAATGATGAATAAATTGACTAATAATTATTATCAAGCCCTATAAAATTTCAGCTATGTCACGAAGGATGGATACTAATCCTGTGAATGAGTTTTCTCCTAAGTATTCTCGACAGTTGAGTATGATTTAGCTCACTGACATTACTGAAATATGGAATGATTAGTGTAGGGTATGTTGGTCAGGTTTTGGCAGAGTTGGGATATGATAGTATGTATGTTACAATTAACAAGGAATTCTGTTGACACCAAATGTTGCACGACAGGTTACTTGAGTAACCTGGAATGTTTTACCTACTGAAACAAATGGTTTGGACAAGGGTGTGTATAGGTTTGTCATCAGATGGTATGGGATTTTGCCTGCCAAGTTCTGAACAGCAGTCCAGACTGCCTGCTTAGTTGAAAGTCTTAATTAGACTTTATGTTCAGTACCCTTTGACTGAATTAAGTTGACCTGAATACCATGTTTTAAATCCTAAATCTAAGTCTGCCTGCTGTTCAATTCATGACAGGTTATCTTGTTAACAGTAAATGCCTTCCTTTTTAATATGTGTGAAACTCAGAGGTAGGATAAATCCAGTACAAATTAGGGACTGTCATTTCAGGCAGTTGGTACCAGTATTTAAGACTAGTTTGATTTGTATAATTTAATGTTAAAGGCAGATAGGTAGGTCCTGTATGAGAGACTGGATACCTAGGTAGAAATACACCTACAGCCATTCGACTGGCGAGGTAGAATGTCAGGAATTTTGGAAAAATGGTGAGATATACCAAGTCAGACACTGTCCCTACAGCCATTCGACTGGCGAGGTAGAAATCTATGTACGACATTTGCTATAAGGACTTTGCATTAATCTACGGTATGACATCGTAATCAGGACATAGTCCCTGCAGCCATTCGACTGGCGAGGCAGAAACTATGTAGCCGTAGATAAAGTTGACTGTCCTCCGACCCTCATCCCTCGGCAATGATGATACGACAACCTATCACTATATCTTATATAGGAGACCACCCTGCTTTAACAAAGGAGACCACCATACTGTCAGGAACCTCTCACTCGAGCACGGATACTTTAACAAAGGAGACCACCATGCTGTCAGGAACCTCTCACTCGAGCTCTACACGAAGGATGTCCACTTGAGCTCCGGGGCAAAGTTTTGGCTCGGAGCAAGAATCTGTTGACGGAGCACATCCACCATGCTGTCAAAAAAAAATAGTAACGGTGAGAGACCCATCTGAGTAGGACGTACACACTCAATCCCACTACTGATATCATTCTTGTAAAGGTGATCTCTTAGAGTATACGTCCTACTCAGATGGATCTCTCAGAGTATCCTCTCCGA
This sequence comes from Iris pallida, assembly GCA_029216955.1. Taxonomy (NCBI): domain Eukaryota; kingdom Viridiplantae; phylum Streptophyta; class Magnoliopsida; order Asparagales; family Iridaceae; genus Iris; species Iris pallida. The sequence continues at coordinate 12,138,938 of JANAVB010028197.1, read as the reverse complement.
TTGGGTTGTGTTCTGAGCCATCCGTTCTCACACTTAAAATACATATGAATTAGAACTGTGTTTTGTATTTTCGGCGAACCCAGGGATTTGATTCTGTATTTTGTATTTTGGTTTCTGTATTTTGGCTCCAGCTCCATTTGCATTAATCTACGGTACGACATAGTCCCTGCAGCCATTCGACTGGCGAGGCAGAAACTATGTAGCCGTAGATAAAGTTGACTGTCCTCCGACCCTCATCCCTCGGCAATGATGATACGACAACCTATCACTATATCTTATATAGTAGTAGATGATGTTCCTGACAGCATGGTGGTCTCCTTTGTCAAAGTATCCTTTGTCGTTCCAGATGGTATTCTTGAGGATGTTGAACATTTCGCCTTCCTTTAACGACCGTGCTGCCTTTCTCTTCGACGTCGTCGGCCTCACTTCATCTGCCCCCTTCCCTGTCCCTCTCGTTATGCCATCAAAATCAGAATCCTCGACTCTCTTTCGCTTCTTGGATATTGACCCAGCTTCAAATCTCTTATTTCCCTCTAGGTCCACTCTACTCCTAATCTCTTCCTCTTTTATACACAGATCTACAGAATCAATACCATCCAAGGAAGGCAAAACTGAATCAGCATTGTCTTTCGGATCGTCCTCATCAAGGCATAACGGGCTGCTCAGCATGCCCAGCTTCTTCAACTTCTCGCTGGCTGCAGAGTCGAAATGGGAACGGGTCCTCTTTGTCGGCCCGGAGCTCTGACTCGCACTCGTCGCCTCGCTACCGATTTTCTCTCCTCCTTTAACGCGGGTCATAAGAAAAGAAAAGTATCCGATGACTCCGAGGAGGAGGAGGAGGAGGAGGAGGAGGAGGAGGAGGAAGACTCAGAGAAGGAGTCGAATGAGTCGGCGGTGATAGCAGATGATTGCAAGACAGGAAGCAAAAAGACAGGCGAAGAAGAGGACGATACGAGTCGAAGGGGAGATTCGAGTGACAATGTAGGCACCGAGAAGTTAGATAGCGTCACAGACGAGGAGGCTCGAGTACAAGGCGGTAATGATGTTTATGTGAAGAAGAGGTACAAAATTTCTTTTCTTATGACCCGCGTCAGAGGAGGAGAGAAAACCGGTAGCGAGGCGACGAGTGCGAGTCAGAGCTCCGGACCGACAAAGAGGACCCGTTCCCATTTCGACTCTGCAGCCAGCGAGAAGTTGAAAAAGCTGGGCACGCTGAGCAGCCCGTTATGCCTTGATGAGGACGATCCGGAAGACAATGTTGATCAAGCATCTTCTTTCTCCTCTCCTCCACCATGGCTCTGGACCCATCTGCTCCTCCCTACTTACCTTCTTGTTATTTGACTCTCTCAGCCACATATGATATCCATCTCAAGTATAGAGTCGGGGGAGAAGAAGTGGGCAGGAAGAGGAGGGGGAAGCAGCACAGCCGGCGGCATGACCCGGAGGAAGTACAGATGTTTTCTTCAAATCCGTAGGAGAACAATAAGGATATATCTTTTCACAACATGTCATCTTGTCAAAGACCCTTAATGTGAATATCATGTTACCGCGGTGTCGGAAAACTAACATATCATAATTTTTTAAGCCGTGTGTTTTGACATAATCCTCCCAACTCTTTCCTCCTATGTAGTAATCTTGCATTACTACATAGCAGAAAAGAGTTTGGAGTATTATGTCAAAACACACGACTTAGAAAATTATAACATATTAGTCTTCCGACACCGCGGTAACATGGTTGTCACATTAAGGGTCTTTGACAAAGTGATATGTTGTGAAAAGATATATCCTTATAGTTTTCCTACGGATGTTGAAGAAAACCTCTGTACTTCCTCCGGGTCATGCCGCCGGCTGTGCTGCTTTCCCCTCCTCTTCCTGCCCACTTCTTCTCTCCCGACTCTACACTTGAGGTGGATATCATATGTGGCTGAGAGAGTCAAATAAGAAGAAGGGAAGTAAGGAGGAGCAGATGGGTCCAGAGCCATGGTGGAGGAGAGGAGAAGGAAGATGCTTGATCAGAACTTGAGGTAGAAAAGTTGTGACGTTGATAGCGTGAGAGAGGGAGGGAAGTGGCTGCATGCCTTTGGCTCACTCGAGCGATATTTGTCCTCCGACCCTCATCCCTCGGCAATGATGATACGACAACCTATCACTATATCTTATATAGTAGTAGATGATGTCTTAGTATTACATTATGTGAGTTCATCTTGATTCTGTTACATTCTTCAGATACTAGATACGATAAGAACATATACTACACCATATATACAGAACATAGATGATTCACACTAATGTATGCTAGAATGAATTTTGGGTTGTGTTCTGAGCCATTCGTTCCCATACTTGGCAATTAAGTTGTGGACCATTATGTTTGACATTGTTGTTACAAATTTTCATATATCTGTGTTGATTGATGAGATTGTGTTTCAAACGTGTTCGTGATTGTGTGTATCTGTGTTGTTTGATACTGTGTTCGTGATACACACCGTCGTTGTTATAACAAATGGTGTAGGAGATGCTGCAAATGCTGTAAATGCTGCAAATGCTGCAGGGGATGCTGCAAATGCTGTATTTTTTTTATTTTTTTAAGATTAGCGACGTTCAGCGACTCTCAACGACGTCTAGCGACGACGGTAACGTCGCTAAGTAAGTATCACAATGTCGCTAACTGTGATGAATACCGTCGCTGATCGTCACTCAATGTCGCTACGTAGGACGTCGCTAAACGTCGCTATATGTCGGTACTATAGCGACGTAGCAAAGTCGCAGAACGTCGCCATTTGGCTCTCAAGCCAGGTCAGCATCGATGCATGTCAAGTCGCTCAACGTTGCTAGGTTGCGTCGATAAATGATGACGTTTTACGTCGCTGGTAGTCGCTGAATTAGCGAAGTGTCCGCGTCGCTGCGTGTCGTCGCAATAGCGACGTATTGTGACGTTTTGTTATTTAGCGACTAGGTTAATCGCGACTACGTGCAAACGTCGCTAAATACGTCGCTAATCGATATTAGCGACGTATTTTCCCTATTTAGCGACATCCTGAGGCGTCGCTGATTTGACAGATTTTAGTAGTGGTACATATTACTTGTTTCAAGAAGTGCCCCATATGACAGTGGGCTGGAAATGTGCCCTACTCGTCGACAGGCTACAAGTCCATCAGGTGTGGCCGGGATAAAGGGATCGCCTGTAACTGAAAATATCTCTCTATATGAGCTACTTTGATCAATCTAGTAATTAACCTAGTCAGATTCAGCATGAATCTCTGACCGTGGTAACCAGGGATGCAAGTCCTAGACATGATGCGAGACGAGACTGGTAGCTTATACAAGCACATTCAAGAACAATCACCCATGGTGTCAAGACGAGTTATTACTCAGCATGTCAAGATAGCCGTCGCAACAGCATTCAAGATAACATGTCAGGTTTACTTGTCAAGAGTGCGCCACGACGGACCACTATCATGTTATGTTACTTATTAGTTGTTAAGAGTGCGCCTTAATAGGACACTATCATGTTCTAGCCTTACATTATCGTGAATAAGAGAAACTTGCATAAAATAGCTAGTAACATATTCTTAAAGCCAAGGAAAAGATCTATAACTTTCATGTTGAAAGTTGGAAGAAATTCTGGCCACAAATCAGCCAAATGAGATATAAAACAGCAAAAAATAACCAAAATAGGCACTATGCGACACTATGCATCTATGCGGACTGGCACTATGCGACTATACGGACCGGCACTATGCGGTACTATACAGCCATACGGCCAGCACTATGCAGCTATGTGGCCAGCACTATGCGACACTATGCAGCCATGCGGCCAGTACTATGTAACACTATGCAGCTATGCGGCCAGCACTATGTGGCACTATGCAGCTATGCAGACAATACTATACGGCACTATGCAGCCAGGCGGCCAGCACTATGCGGTACTATGCAACTATGCGGACTGGCACTATGTAGCTATGCGGACTGGCACTATGCAGCACTATGCAGCTATGTAGACTGGCACTATGCGGCACTATGTAGCCATGCGGCCAGCACTATGCGATACTATGCAGCCATGCGGCCAGCACTATTCATCGTCCCTGCCAGAACCAGGGCAGATGAACATAGAAGATGTCCAAATCTTACTTTGGCCATAACTTCCTCAAAATAAGTCGAAATCTAACTTTTCAAAGGTCCATTTTGGGTAAAATCAAATTCTCTACAACATAGAACAATCAAAACTTAAAAATAATGAAGTTTTGGTAGATCAAAATCCAAGAAAACTAAAAAGGCTACAAACTTAGATCTACAAAAATCTATCCGTCCAAACCGAGAACTCCAAGTTCTAAAGATACTTAGAATCATGTAGAGAAGAAGATAGAACAATAAAATAGAAGATCCATCATGAAGCAAGTTGCACTTGCCTAAGCTCTCTAGGTTGGTGGGAGAGTAATGGAGAAGAAGGAGAAGAAATAAATGGAAGTAATAAAGAGAGAGTAAGGGGTGGTTGAGTTTTATAAAGAGAGGGGATAGTTCAACATGTTGAACCAACCATCAAAATAAACCAAACCAAGCCATCCAAAGCAAGTCAAGTTGGACCAACCCAATCCAAGGTTAACCTTAGCCAAGATACATCAAGACAAGCAATAAAGAAATACAGAAATGTAGTAAATAAAATACGGGTCAAAATCTGCATACGTACACTGGAAATACGTATAACGGAAAACGAAAGTGACAGTGGTCCAGTTGCCTCTGGTTTTGCAAAGGTGGTGTACCTTGGGGTATTGTGTTATTGGGGCTTGGCATCCCGTTGTCATCTTCTGGGCCTTCGTGCGCCTTGTTTGAGGTAACTTGGCCTTGATTGAGCCTGAAAATTTTCCATGCTTCTACAGACATATCCAAATAAACTCAAATATATGGTTTTTGTACAACATCTTAAACATCCAAAACATATATATATATATATATATATATATACAAGAGTAAACCAAAATACATGTCACATTGCCTAACTATATAACAAAATATTTGAATCTGAAGCACATCCCATCACAACAACCTTCATTTTTGAAGTAGTTCATGGGAGAACAAGAACATAAGTTAGTGGACGTAGTTCTTAAATAAACTAGTTAGATGCTTAGGGAATATCAATAAGGATCCAAAAAAGAAAAGAAAGACCAAACTAGCAACATTCTTTATGTCACGACCCGTACACATGAAAATATTTTAAGAACACATTTAAAATAGACACACACACACAACTTATATATATAATCTCAGATTTTTGATGTTTTAAATGTTGTTCTTGAGTGTCCTTATATATTTATTCATGTATCTTATATATATATATATATATATATATATATATATATATATATATATATATATATATATATATATATATATATATATATATATATATATATATATAAGATACATGAAAAAAAAAAAAAAATATATATATAAGATACATGAATAAATATATAAGGACACTCAAGAACAACATTTAAAACATCAAAAATCTGAGATTAAACATTTAATAAATCATTCAAACATAAAAACAAACACAAAGTGTGTCCAAATTTGGGGGTTTCCCAAATGGACACAAAGTACAACAAGGACACTCCAAAATGTCTCCAAATGGACACAAAATGGACACAAATGGAGACACAACCATAGGGGTCATTCCTATGGGTTCAAAATAATTCTATATGCATGTAGGAGTGGATTAGAGGGGAGATTATACCTTCTGGGAGATCAAAACCAAATAAACTCCTTCCGATATGACATCGACACGAAGAGATCTCCAAATGGACACGAACCAAGGCCAAATCCTCCCAAACTTGGCTAGCACCCTCTCTTCATGGAGTAGAGAAGAAATGAAGAAGATTTGGTGGAAGAAGGGATTGATTTGGAGATGAAATCAATGGTGGTTCCTCTCAAAATTTGGAGAAGAACAAGAGAGAGAAATTTATGGATAAAAATGAAATGAAGGAAGTGACTCACCCCTTCTATTGTGGCCGACCAAGAATGGCTTGTGTCCCTATTAGCAAATGTCAAAAATGCCCCCACTTATCTCTTATTGAATTAATTAAGAAAAGATTTTAGGTTGAGGCTAAATTAGTCATGTTTTAAGCCTCTAATCAAACTAAACCTATTCATAAAAAATTAGTCTAACACATTAACTAAAATAATGTCATGTGGGCCATGCCTAACTAATGAGTGGGTTCCACTAGAGTCAAAGCTACCCCGGGTCCCCGATACAAGTCGGATTGAGTTGAAATTCGAACCCGACTCAAATAACCCTAAAATATTATCATAAATAAATAAAAAATTCTAAAATTATTCTAAAGTAGAAAAAGACCAAAATACTCATGTTCTTGAAAACTGGGGATGACAAATCTATCCACCTTAAAAAAATTCGTCCTCGAAATGAAAACAAAGCAATCAAAAGAAACACATGCAGAAAACAATCCCATTCAAATACTAAAAAAATAACCAATAAAAATCTCTTTGAGGCATATCAAACACTTGTAAATAAAAACTGATACATATCACCACAAAATCACTCCTATCAAAAGTCAAAATTAACAATCTCCAATGTAATAAATATCAAAATAATTCAAAGAGGTCAAATAACCAAAATACTCTTAGGCCAAAAATGACATTAAAAACATCCTAATCACATGGTTAGGCTCTAGGTCAAACAGTCCCTAAGGTTTCACTAGCAAAACATCAAAATCACAAGTCATGGCTTAAAAATTTAAAATGATTAAAATCTCCAAAATCAAAGCATGAATTAAATGACAATAATTAAATGACTAAAATTATAACATTTAAAATTACTCTCAATTTGAAACTGGGTGCTACAAGTCTATCCACCTTAGAAGAATTCATCCTAAAAAATTAAGGTGGTAGTGCTCCTTATAGGTCAAACATCCCACAAACAAAATCTCAAAATTATGCAGTTCGATAATCATATGCGTCCAGAATCATGATACTCAGAATTTTCGTCATGCTAGTGAGCAAGGCTACGATAATCACAGAGTCCTTGACTAAGGTACATACCTCTAGAATCATGGTATTTAAAATTTTTGTATTACCGCATGCTTGGCAGCGAAAATCTTAAATTCCCACACCCGAGAAATACGTCCATAATCCGACTATATGCCCTCACGAGACCTGCTAGCATGACCCTAGAGGATTCTAAAATCTTATAATCGAGGCGACCTAGCCCATACGACTTATCTCAGAAGAAAATCATATAACAAGAACAAAATTTCATCAAATGATCAAGGAACAGATGGAATCGAATTTCAAGACAGTTATAAGGAGGCAATGCGAAAATGAGATCGAAAGATTAGAACCTGCAATCTGCCCTGCTACTGCCTGAGTGCCCTCAACTGTCATGGTAAAAGCTCGCCCCTGCTGGCCTCCCTTAGCCTGCTGTACTCTGTCCTGGCCTGCCTGTCTGGCTGCACGAGCAGCACAGTTCTTCATCTGGTGATCTGGAGCTTCACAGAATAAACAAACTCCCAGTCTCATCCTGCAAACCTTCCGGGTGTGCCCCATCTTCTTGCAAAAAGTACACTGGATGGCCTGTCTCTTGCCCTGACCCTGCTGCTGGTCGACACGTACTGGTGCCAGCTGAAGCTGTAACTGAGGCTACTGCTGAAATTGCCTCTGCTGGAAGTGAGGGCACTTCGCCGGCCCCGCACTGGAACTCGCTCCAAGAACGTCACTGTCCCTCTTCGGCTTGAGGCCGAAGTCCTCCTCTGCTATCTGTGCCTCCATCAGTATCTGCCGAAGGTCATATCGCGTCGCCCGGAAGTACGAGTGCGAACCGCATGAATTAGGCCCCTGCAGAACTTGCGGGCCTTATACCCCTCATCCTGGATCAGATCTGGTGTAAACCTACTCAGACGGAAGAACTCTGCTGCATACTCGTCCACCGACGAGTTTCCCTGCTCCAATCCGACGAACTGGGCCTCCAGAGCTGTCAGAGCCACATCGGGGTAGAACTTCTCCTTAAAGAGCCGCCTGAAGTTCTTCCATGTTAAACCTCTCACTGATGTACGAGGATCCGTACGAAACAACATCAAGGCGATGTCGAAGAACTGACTCGCCGTAGCTATGACCCATAGTCCCCTCGGAACCTCTACTAACTCTAGGCTCCTCTGGACGTCCTCCAACCAGTCATCTGCATACAAGATACCCTCGGTACCCTTGAAGTCCCTCAAGTTCATCTTCCTGAACTCTAGACAAGTACTAGACCTCCCCTGACTCTGCTGCTGAACTGGGGCACCCTGAACTGTACCCGGTACAACCCTCTCTACTGCTGCCATCGCCAGCTGGTGGGAGTTCTCCTTGCTCTGCCATAACATCTCTGTCTGACGGTGCTGTACCTCTGTCTGGCCCTCTGGGTCTGCAATATCTGCTTAGAAGGGCCATCATCTGCGACACATCTGTCGGTAGTGGAGGCGACGGTAGAAGAGTCTCAGGAATGACTATAGACGGTCCCGCTGGTGGAGGTAGAAGACCTCCTGGAATCGTCGCTGCTACTCCCGCCTGAAGGACAGGAACTGAGGTGGCAACTCCCTCAACTGTAGCTCCCTCAACCGGAGATGGAGGTCCTACCAGATCGGGCCTCTCCGGAACAGCACTAGATCCTGCTGCCTGAGAGCAGGTAATCGCCATCCTGAGGATAGATTGAAACAAGAAGATCAATATGGCACATGATAAGGAATATTAAGAAAAGACAATTGAATTCAATGCAAGAAGAGTTGTCATGGTAATCAAAAGATCACAATTTTTCTAAAATATGATTGAGGAACTCCTATCATATCCTAGATCCTATGTCCTAGTCGCAGGCTCGTAATTAGCACTCTAAGTCGAGCACCATTACGAGATCACACTAATTACGACACTGACCTGCATGGACTACCACAAAAATGTGTCACGACCCGCACCCTGATTAGGGGTACGAGTATGTAGTTACGTCCAGTCTACGCCGCAGAATCGACGGTAGAACGCTGTATAGGTCATCTATAAATACAACTAAATAGTATAAAGGTACCTATACAGTATATACACTCCGAATGGAGGTGACATAGCAAATACAGTCTCAATCACAAGATAAAACTAAGGTAGATAGCACAGAAAAGAAATATGATAAATGTGAAACCAGAAAATGAGTTCAACATCCAACATAGCCGAAGAGAAACAAACAGCATCACAGAGTCACAAAATATAAATATAAGCTACTACAATCTAAAACAAAAGCTGGATCGCAGTCCAGGCAAGCCTAACTAAGCTAACTACTCTGGGAGTACAAAGTCTAGTGGCTCAACTAATAGGCCACAGTCCTGGCCTAAGTCTCCATCTGTCTCGATCTTATAGTAGGTCGAGCAGTCTGCCTCAGAAACATCTGTAATATATCAACGGTATCCTGTCAGGAAAATGAGCAAGTACAAATACTAACAGCAGTTCCATATGAATTGACAAATTCTATAAGAGACAGTATAATAAAATACAAGACAAAGATATGGGATAACTTGTGAGCCATTCGAAAGTCGAGCTACAACCCGTAAACCAAACAAGGACCGGAGTTGTAACCCTTCTCCCGAACAGAACCTAGCCTCCAATCAAGGTATAGCATAAGAGCATGTAGAACATGTGAAATACAAGACAAAATCAACAGGAAATATATAATAGGATATGAGTACTGAATATGACGACAATATATAGGATGACTTGGAAACTATTCGGAAGCCGAGTTACAACCCTTAAACCTAACAAGGACCGGGGTTGTAATCCTTCTCCCGAACAGAACTTAGCCTCCTATGATAAATAAATATAAAATGTGCCTTGAATTATTAATGCGTTATGTGATCGGCTTGGAAAACATGATCAGGCTTTCCATCTGACCGGCTATGAACAAGTGTACAACGGAGCAGGATAAGACCGGCCACCATGGAAAGTTATGAACAAGTGGTGTCAGGCTTTACCCGTCGTGAGCGAGGGTATAGCTATACACAAGAACAAGTACAAGTGTGAAGAACAAGTAGGGATTTTGTCACGTCCCACTTCCCGGATGGAAGGATGACGTCATAAACACATCCCCAGGATACGCGCGGAAATTTGCGATTGTCGCCTGTAATCATCAGCAGAATGGAAAATACAAGGAATTTCATGGTATTAAAATATACTGTAGCTATTATACAGGGAACTTTTCCAACAATACTATTACAGATCATTACAAAAGTAAACTTGCAATATAACTATGATACTGTTGGTCATAGCTGTAGGTAGTCCAGACCGTTTACTCCTCGTTGTAGTGTGACGATACTTCGGCGGAGGCTCTTCTTCACCTAGTGAACAAATACTAGGTCGTTTAGAAAACGACGAGCAAGTCCTCGGCCTAGAACGGTAAAAGTTAAACAAAACAAGGAATATGTAGTTTAGAAAAAGGATGAAACAGAGTATACCAAATTGCACTGTTATATATATATATATATCTGCTTTAGTAAAATGTGAATGAAATCAACGTCCTACTCCATGAATGATAAGATTTCCGAGCTTCCCTTGAGCTTTTAGTAGGAATTGCTTTCCTTGAGCAATTAAGGACACTGCTTATTTAAAATAGGCAGCGTTATTTCTGGAGTGAGATTTGAAGTTTAATGAGATACAGTTTTGAGAACAATACTCCGAATAATCCTCTAAATATTTCTCGTGAACAATCCCATTAACCTGGGATCAGGCTGTGATTTTCGAGCCTCCCTTGGGCTAAAAAGACATCTATTGATGTTACTGTCAAATAGATGAAATTGATTTCCGAGCCTCCCTTGGGCTAGTATACCCTAGTCAAAAACTAGATGTACTGATTCACGAGATTCACGAAATACTGATCAGCTTTTGTTATTTATGTTACGGGATATCTAGGGATATTCAGTTGTTCTTCCCTCCCAAATGCTTTCTCTAATTTCCGAATGTCAGAAATTAGTCTATCTCCTAAATTTCTCAAAACTTTCGGCAGAGTCTCCTTTGTATTTAGGAGCCTCGAAAATTTACAAGAAACTTATATATATGATAAAAGAAAATATGGGCTCGCCGACCCCTTCGGTGGAGCAACTCTCAACACCGGAACCACGCAAGTAAGTAATTGGGCTCGCCAACCCCTTCGGTGGAGCAACTCTCAACACCGGAACCACGCAAGTAAGTAATTGGGCTCGCCGACCCCTTCGGTGGAGCAACTCTCAACACCGGAACCACGCAAGAAATAAAAGAACAAAGGGACTGGAGATTTTTACCTGATCAAGCAATAGTTACCTTTCTTTTGGCAATTAGTCGGGTCGCGGCTTGCTAATAGCATTGTAGTTTGTCAAAATAGAGCAAATATTTATCCAACTATATTAGTTAATATGTAAGACTTTATAACATATAACTATATATATGTATATATATATATATATATATATATATATATATATATATCGTATAGATAGTATAAAGAAAATCAAATCAACCAAAACTCTTCAATATCAATATTTTAAATTTTGGTGCATGAAGTAGGAAAATGTAGAAAAGAGACTTATTTCTTAAATATGAACACACAAAATTGAGTACTAAAGTAGAGAGAAATACAGGGTCCTTTTTACCTTCCCGGCGTGCGGTCCAATTGTTCAGTTCTACTGTGTATGTTAGACTTACCTTTGGAGAGTCCCATGTTCATGTATGTTTATGTGTTCATGGAAATTCAAGTCCAAATAGTTCAGGTCCACAATCAGTTCCTTTAGTTGTGCATACTTACTCGTAATATGTCAACAATAATAGTTCCAGTGCCAAATTTTAATTCCTATATCTATCAAAATTGAACCTTTACTAGAAATCAAAATTACAATATTTTAAAATATCTCGAATTGGGTTAAATGTTACCAAAATTTCAAAATTTAATTAAACCATAATTAGGGAAATTTCCTTAACTTATATTCCAAACTATAATATTATGAGATGAAGAAATAAATATGTAACATGAAATTTCAGATTTTAAAAGATTAACCTATACAAATTCAACTTCCCAGTATTACCAAAACTTAACAAAATTAAGAAACTAAAATTTCAGAATTTAATATGATTTAAATGATTCATATTAACCTAGATGGAAAAAGATTAGAGAAGAAGAAGGAGAAGAGGACTTGCCTTGGGTTGGGAATGACCTAGACTTCTTCACAACCCTAATTTTGAATTCAATAACAAATATTTTGTTAGCAATGTTAGCCTAAGTTCAAATCAAGAAATAAATATAGATTTTTTTTGGGAAGAAGAATTACCTAGGGTTTTTGGAATTGGAAGAAGAAGGAGGATGAAGAAGAGGAGGTGGTGGAGATGGCCGGAGGGGGCGGCCGGCGGCGGCAGGCGGACGGCGGACGGCGGCTGGGGCGGCGGCAGCGGCTGCAGGGGGTCGGGGCAGCGGCAGCAGGTGGTCGAGGGGGGGTCGGGTGTGTGAGTGTTTGGTTTTTTTTTCTTCTCTCTTTCTTTCCTTTGTGTGTGTGTGTTTATATAGAGGAGAAAAGAGGGGATGAGGTGTGCTGGTGGTGTAGGGGCTTGGGTGTGAGTGTGTGAGTTTTGTGAGTATGGGAGGGATTATATAGAGAGAGGGTGAGATGGTGAGGTGTCCCCCCCCCACATAAATTCCCATGAACACATAATCCCTTAGGGTTAGGGACACTTGGTCCTACCTAGGTTTAGGTTAGGGACACTTGGTCCTATCTAGGGTTAGGGTTAGGGTATGACATGGAGATAATAATAATAATAATAATAATAATAATAATAATAATAATAATAATAATTACCATAATAATAATAATAATGATAATAATAATAATAATAATAATAATAATAATAATAATAATAATAATAATAATAATAATAATAATAAAATTAAGAGTATGACAAGTCTACTCCCCTTAGAAAAATTCCGTCCTCGGAATTTGAAATAACTAAAGTAGCGGTATGATTACTGACCTGACTTAGGAAATAGGTACGGATACTGTTTTCGCATATCTTCTTCCTTCTCCCAAGTTGAATCTCCAGGCGAATCCTTGCTCCATGCGACTCGTACTAATAGAATGATCCGATTGCGGAGTACCTTCTCTCTTCGATCCAAGATCCCAACAGGTTTCTGTTCTATCCGTAGTGTAGGCCCAACGGTAATTTCTGAATGGTCGAGTATATGGTTCGGATTCGACACATATCTTCGTAATTGGGAAACATGGAATACATTGTGAACTTCCTCTAGTGTTGGGGGTAAAGCAAGCCGATATGATACATTCCCTACTTTTTCTAATATGTCGAAGGGTCCAATGTATCTCGGACTCAGTTTTCCTCTGGTCCCAAATCTGATGGTTCCCTTAGTTGGTGAAATCTTCAGAAAAACGTGATCTCCAGGTTGAAATTCCAGTATTCTTCGATGCTTATCAGCCCACATTTTCTGTCTATCCTGGGCTGCTTGTAGGTGACTTCTTATTGTCTTGACTATGTCCATAGTTTGTGTCACCAGTTCTGGCCCTAACAATTGTCTTTCTCTTACGTCGGTCCAACATACCGGCGATCTGTATTTTCTACCATATAGTGCTTCAAAAGGGGCCATTTTGATACTATCGTGATAACTGTTGTTATATGAAAATTCCACCAGATGTAGATGATCATCCCATGCTCCTCCAAAATCTAAAGTACAAGCTCTCAGCATGTCTTCTAGTGTCTGAATGGTTCTTTCAGACTGGCCGTCTGTCTGGGGGTGGTAGGCGGAGCTAAATTTTAATTGAGTGCCAAGATTTTCTTGCAAGCTTTTCCAGAAGTACGAAGTAAATCGGGTATCTCTATCTGATACTATACTCACTGGTACTCCATGCTGACTGACAATTTTTTCATGTACATTTCTGCCAGTACCTTTGTTGACTGTCCAACTCAAAAAGGAAGAAAACGAGCGGACTTTGTAAGTCTATCCACAATGACCCATATAGCGTTATTACCCCTTTGGGTCCTAGGCAGTCCTGTCACAAAATCTATTGTGAGATGCTCCCACTTCCATTCGGGTATGGGCAACGATTGAAGAAGTCCTGCTGTCCTTTGGTGCTCTGCTTTCACTTGTTGACAAACGAGACATCTGGATACGAATCTGGCGACTTCTTTTTTCATCCCGTGCCACCAAAACGTTTGTTTCAAATCCTTATACATTTTAGTGCTGCCCGGATGAATAGAATATTGTGAGTTATGGGCTTCTGTCATGACCTCCGTTCTCAAATCTCCACTGGGCACACATAACCGATCTCCGAATCTAAGCGATCCGTCCGGGTGCTTCCTTATCCCGGTCTGGAGCCCTGCTTTTGTTTGTTTCCAAATTTTTTGAAGTTTTAAATCACTTTGTTGGGCTTCCTTAATTCTATCTATTAAGGAGGATTGCACTTGTAAGTTTTGCCATATCCCTTCAGTTATCGGGCATATTACTTCAATTCCTATTTTCCTCAAATCTTCAAGGATTTCCTTGGGTATATTCAAAAAGAAAGCTTCGGGTCTTCTACTTAAGGCATCGGCCACCTTATTAGCCTTGCCCGGGTGATACGTTAATTCCATATCAAAGTCTTTCAATAGCTCCAACCATCTTCTTTGTCTCATATTGATTTCCTTTTGTGTGAAGACATACTTTAAGCTCTTGTGGTCTGTGTATATTTTGATTCTTTCTCCGTATAAATAGTGTCTCCATAATTTGAGTGCGAACACCACCGCTGCAAGTTCCAGATCATGAGTTGGATAATTTCTTTCATGTGTCTTTAATTGCCGGGATGCATATGCTATGACTCTTCCGTGTTGCATCAGTACACATCCTAGACCCTTTCCTGATGCATCACTATATATTTCATATCCACCCGAACCAGATGGTAATGCCAGTATTGGGGCTGAAATTAATCTTTTCTTTAATTCGTCAAATGCTGCTTGACATTTCTCTGTCCAGTTAAACTTTTCTTCCTTCCGGATAAGACGGGTTAAAGGTTCTGCAATTCTTGAAAAATTCTCTATGAATCTTCGGTAATAACCAGCCAATCCTAGGAAACTTCTGATTTCTGCTACGGACTTAGGTGTCGGCCAAGACTTAACTGCTTCCACCTTCTTCGGATCTACCGAGATGCCTTCTCCGCTGACGATATGCCCTAGAAATGGTATTTGGTCCAGCCAAAATTCACATTTACTAAGCTTGGCATATAATTGTTCCTCCCGCAGAGTTTGCAGCACTATCCTCAAGTGTTTTTCATGCTCCTCTTCACTTTTGGAGTATATAAGGATGTCATCAATGAACACAATCATAAATTTATCCAGATATTGATAAAATACTCGATTCATCAGGTCCATAAATATAGCTGGTGCATTTGTCAACCCGAATGGCATAACTAAGAATTCGTAATGCCCATACCGAGTTCTAAATGCAGTCTTTGGAATATCTTCCTTCTTTACCTTTACTTGATGATATTCGGATCTCAAATCAATTTTTGAAAATACCTTTGCCTCTCCTAACTGATCAAACAATTGATCGATCCTAGGTAAGGGATATTTATTTTTGATGGTAACCTCATTCAAGGCCCTATAATCAATTACTAGGCGTAGGGTACCATCCTTTTTTTCACAAATAATACTGGTGCACCCCATGGCGAAGCGCTAGACTGAATAAATCCCTTGGATAATAATTCCTTTATTTGTTTGTTTAACTCAGCCAGCTCTTCCTTGTTCATTGGGTATATCTTTTTGGCTATGGGTGCAGCTCCAGGTATTAGATCTATAGAGAATTATACAGCTCTATCTGGGGGTAGCCCTGGCAATTCTTCTGGGAATACGTCCTTAAATTCTTCTACTACTCTTGGAAATGGTTGTTCTGCCACTCCTTGCAGCAGTACTGGTAATTCAAATTTCTCTAGTTCTTCTGCATTGAATTCATTCTGGTCTCTTACAAATTCACAAAATTCTCCGTCAGGGAGTTGAAAGGAAACTTTCCCCTGACCGCAATCTATGTTGGCTAATGTTGCAGTTAGCCAATCCATACCCAATATTATATCATAATTGCTTGTTGGGAAAACGAGCAACCGGGTACGAAAAGCTCCTCCACCCAATTTTATGAGACATCTACTGCATACCCGACTGACCTCTACTACTCCATTACCGGTGAGGACTTTCAGTATTTTAGGCAGCGGTTGGGACTCTATTTCACGTTATGATATAAAAGAAGATGCTATAAATGAATGGGTGGCCCCGGAATCAAATAATACTGATGCTGGATATGCAGAAATTAAAATAGTACCTGAAATTACTTCTCCAGGGATATTTGCATCTTCGGTTCCTATCACAAATGCTTGTCCTTGCTTATTCCTCTTCTTGTTATTATTTTGGGCTTGAGCCG
Source organism: Iris pallida (assembly GCA_029216955.1). NCBI lineage: Eukaryota > Viridiplantae > Streptophyta > Magnoliopsida > Asparagales > Iridaceae > Iris > Iris pallida. Next base: position 12,122,512 of record JANAVB010028197.1, on the reverse strand, counting down.
CCCGTTGTGCCTGTTGAAATTGATATGCTTGAGGTGCATAGGGCGGCCTGTGCTGATTTCCATAAGCCATACCTGTTTGTGATGTTGGTGCCTGCATCATGGGTCGAGGTTGGTTTCCTTGAACTGGAGGCCGGTATCCTTGATTGAAGCTTTGTGTGATTGCCCCAGTTGCAGGTATTTGAGGGCATTGATTGGTTAGGTGATTTCCTGCTCCACACTTCAAACAAAGCCCCAATCTCTTCCTATATACATTTATTTATGGCCTGGTTTGTGGCAGTAATTACAGACAACGGATCTGTCTGGGTTGCCATTCTGAGGACGCTTAGGCGGTCCCTGCCAATGATTCTTGTTGGAGGATGCCCCCTCCTCAAAAGTTCTCTTAGGTTGTGGAGACCGGAAAGGTTGTTCTTCTTTTAGTATCCTTTCTTGGTCTCGGGCAGCTTCAGTTGCCTCTGAAAATGTCTGGCACCTATAAGAGGCAACCCTACTTTTCAGTTGGGTCCCAAGTCCTTCTACGAACCTGGATATCTTTGTTTCTTCATCTGCTATCATGTTGGGGGCAAATCGACTAAGCCGGGAAAATTCTGCAACGTACTCGTCAACTGTACGTCTCCCTTGTTTCAAATAGTTGAACTGTCGTTCTAATTCTATCCGCGCTGACTTGGGATAGAATCTGTCTTCAAATTTCTTCTTGAACTCCGCCCATGACATGTCCTCGTCAGAATCTTCTGGGTACTCGGCGCTCCACCAGTATCCAGCTATGTCTTCCAGCTGGATGCGGATTGCTGGTACCATATCCTCGGGTTTAACTTTTGCAGCCTTCATTAAACCTTCAATGGTTCTCAGCCATTGACTCGCTTCCATCGCATTTTCAGTCCCTTTAAACTTGGGCGGCCTAAGATCCCTGAATTCTTTTAGGGTTTTATCCTTGGTGTTGTTTGAATTCCGCATTTGTTCTAGTATCGTGGTATTTGCTGTATGGGCAGCATTGGCCTGTTGATTATTAGATTCCAATAATTGCTGGAACAAACGGAACATGTCAGCCACTGTTGGCTCAGTTGATGTCTGAGGTGGTGGATTGTTTGATTGAGCATGATTGTCCATATCCTGAAATAAAAGACACAATTCCTCAGGGAATATTCGACTCACAATGTTCATTCATAACAAGGTGTACAGCAGAGCCATATATATTTTTATTAAAATAAGAGTATTACAAAATGTGGTTTCTATTCTCAACTTCACATTTGTTTACATTCTTTTCATCTAATCTACTCATGTCACTCCACCTCCCCAAAATGTGACATAGTATCTATCTCTAACTGTCCCTACTTGTATACACATCTGCCGATTTCAAAATACCATACAGCAGACAATAAAAGAAGGATTCCTTCTTTACTGTACATATATTGGTTAGGTTTTTCTTATTCTATGGCCTCGATGAGGATTCTTTCCTCAGTGAGGATGTCAACTTCCGGATAGAGTCTTTCAAAGTCATCTAATGTACCCTCATATCTATGTAGTTCGATGTAAATGCGGTTTGGGTCTCGGACATGCAGGCAGTAAGTTGTATTTTCATAATATACTTCGGCTCTGTCTTCGATGTCCCTGATAATGGGACGCATGACTGCATAGAATACTTGGTAGACATGGATATCGTACCAGTCGGGTGCGTTCCACATTAGTCTTGCATAGCGCTGGTATAAGTACAAAGTGTAATCACTCCCATCCCATTCCAAACTTGGCATAAATAGGTCCATACCTACATTCATAATATTCTTAAGAAAAAAATATTTACCAGGAATATAAATATAGGAAAAGCATATTTGTTTATTGATAGCACAACATGTTCCTACTACATACATTCATATATTACACTTCTACTAAATGCATTCATATTCCTCCTACATATTGGGGGTTCTAATACTTATTTTACATATCTCACTACATACATTCACACACACCCTTTACATAATTAAGGATCTAATATTTACATATCTATATTTATACATCATCTTCATTCTAGGGGGTCTAAATCCATATACGTCTTATGTTAAGGATCCTTGCCTCTGGGTATGCCTGCTTCCATTCTTCCAAGGTACCGTTACGTTCGTTTTCTGGCCCTTCAGTGGGTTCTGCCTTGATCAGTACATAATAATGCACCGTATTATAATATACTTTTCTTTCGTCTACTATATCTGTCACCACTGGGTATTTCAGCTCGTAGTGTACTCCATAGGCTTCTATCATTCCCTTTGGTGCTACTTTCCATATCTTCTTCACAAATGCATAATACTCGTCCATGCTATGGCTGTCATTATTTAGTCTTGCGAAGCGTGCGAATCGGGACATGATCTACATCAAGAATTTCTTGAGTCACTATCCATTTACTAGGATTAAATAGTTGGTTAGAAAAGAGGTAATCATCTACTAACTATTGATATTTCCTTCTCAGGGATTCCTAGAGTGTGATTGGGACTCGTAGTGCTTCCTATGATTCTAAAACCTACGTTTTATCCGAACCTATGTCCTATCCTAGATTTTCCATTCTTGCTGACCTGCATGGGCCACCACTTAAAGGACGTGTCACGTCCCGCTTCCCGGATGGAAGGATGACGTCATAAACACATCCCCAGGCTACGCGCCGAAATTCGCGATTGTCGCCTGTAATCATCAGCAGAATGGAAAATACAAGGAATTTCATGGTATTAAAATATACTGTAGCTATTATACAGGGAACTTTTCCAATAATACTATTACAGATCATTACAAAAGTAAACTTGCAATATAACTATGATACTGCTGGTCATAGCTGTAGGTAGTCCAGACCGTTTACTCCTCGTTGTAGTGCGGCGATACTTCGGCGGAGGCGTCTTCTTCTTCTTCACCTAGTGAACAAATACTAGGTCGTTTAGAAAACGACGAGCAAGTCCTCGGCCAAGAACGGTAAAAGTTAAACAAAATAAGGAATATGTAGTTTAGAAAAAGGATGAAATAGAGTATGCCAAATTATACTGTTATATATATATATATATATATATATATATATCTGCTTTAGTAAAATGTGAATGAAATCAACGTCCTACTCCATGAATGATAAGATTTCCGAGCTTCCCTTGAGCTTTTAGTAGGAATTGCTTTCCTTGAGCAATTAAGGACACTGCTTATTTAAAATAGGCAGCGTTGTTTCTGGAGTGAGATTTGAAGTTTAATGAGATGCAGTTTTGAGAACAATACTCCGAATAATCCTCTAAATATTTCTCGTGAACAATCCCGTTAACCTGGGATCAGGCTGTGATTTCCGAGCCTCCCTTGGGCTAAAAAGACATCTATTGATGTTACTGTCAAATAGATGAAATTGATTTTCGAGCCTCCCTTGGGCTAGTACACCCTAGTCGAAAACTAGATGTACTGATTCACGAGATTCACGAAATACTGTTCAGCTTTTGTTATTTATGTTACGGGATATCTAGGGATATTCAGTTGTTCTCCCCTCCTAAATGCTTTCTAAAATTTCCGAATGTCAGAAATTAGTCTATCTCCTAAATTTCTCAAAAATTTTGGCAGAGTCTCCTTTGTATTTAGGAGCCCCGAAAATTTACAAGAAACTTATATATATGATAAAAGAAAATATGGGCTCGCTGACCCCTTCAGTGGAGCAACTCTCAACACCGGAACCACGCAAGTAAGTAATTGGGCTCGTCGTCCCCTTCGGTGGAGCAACTCTCAACACCGAAACCACGCAAGTAAGTAATTGGGCTCGCCGACCCCTTCGGTGGAGCAACTCTCAACACCAGAATCATGCAAGAAATAAAAGAACAAAAGGGACTGGAGATTTTTACCTGAGCAAGCAATAGTTACCTTTCTTTTGGCAATTAGTCGGGTCGCGGCTTGCTAATAGCTTTGCAGTTTATCAAAATAGAGCAAATATTTATCCAACTATATTAGTTAATATGTAAGACTTTATAACATATAACTATATATATGTATATGTATATATATATATCGTATAGATAGTATAAAGAAAATCAAATCAACCAAAACTCTTCAATATCAATATTTTAAATTTTGGTGCATGAAGTAGGAAAATGTAGAAAAAAGACTTATTTCTTAAATATGAACACACAAAATTGAGTACTAAAGTAGAGAGAAATACATGGTCCTTTTTACCTTCCCGGCGTGCGGTCCAATTGTTCTGTTCCACTGTGTATGTTAGACTTACCTTTGGAGAGTCCCATGTTCATGTATGTTTATGTGTTCATGGAAATTCAAGTCCAAATAGTTCAGGTCCACAATCATTTCCTTTAGTTGTGCATACTTACCCGTAATATGTCAACAATAATAGTTCCAGTGCCGGATTTTAATTCCTATGTCTATCAAAATTGAACCTTTACTAGAAATCAAAATTGTAATATTTTAAAATATCTCGAATTGGGTTAAATGTTACCAAAATTTTAGAATTTAATTAAACCATAATTAGGGATATTTCCTTAACTTATATTCCAAACTATAATATTATGAGATGAAGAAATAAATATGTAACATAAAATTTCAGATTTTAAAAGATTAACCTATACAAATTCAACTTCCCAGTATTACCAAAACTTAACAAAATTATGAAACTAAAATTTCAGAATTTAATATGATTTAAATGATTCATATTAACCTAGATGGAAAAAGATTAGAGAAGAAGAAGAAGAAGAGGACTTGCCTTGGGTTGGGAATGACCTAGACTTCTTCACAACCCTAATTTTGAATTCAATAACAAATATTTTGTTAGCAATGTTAGCCTAAGTTCAAATCAAGAAATAAATATAGATTTTTTTTTGGGAAGAAGAATTACCTAGGGTTTTTGGAATTGGAAGAAGAAGGAGGATGAAGAAGAGGAGGTGGTGGAGATGGCCGGGAGGGGGGGGGGGGGGGGGGCGGCCGGCGGCGGCAGGCGGCAGGCGGACGGCGGGCGGCGGCGACAGCGACAGCGACTGCAGGGGGTCGGGGCAGCGGCAGCAGGTGGTCGGGGGGGGGGGGGGGGGTCGGGTGTGTGAGTGTTTGGTTTTTTTTTTCTTCTCTCTTTCTTTCCTTTGTGTGTGTGTGTTTATATAGAGGGGGAAAGAGGGGATGAGGTGTGCTGGTGGTGTAGGGGCTTGGGTGTGAGTGTGTAAGTTTTGTGAGTGTAGGGGGGGATTATATAGAGAGAGAGGGTGAGATGGTGAGGTGTCCCCCCCACATAAATTCCCATGACACATAATCCCTTAGGGTTAGGGACACTTAGTCCTACCTAGGGTTAGGTTAGGGACACTTGGTCCTATCTAGGGTTAGGGTTAGGGTATGACATGGAGATAATAATAATAATAATAATAATTACCATAATAATAATAATAATAATAATAATAATAATAATAATA
>JANAVB010028197.1:12014771-12094359 GCA_029216955.1 Iris pallida | reverse complement strand
TATATTATATATATATATATATATATATATAGATATATATATATATATATATATATATATATATATATATATATCTATATATATATATATATATATATATATATATATGTATGTATGTAAAATATATATGTAAAAAAAAAAAAAAAAAAATATATAGGTATGTATGTAAAATATATGTATGTATGTATGTATAAATGTGTAATAAAAGAAAAAGGAAATAAAAGGAAAATACAAATTAATAACCAGTCCAGGCCTACGCACCAGCCCAGGCCCACGCCGAGGCAATCACAGCAGATTGATCCCAGCCCGAGCAAACCCAATCCCCTCGACTCTGGAAACCGCCGTATATATACAATGTATAGAAACGGAAAAGAGAAGGATATCCCAAAACCAGACCGAGCAGTCCGCCCCGGCACCCGCATGCGCGCAACACCGCAGGTGACCCCCGACCGGCTAGGCGCGGAGGCACGGCGACAACAGTGCCACAAAACTGCACCAGAACAGGGAAATATCCTGTTTAGAGTATCCGCGATGTACTCCTTTTACTGCCTCTTTTATTCGCGTATACTTCGTCGATTTCGATTCCGTAAACTCTGGTAGAAAGCCTATATGACCCTCTCTAAGTTTCCCCTAACTAGTTTTTGGTTGGTCGATCCATCGATTCCAGAATTTGATGTAAAAAATCCCGAAAAACTGTTCGAATTCGAAACAGAAAAACTGTCCAATCGTCCATATTGGAAGCCAATTTTCGAACTACATATTAAGGTTTTCAAAAATCTAATTAGACACATTTGAAGACAACATATAGGGCATGGAAACCTCATTAATAGTTTTATTTATTGTGGATTAGACAGTAGTAGAAATCGGATTGAAAATCATGAAAAATATGTTTTGAAAACTAATAAATTTGTCCGATACGACGTACGTCCCGCCAATCCGGGCGACGTGCTCACGAACCGAAGGCATCGAAAGGTGCGTATCGAGTTCGTGGACGTGTGGGCTTTGGCGAAATTCAAATTGGTCGCGTGTGCGCGACGAATTTGATGCGTATCCGCCGAAATTCACCGTATCGGCCTCTGTGCAAATTTCTTAATTACTTTGTGCACGCTCGTCAGATCGAGAAGAAACTTGCGCTAACAGGACCGTATCATTTTTGTGGTCCTTTATGCCAAGTTTGGTCCAATTCTGAGACAGTTGAATCGGAATGCCGTTTTGTGGGCCCCACGGTCCGACTCAACGGATGATTTTGTGCACAGCCCGCCGGAATTCAACTTTGGACATACGGTTGGGTTCATATCGAAAAATTGGACCTGTAGACATATTGTTTGATGACTTTAGAGACCATTGACTCTGGCACGCTTTTCGGTACAAAGCGGGTCCAACGGCGGACATCGTTTTTGCCCAAAATTACCGTTTTGCCCCTGTATCCAGAATTGGACTTAAAGACAGGCAATCCTAGCTAATTTGACTATTCTAAAAGCGGTAGTACTATTTATTTCAGCATCTGGAGACTTGTACATGTGTTGACTGATTGTGGCTCATTGAGTGGTATAGTATTATTGGTTTCACCAGCTAAGGACCTCAGGCAAGAAACAGATATTTTACACCATATAGGTAGTTGTCTTTTATTTATTTTCCTTTTCTTCTCCACCGTGCCATGTCATCAGTTACCTTCTAGTTTTTACCTCTCATATGTTATTTTCATGTCTTGTTAATTCTATTGCGTTTTCGCATTGCCGTCGGTTTGTGTACTTATTCCATTTCTGACTGAAGACCAACATTTTTCAGGTTTAGCCGCGATCATTCTTAGCACTGGGAAGACATGGGTATGCTGAGGTCAACCTAGAAGTAGATAGCCATTGTATCATTTTTTATAAATTGTGAGAACTTGTATTTCCTTTAATTTAAGTGTTGTAACTGTTGTAATAAACTTAGAAATGTGAATGAGCAGCAAATATTATATTTTGTGATTTTGAGCATTTATTTCTTGCGGGCTTGACAGCGTTCTACCACCGACTCTGCGGCGTAGGCTGGCTTGGACACGTCTCGTATCCGAAAAGCGGGTACGGGTCGTGACAATGTATATATAGCTATGTGTTATGCAATATAGGCAAACATGCATATTTGTATGTAAGGTATGCATATATGAATATAGTAGACAAATATGATATGTATGTATAGTATGAATGTATGAAATTGTATGATACATGTAGGTGTGTGATATTGTAGGCTATATGTATATACTAGCTAGTGTAAGTAATGTAGATATGGTACATATATAGGTTATACTTGTATACATAGATATTGTTTAGACCTAGAATAGCTTGGTTGGCCTAGTTTGACTAGGATTGTTGACAAGAGTTGACCAAGAGTTGACTTTAGTCTAGAATGACTTGTTAGACTAGGTTTAGACCTATAATAACTTGGTTGACCTAGTTTGACTAGGATTGTTGACTAGAGTTGGCCAAGTGTTGACTTTTATTTAGAATGACTTGTTAGACTAGGTTTAGACCTAGAATAGCTTGGTTGACCTAGTTTGACTAGGATTGTTGACTAGAGTTGACCAAGAGTTGACTTTAGTCTAGAATGACTTAGAAATCATGTAGTATGCATTATAATCAACAGTTTTATCTTATTGGACATGTTGTGACCTGTGTTACTCTAAATAGGACTCATTTACTCTGATCTGGACATCTACTCTCATCGGACATACATGATATCAGGCGGGTACATTCTCTGATCATTTTATACTTGCTAGGGCTTATATTCTTGCTCTAGATTACTTTACTTGATGCTATCACGTTAGTAATACGGATTGGTACTATATGGATCTTTTCATGAGATGTTATCTCCCTCGGGAGCATCGGGTACATCATGTCATATGTGTTTTACTTTCATCATGTACTCCTGTGCTTTCACTATTCATGTATACTCTTGTGATTCATGTACTCTCATGTTCACAGAGCCCTCATGTATAACTTTATGTGCACTCATTTATGAGCCCCATGTGAAGTCATGTACAATAACATAACCTGTCTAGATCCTTTTATATTGATTGGGGTACGGAGGAGTAGAAATAGTCATGTGAACAATTCTAAGTAGTGTAATCATGTACAACTCAGTAGTGTAATCATGTAGTGATCAAGCCGTTCACATGCCTATATTGTACTCTAAACCACTAGTCACTTGTAGTTCTTTACTTATAGTAGATATTTCTAGTACAGTTATCTCTCTTTTTATGTATATATCTTTCAGCGATTCATGTATCTTACTCTATTGCATGCTTTATATTCCTGTCATGATATAAACTGTTGAAATTTTGTGCTCGTTTCTGTCCTGACTGGACCTATTAAAATATTACAGATGACACTGAGGAGTTCTGTCCTACGTACTATAGAGCAGCCCTAGATGACACCTGTGAGATGGACTCCCAGGAGGACCCAGTCCTTGCTGAGGACATTACCCCAGTAGTCTAGGCTAGTTAGCTAGACTAGTTATCTTACTTTATTGTCTTGTCTTTGCTTTGAGACTTTGAGATGTATATATTCTGGATGTTGTTTTGTGGAGATGTTATCTTAGACACTTAGACTTCTTCTGCTGTTTGTATTTCATTTGGTGATTTTTATATCATATCTATCTATCTTACCGTACTTCTACCTTAGTTGTGATTGAGCTGAACATTTCTGTATTGTCCTCCATTTGGAGAGTATATACTGTACATGTACCTTATAATTGTTAGATGCATGTGACCTAGGACAGCATTCTACCGTCGAACCTGTGGCGTAGGCTGGACGTACCCACTTCTCGTGCCCCTACACTGGGTGCGGGTCGTGACACGTTTTTAGCAGTGGCCCATGCAGGTCTAGATTTTATAGTGGTATTCGAACTAGAGTATCACTACAGCCTGTAGTAGGATGTAGGATATAGTTTTGAGGCACTCAATCACATTAGGAAAACTCTTATCTAAATTTTTGCCATCTAAATTCTTGCTGATTAATTGCTTCCTTTGAAATAAACTGTCCTCCTTTGATTATATCGCTTCATTCTCAGTAATTGACTTCTTGTTGATCTATCTCTAGGATGGTGCAGACACGATCCTATTGCTCCGGCCAGAGGGATACTACTGAGAGGTCTGCCACCTCTCGTCCGGCTTAGCCCGGTCAGGCAGTTCCCGTGGTACCTTCTCATGCCTGCCGCATTCGGGGGTGCACCTCTGCCTGTTCCGAGGCCTTTCTCGATTATTTCGGAGATGTTTCAGCAGCAGCAGTCGTCTTCAGAATCAGTCGACGCCGTCCAGCTTTTTGCCTTCTTCCAGCGGATGGTGGGGGCCCAGCAGTGCGAGGCTGCCAATTTCAGGCAGGGCATTGATAATGCCCGTCAGTTGGCTATGACAACTGTGGAGAGACTTACTGTGCAGCCGCAGGGTGGCCAGATCCAGCAGTATCAGCAGTGGATGCCAGGCATCCAGGCGTTTCAAAAGATGCGTCCGAGAGATTTTCGAGGTACAGAGGGGATCTTATATGCTGACGATTGGATCCAGCATATCGATGAGATATTCCGACTGGCAGAGATACCAGCTCGACTGCAGATTGAGGCGGCAGGTTGCCAGATGCAGTACCTGGCTTGCACATGGTACCAGACGGACCCCAAAGTGGGCACTGAGGGTCAGACTTGGGTAGCCTTCAAGAAGATATTCAAGAAGAATTTTTTCTCTAACACAGCTCTTGGCGCCCTGGAGATGCAGTTTGAGAGCTTAGTTCAGAGCAGTCAGACGGTTGAGGAGTACGCTGGGGAGTTCTGCCGTCTGGGCAGATTCGTTGAGGGACTCAATGAGGCGGTGAAGGACAGGAGGTTCAGGAAGGGATTTGTCAAGGAGGTCAAGTCATTGACCAAGCATGACCGAAGTGCCACTTTTGAGGAGATTCTGGTGGGTACACTAGCAGCAGAGGATGATCTTGAGCTGAAGCTCAAGAAGGGACGAGACGTTCATGGAGCCAGCAGCAGCGGAGGCCAGGCCAAGAGGCCTCACTTTCAGCAGCTTTACCAGCAGAGGCCGTTCTAGCTACAGTAGTTTCAGGGGCAAGGCCGTGCACCTTTCCAGCAGGTGCAGCAGCAGTAGGCTCCGAGACATCAGCCTATTAGTTGTGCTTTCTACAAGAAGCTGAGTCATGGATGGAATGACTATAGGAAGAGGCTTGGTAGATGCCTACTCTGTGGTTCAGCGGAGCACCAGCTGAAGGAGTGTCCCATATTTTCGGGATGAGCAGTTCAGGCAGCAGGAGCCAAGGCTCCGGTAGGGCAAGCGAAGGGACCGCTACAAACTCAGCAGCAGAGGTTCATCCAGCACCAGCAGGCCAGGGGAGGTCAGTAGGGGCGAGAATTTGCCATGGCAGCTTAGGATGCAGAGGCTATTGGAGAGCTGATCGCAGGTTCTATCCTTCTTGACTCCATTCCAGCTTTTACATTATTCGATTCTAGGGCTTCCCATAGCTTTGTGTCTATATCTTTTACTATTAGACACCATCTTATTTCTGAGTCGTTGCCTAAGACTTGCAAGATCATGACCGGGGGTGGCATCATCCTCGTTAGTGATATTTACAAGGGTCGAAGAGTTGATTTGGGAGGCCGAGAACTAGATGTGAGTGTGCTCATGATGCCACTACCGAACTACGATATCGTGCTCGGTATGGATTGGTTTAGCAGGCACCATGATAGTATAGATTTCTACGAAGGTAGAGTTATTTTCAGAGCACCAGGAGAGCCAGAGTTTGAGTTCACCCGACGGCAGCGGACGAGAGCAGCAGAGTTTTCTACGGAGTATCAGTTGAGGAGCAGGCAGTGCCACACCCTTTGATAGCAGAGTTCATAGACGTCTTTCCGGAGGATTTACCAGGACTACCACCGGACAGATACATGGAGTTCTCTCGAGACTTAGTGCCCGACATAGAGCCAATATACCAACACGTCTATAGGGTGAACAACAGTGAGCTGGTAGAGTTGAAGAAGCAGGTGGATGAGCTGCAGGACAAGGGATTCATACGATCGAGTTCTTCACCGTGGGGTGCATTGTTACTCTTCATGCTGAAGAAGGACGGGTCAATACAGATGTGTATCGACTACAGGCCACTCAACAACCTTACGATCAAGAACAAGTACCCACTGCCGTGGATCGATGATTTCTTTGATGAGTTGAGTGGAGCTACGATATTCTCGAAGATTGATCTGAGTTCAGGCTACTATCAGGTGAAGGTGAAGAAGGAGGATATTCCGAAGACAATATTCAGGACACGGTATAGCCAGTTTGAGTTCATGGTGATGCCGTTTGGGTTGACTAACGCCCCAGCGGTATTCATAAACCTGATGAACAAGGTGTTCCACCAGTACTTGGACAAGTTCATGGTGGCGTTCATCGATGATATCTTGGTGTACTCGAAGACCGAAGAGGAGCATTTGAGAGTGGTTCTGGAGACTCTCAGGAAGAAGGAGCTTTATGGCAAGCTCTCAAAGTATGAGTTCTTCCTGGATCGAGTTGACTTCTTGGATCATGTAGTGACTGGAGATGGGATCTTAGTTGACCCTAAGAAGATCACGACAGTTGAGGCATGGGCAGCACCGAGTTCGGTTGCAGAGATCAGGAGCTTCTTGGAATTGGTAGGCAATTACAGGAGATTTGTCCAGGATTTCTCTCGGGTTGCAGAGCCATTGACTAGGCTGACCCAGAAGGACGCAGAGTTTGTCTGGTCGGAGGAGTGTCAGGTCGCTTTCGATGAGTTAAAGAAGCGGCTGACGATAGCTCCAATTCTGACATTGCCATCAGGATCAGGAGGCTTCACTATCTACAGTAACGCCTTGGGCAAGGGTTTGGGTTGTGTCTTGCAGCAGTATGGGAAGGTGATTGCCTATGCTTCCAGGTAGTTATGTTCCTATGAGAAGAATAACCCTACCCATGACTTAGAGTTGGCAGCAGTTATTTTTGCTCTAAAGTTGTGGAAATACTATTTATACGGAGAGCGGGTGGAGATCTTTATAGATCATAAGAGCTTGAAGTATATGTTTACACAGAAAGAGCTCAACATGAGGCAGCGCAGATGGTTGGAGTTGATGAAAGACTTCGACATTTTCTTGCAGTATCACCCAGGGAAGGCTAATGTGGTTGCCGATGCCTTGAGTAGGTATCTGAAAGCCATGTGGTTGACAGTAGATCGTCATTTGCTAGCAGATTTGGAGAGCCTGGGAATCGAGGTGATTGTACCAGGAGTTGAGATGCAGATATAGGGCCTTCAAATTCAGTCGAACTTGATAGAGAGGATCAAGTCGACTCAGTTCAATGATGTTGCTTTGCGGTGTATCCAGTAGCAGGTTCGAACAGGACTGGTAGATGCATGATGAATTTGTTCTTGCAGAGAATGGCACATTGAGGCACGGTTCCAGACTGTGTGTGCCCAGCGAAGAGCTTAGGAAGCAAGTCATGCAGGAGGCCCACCGTTATCAGTACTTTATACATCCAGGTGCCAACAAGATGTATAGGGATCTGAAGGAGCATATTGGGTGGTATGGGATGAAGCGGGAGGTAGCTCACTTTGTAGCCAGATGTTTGGTCTATCAGTAGGTAAAGGCAGAGAGGCAGAGGCCAGGAGGTTTATTACAGCCATTGCCCATTCTAGAGTGGAAGTGGGAGCACATCACGTTGGACTTTGTTTCGGGATTGTCGTGCACACCAGGAGGGAGGGACGCAATTTGGGTCATCGTAGACATGTTGACCAAATTGGCTCACTTTTTTCTATTTAAAGTAGGCACGTCTACTAAGAGGTTAGCAGAGATGTATATGCGACAGATTTTCAGGATACACGGAGTTCCGGTGAGCATTGTCTCGGATCGGGATAGTCGTTTTACTTTCCATTTCTGGAGGAGTCTACAGCTTAGCTTGGGCACTTAGCTTAAGTTCAGTACTGCATACCACCCTCAGACGGACGGACAGTCAGAGAGGACTATTCAGACACTCGAGGACATGCTGCGAACTTGTGTCATAGATTTTGGAGGATCCTGGGAGGATCACCTGTACTTATTGGAGTTTGCATACAACAACAGTTTTCAGGCCAGCATTGAGATGTTACCATTCGAGGCACTGTACGGGCGTAGATGTCGTACACCCTTGTCTTGGGATGACGTTGGAAAACGAGCTTTATTGGGACCTGAGATAGTTGTGGATGCAGCCGAGAAGGTGAAGCTTATCAGAGATCGACTTCGCGTGGCGCAGGACAGACATCGACATTGGGCCGATAGCTACCGCAGACTTTTGGAGTTTGAGGTACAGCTTATAGATAGGATTAGAATTAGGAGTTGTTTGTTGTGATTTTGTTTGATCATGTTTGATTATGTAGTAATTTGAGACCTTGTATGTGCTAGGTTGGAGACTTGGTTTTCTTGAGGATCTCTCCGACACGTGGTACTTTATACTTTGGTGGAGGTGGAAAGCTTAGCTCACGCTTTATCGTACCTTTCGATATCAATGGGAGAGTCGGTGATGTATCATACAGGCTAGACTTGCCACCTGTATTAGAGGGTGTCCACAACATATTTTACGTGTCACAGTTGAGACGGTACGTGGCAGATCCTAGCCATGTACTCGATCGTTCCGAGATCGAGGTGGGACCTACTCTTAGCTATCCAGAACAACATGTGGAGATTCTGGATAGACGAGAGAAGGTACCGAGGAACCTGTCGATAACCTTGGTTCGTGTCGCATGGAGGCATCATTCTCTAGGAGAATCCACGTGAGGGCGGAATGATGAGATGCGCGAGTGATACCCTTATCTATTTGGACCTTGAGGTATAATTTTCTATCATTCTCATCAGTTTAGTTTCGCTTTTCAATTTCGAGGACAAAATTCTTTTAAGGAGGGTAGATTCGTCACTACCATATTTTAGCTTGAAGGTATTTTGGTTATTATAATTTTTTAATTTTTTTATTATTTATTGCATTAGTGCTTGTGATTTTTGACTTTTGCTAGTTGAGACCATAGAGACTAGCCTATTGTTTGACCATGACTTTGTAACTTAGTTAGCATGGTAAAATGGTTTTGGACCCTAATCTAACTTAATTTGACTCAAGTTGACTTGAATGTGGCTAGGTTTCATAAGGAGATTGGGTGCTATGTGTTATTGGGCTTTTAGCTAGAAGGTTGAGACAACTAGCTAGTGCATTAGGCCCATGGCCTATTTCCCAAGAAACCCTAACCCTAATCTCATGTGGCCGGCCCCCTATAGTAGCCATATGGAGACCCCAACCCCCTATATAATGTCTCTTATTAGTCACTTACCTCTTTTAGAAATCTCCCTTTTGGAAATCCTAATATTTCTTCCCTAAATTGTCAAATCTCACCATTCCTCCACCAAATTGATCCGATTCACTTGCATTTGAAGTCATTTCTATAGTAGATGTTGAATTAGCTTGCTTGCTAGGATTGGAGCTCTTTTGGCCATTGCTATTGGAAGAGGACTTATCATTTTGGGGCTTTTGATTGAGTTTTGCTCCCAATAGGTAAATGCCCCAAATCCTATTAAATTTCTATTTTCTCTTTATATTAGCATGCATCTAGGCACCATAGACCTTTAGATGTAGTTTGGTAGGAATTGGTGTCCATTTGATACGTGTATCGGACACGTATCGGAGTACTAGTGAAGGTGTTTGATGAAATGCTTGTGAGAACTTTTTATTTGTATTTTCTGAAACTATTTACATGATTTGATAGCCCTATATGTGAGGAACACAAAACCCTAACTTTGAGCTAGATTCTGTGTCGTGTTCGTGTCCAAATTGGACACGCACGTGCTACACGAGACCTCGTGCTGTGTCCTGCTACCTCATTGCTGTTACTCTCGACACAGGCCAAGTGGACACGTGCCACTTGGTGGACACCTTAGGGCATTGACTGACAGGTCATCCCTAGAGTCTCACATGACCTCGTATCGTGTCGGACACGATAATCGACCTGTACTGAATCGACCCCACTACACATGCGCACGCGCTGTGCTGCTGATACACTGTTCGTGTCCTTCGCGGACACGTTGTGGATGCATGTCAGGTACTCGTGTCTCTATCCCTATCCCTGGCGAACATGTATGCACGAGCACGATTGGTATCGAGCCCTATGTCGTATCCAAATGGACACGACATCTCCCCACGAGGCGGTTCTGTGCACAGAGTTGTGTCTGTGTGATTTTAACATGTTTGGACACCTCGTGTCCAGTTGTACGGACACGAAAAGACCCCTTGGATATGAATACATATGTACTATATGCTGACACACATTAATTTGATGTTTATTAGGATTTGCATATGTAATTTAGGGTTTGTGTTCGGGTTTTAAAATATTCTGATACCTGTGCATAAACTGAGTTTTCATTTAGGTTTTAATGTTTAATTTGATGATTTGTACAATGTTTTAACATATATTATTATCTGTGATAGCATGTTTAATATTTGGGATTATGTGTTCGATTTTGAGGCTTGATGATGAGGTTCATGTGTGTATTGATGTCTGATACATGAGTAAACTGAGAATATGGTTTAAGCATTTGAAACTGAGTTTGAACTATACATTTTAAAACTAAGTTTACCTATTACTGTAAAACTGAGTATGTAAACTATTATGAGATGTTTATGAGAAAACTAAGAATTTGGTTTAAATATGTAAACTGAGTTTTAATGCAAAACTGAATTGGGTTGGTATAAATATGTATATGTGATATTATCTTGATTTAGGTTTTGGTTTTGAATGTGTTAACTGAATGTAAGATGTAAACTTGGTTGTTATACTAGACTGAAAACTGAACCCTCTAAATGCCACAACATGCTCTCTCTCTCTCTCACACACACACACACACACACACACACACACACACACACACACACACACACACACACACACACACACACACACACACACACACACACACACACTCTAGTATGCCATTGTCAAATGCCACAACATGCTCACATACACTCAACACACCCTCTTTGACACACACTCACATTTTGTTCCCCTTTCATATATATATATATATATATATATATATATATATATATATATATATATATATATATATATATATATATATATATTTATATATATATATATGTTGTGGTACGTTATATATAGCTATGTGTTATGTAATATAGGCAAACATGCATGTTTGTATGTAAGGTATGCATATATGAATGCAGTAGACAAATATGATATGTATGTATAGTATGGATGCATGAAATTGTATGATACATATAGGTGTGTTATATTGTAGGCTATATGTATATACTAGCTAGTGTAAGTAATGTAGATATGGTACATATGTAGGTTATACTTGTATACATAGATATTGTTTAGACCTAGAATAGCTTGGTTGACCTTGTTTGACTAGGATTGTTGACTAAAGTTGACAAAGAGTTGACTTTAGTCTAGAATGACTTGTTATACTAGGTTTAGACTTAGAATAGCTTGGTTGACCTAGTTTGACTAGGATTGTTGACTAGAGTAGACCAAGAGTTGACTTTAGTCTAGAATGACTTGTTAGACTAGGTTTAGACCTAGAATAGCTTGGTTGACCTAGTTTGACTAGGATTGTTGACTAAAGTTGACCGAGAGTTAACTTTAGTCTAGAATGACCTAAAATCATGTAGTATGCATTGTAATCTACAGTTTTACCATATTGGACATGTTGTGACCTGTGTTTCTTTAGACATGACTCATTTACTCTGATATGGACATCTATTCTCATCGGACATGCAGGATATCAGACGAGTACATTCTCTGATCATTTCATACTTGCTAGGACTTATATTCTTGCTCTAGATTACTTTACTTGATGTTATCACGTTACTAACACGGATTGGTACTATATAGATCTTTTCATGAGATGTTATCCTCCTCGGGAGCATCGGGTACATCATGTCATGTGCGTTTCACTTTCATCATGTACTTCTGTGCTTTCACTATTCTTGTATACTCTTGTGATTTATGTACTATCACGTTCACAGAGCCCTCATGTATAACTTCATGTGCACTCATTTATGAGCCCCATGTGAAGTCATGTACAATAACATAACCTGTCTAGATCCTTGTGTATTGATTGGGATACGGGAGAGTAGAAATAGTCATGTAAAAAATTCCAAGTAGTGTAATCATGTACAACTCAGTAGTGTAATCATGTATTGATCAAGCCGTTCACATGCCTATCTTGTACTCTAAATCACTAGTTAATTGTAGTTCTTTACTTATAGTAGATATTTCTAGTACAGTTATCTCTCTCTTTTTTATGTATATTTCTTTCAGCGATTCATGCATCTTACTCTATTGCATGCTTTATATTCCTGTCATAATATGAACTGTTAAAATTTTGTGCTCGTTTCTGTCCTAACTGTACCTGTTAAAATATTACAGATGATACTGAGGAGTTCTGTCCTACGTACTATGGAGCAGCCCTAGATGACACCTGTGAGCTGGACTCCTAGGAGGACCAAGTCCTTGCTGAGGACATTACCCCAGTAGTCTAGGCTAGTTAGCTAGACTAGTTATCTTACTTTATTGTCTTGTCTTTGCTTTGAGACTTTAAGATGTATATATTCTGGATGTTGTTTTGTGGAGATGTTATCTTAGATACTTAGACTTCTTTTGCTGTTTTTATTTCATTTGGTGATTTTCATATCATATCTATCTATCTTACCGTACTTCTACCTTAGTTGTGATTGAGCTGAACATTTCTGTATTGTCCTCCGTTTGGAGAGTATATACTGTACAGGTACTTTATAATTGTTAGATGCATGTGACATAGGACAACATTCTACCATCGAAACTGTGGCGTAGGCTGGACGTACCCACTTCTCGTGCCCCTACACTGGGTGCGGGTCGTGACACACTCCAAAACTTAACCATGACTAAGCCTTCCATAATAATAACTAATTAATTTAATATTTATAAAATTCCAAAGACTACCATTTAATTCAAATAAATAATAAAAAATATTTTTAAAATTTTGGAAAAACGGGTTACAGAAGTTTTGATTAAGGTTCTTTGCATACAACCTACTGCCTCTAGGGACTGGGTTAAGATGACACATTGTAGCCTTAAGGGAATCAAGGGTAACTTCTGCGGGAAATTGAACTCGCTTTATCTCAACTAATACTTCGCTGATGTCCGGCATATGGAAGTATTCACTAAGGTCAGTTGAGTTGAATTCAATCTCTTTACACCGATACAAGAATAGATACTACCATCATCTTTTATTTGTATATTACAATAAAACATACGAACGGCATTATCATAAATATCACTAGAAGTTTCAAATAAATCCCTGAGACCTAAGTTTTCAAAAGTGGAGGCGTACTCCGAGAAGATAGTAAAGTTGACTGATCGTCCGGCATATATTTCCCGAAAACGAAAGGCGTCAAAACCAAGAGTCCATTATTTCCATAGACAAAAATAGGGTCATGTCATATTCCTCTTCGTCGGTAGGGTGAACATAACTAAACACGTTGGTGTGTTCATATTCAGAGGTAGAAGACGAAGCCGCTGACTCTCCTTTCCTTTTCTTGAATTTTTTTGGAGCCATAGAATTGAAAAGGAGATGAAAAGAGATATACCTTAAAAATACTAGGTAGAAGAGGGAAGAAAACCTTCTAGATCCTTCGAGAGTTGAGAAGAAAGGAGATTGGAGCTTGGGAAGTGTAATAGCAAACTAGGGTTTTGGAGTTTTTTGTTCGGGTGTGAAGAAAAACGAAGGAGAAGATGAAATTATATAGGGAGCTAGGGCCGACTGTGCTATTCTGGAAACCTGAACCGACGCCGATCGAACACGGTCCGAGTTCTGTCTGAGTTCGGCTACTTGCTTTTCCAATTCATTTGATGCATAATGAATAATAAATAAACCTAATAACTTTTAATTATTTAATTTAATAACATCCATCAATTTGGGTTATCTGTAGAGGCCGGATCCCAGCTAGCGGTAGTCCGAAGTCAGTTGGCACTGTGTCGCTTAGACTTTTACATCTTTTTGACAGAAGGGCCCTTTCGGCTTGTACCTAAAATAACTTCAATTAATAAATTTCAAAATCTCAAGTTTTAAGTATTTTTATTAAAAATAAAACATTATGAATCTGAAGTTCAAGTATGCCTAATTTGCGACGCAGATAATTGAAACGGTCTTTAGCCAGCAGTTTTGTGAAAATATCTGCTAATTGATGATCTGTGTTAATAAATTCTAAACAAATATCCCTGGGTTGTTGGTGATCACGTAAAAAATGATGACACACCTTTATGTGCTTTGTGCATGAGTGACAGACAGGGTTCTTAGTCAAATTAATCGTGCCAGCGTTATCACAATATATGAGAATATTTGTGTACGTAGTACAGATTGTAGTCTTCTAGGGTTTATTTCATTCATAAATTTTGAGCACAACAACGTCCTGCGGTGATATACTCAGCCTCAGTCGTTGATAGTGCTACATAATTTTGCTTCTTGCTAAACCAGGAGACTAAAGCTTTTCCTAGAAAATGACACGTATTGTTGGTACTTTTACGGTTTACTTTGTATCCTGTAAAATCCACATCTGAATAACCGATTAGGTCAAAAGATGTGGTTTTGGGATACTACAAGCTGACTGTAGAAGTTTTCTTAAGGTATTGGAAGATACAGTTAATGGTGCATAAGTGTGATTCCTTAGGATTAACTTGATATCTAGCACAAATACAAAATCTAAACATGATATCTAGACGACTAGTAGTTAAATATAATAAACTATCAATCATACATCGATACTTATGCTGGTCGACTGGTTTGCCACTTTTATCAATGTCAAGCCAAGTTGATGTAGCCATTGGAGTTCCGATAGGCTTTATGTTGTCGAAGTCATACTTCTTTAATAAATCCTTCGTGTACTTAGCTTGGTTGATGAATGTTCCCTGTGAGTGCTGTTTGATCTAGAGTCCTAGGAAGTAATTTAGCTCTTCCATCATACTCATTTTAAACTCACTCTGCATACACTTAGCAAATTCTTGACAAAGTTTTTCATTAGTAGAACCGAATACTATGTCATCTACATAAATTTGCATAAGAAGAATACAATCATCTGAAGACTTGATAAATAAACTAGTATCAACTCTTCCTTTTGAAAAACCATTTTTAAGTAAGAATGCACTTAGGCATTCATACCAAGCACGAGATGCTTGTTTGAGTCCATATAGTGCTTTCCTAAGTTTGAAGATGTGATCGAATTTTTGAAAATCTTCAAAACCAGGGGGTTGTTTCACAAAAACTTCCTCTTTTAAAAAGCCATTTAAAAGTGCACTTTTCACGTCCATTTGAAAAGTTTAAAATTGTGAAAACATGCAAATGCACAAAACATGCGGATAGCTTCTAGTTTAGCAACATGAGCATATGTCTCGTCATAATCAATACCTTCTTCTTGATTATAACCTTGTGCCACTAGACGTGTTTTGATTGCGTAGAACTTGTCCATCCTCACTAAGTTTATTTTGGAACACCATTTGGTACCAATTATCGATTTACCAATAGGTTTAGGAACAAGTTCCCAAACTTGGTTTCTTTTAAATTGATTTAGTTCGTCTTGCATGGCATCAATCCAAAATTCATCATTAAATGCATCTACTACAATTTTAGGTTCTACTTGAGATATAAAAGCTACATTAGCTGCTACATCAGTGTCTTTAGTAGAAGAACGTGTACTTATACCTTTTGATACATCACCTATGACGAGTGTCTCTGGATGGTCTGGCAAGCATTTCATCTTTGTTAGACTTTTCAGATAACTTTCTTTGGTAGCAGTATCTTCAGATGTCATGGATTTATTCTGTGCATCTTCATCATCACTATCGCTTGATCTGTAACTATTGAGCTCATCAAAAGTAACGTTAATAGACTCTTCAACAATCATAGATCTTTTATTGAAAACTCTATATCCTTTACTCTTAGCAGCATATCCGAGAAATATCCCTTCATCTGCTTTAGAGTCGAACTTACCCAAGTTGTCCTTGGTGTTAAGGATAAAATAGCGACATCCAAAAACTTTAAAGTATTAAATATTTGGAATCCTTCCAAACCACAGCTTATATGGTGTTTTCTTCGAGATAGGTCGAATCAACACCCTATTTAAAATATGACAGGCTATGCTAGCAGCTTCTGCCTAAAAATATTTAGGAAGATTATGCTGATTCAGTATGACTCTTGCCATCTCGTCTAGAGTATGATTATTCCGCTCAACAATACCATTTTGTTGGAGAGTTCTAGGACAAAAAAATTCATGGTAGTGTCCACTGTCATCATAATTTTTTTGAAATCAATATTTACAAATTTACCCCCATGATCACTTCGGATTCGAATAATCATAAAGCATTTTCGTTTTGTACCTTTTTACAAAAATCTAAAATTCAAAAATGACATCACTTTTATTTGATAAAAGGAAAATCCATGTATATCGAGAGAAATCATCAAAAAGCGTAGAGCTTACCGCCAAGACTAGTGACTCTACTAGGACCAAACAAATCTATATGAATTAACTGCAAGGATCTAGAAGTACTTACAGCGTTGATGGATTTAAAAGTTGACCTAGTTGCTTTGTTCTTTTAATAATCAGTATATACCATATCTCCTTTGAATGTAATTTTTGGGAGTCCTTTTACCAACTTTTTGGTATATAGTCGTGAGATAGTGTCCATATTGGCATGTCCTAGCCTCATGTGCCATAGCCAACTTTTATCTTGATTGGCTATCAGACACTTTCCTGCATTGTTAGAGAGGTAAGGTAAAATAAACCGTATTTGATACCCGAATATTCTGTTTGATAACCTGCTACTAATTCCTCTTCTGCTTCTGGTAAATCAAAGGGCAATCTTTCACATTCTGCTAGAGAAGAAATAATAAAAACTATAAATCCTATAGGCTGATGCCAAAGGTTCCACCCCCAAAAACCATATTTTGACTGTGACTCAACTATATCAACTGTACTTGAACTGTTAGATAATCATAGTCGATAATAACATGACTGCTGGAATCACTATTCCAAAACCATACATGAGACCTCAGCTTCATACGACTCCTCTATGGCCGTAAATAAATGCAAGTAAGGACTTGTTCGGTATTATCACCATCTAAAAAGAAAACATAAACGTTGTCTTCCCTAATCCCTTCATATACGGGATTGCTAGATAACAAATCATATATAGAACATTTGTCTTTTACAAAGTTGATGCCATAACCATTATCTGCCAAGTGACTTATACTCACTAGGTTATGTTTCAACTCCGTAACTAGACAAACGTCTTTTATTACTGGATAGGGAGTCATACCAACAGTGTCGTTACCAATAATATCACCTCTCAAGTTATTGTCGAAGGAAACATATTCTTCTTTCTTCATTGATAGCGTAGCAAACAAGGATGCATCACCAGTCATGTGCCGTGAACATCCGCTATCGAGGATCTAATTACTTTTAACATGAAAGGGTTGAGGGTTCACCTATAAAATGAGTTGATGAATCTTTTGGTACCCATCTCTACGAAGGTTCTTTCTGATTAGTCTTTGGAATCCAAACAAGTGTTTGATTGTCAACAAGTTTCCTTGCTGGACAATACTGTGATATGTGTCCGTGAGTACCACAGTATGTGCAAGTAAGTTTTGAAAATGTGCTCTTCGTTTCTGTGTTGACATGCTTTTTGTCTTCTTTGGAAACCTATATGTGGAAGCATAATTGTGATTGGCGTGTTGCTTGCGTGCTTTCTGTGTTTTAGTCCTTTTGGTTGTATGCGTACCATTAGGACTAATCTTAGGCTGTGTAACAGGCATGGTCTGTTGCCTAACTTGATTTCTAACTTTCTAGAAATCATACAAGACTCTTCATATTTGGCAGTCATATCAATGAGTTTTTGTTCTGTGACCAAGTGTTTCTTCTTCTCTATGTCATAAAGTTCTTGTATTTTGACATAGTCTCTTTCTTTCTTTTCGATGGTGAGGATAGTCTCATGATAGTCTACTTTGGGCTTGGCTATCTCATCCACGTTACCGATAGTAGATGTCTCTTTAATGTTTTCAAGAAGATTAGACAATATTCCTACTTTGGTTGTGCAGGCCTTAACCTCTTTGCGAGATTGCTTGTACTTGTCTAACATATATTTGTTTGTCAAGTAGTTCGCTAAAGGTTGTCTCTAATTCATCGGAAGTAAAGTCATCATACAGAGGGTTAGAAGATACCTTATCAAGTGCCATAAGACATACATTGGCAGTACTGTAGGGTCTGTCCTCTTCTTCTGACTCACCAGTCTCACTCTCGAGCCAGATGCTTATGTTTACAAACTTTCGACCTGTTGCAGCTTTCCTGCTTGATCTTAATCTATCATATGTACTGCTTTTCTTTGACAATGGATAGTCCTTTTTGATATGCCCTAACTTCTTGCATTCGAAACATATGGTTTCTTTTTCAATGCTCTCATGGACGTCTCTCTTCTTTCGGTTTGATCTCTTAAACTTTAAGAATTTTCTGAAGTTCTTTACTAGCAGGGCTTGCTCATCACCATTGGATGATTCTTCGTCAGAATCATTATATGCAACTCTTTTGGCTTGTGCTTTGAAGGCGATAGATTTTTTCTTGGGAGTAGCTTCTTCAAATTCTTGTAGGTCCAACTCATGGGTCATGAGCTTGCCCATAAGTGTCTCTAGAGTCATTGTAGTGAGATCGTTTCCTTCAATAATCGCAGTTGCCTTTGGGTTCCAATTCTTGGTTAGAGCCCGTAGCACCTTCATGATCTTCTTATGGTTACTATAATCCTTACCAAGAGATTGCAAAAGATTAATAATATCTAAAAAACAAGTAAACATCTGTATAATTGACTCGCCGGGTTTCATCTTAAATGATTCATACTCCTGTGTCAGTCTGCTGATTTTGGATTACTTTACTTGGGAGGTACCTTCATGAGTCACCTCAAGAAGTTTCCAAATCTCAAGAGACGTAGTACAGGTAGAAATACGATTAAACTCTGTTTTGTCAATTGCATAAAATATTACATTGATGGCACGTGCATCTAGACTAACCTTTGTCTTTTCTTGGTCTGTGTATTTGTCGTGTGGCTTGTCTATAAGTACACTCTAAATCATTATTCTAGCCGATTTCTTATAACCGTCTACTACTATAGACCAAAGATCAAAGTTAAGAGACTTTAGAAAGAAACTCATTCGTGTTTTCCAATATGTGTAGTTCGTTCCATCAAATAGTGGAGGTCTATTTGTGGATTGCCCTTCACCGTTGAATATTAATTTCACGACTGCCATATATATACTATCTAGAGTGTTATATTAGAATATAACCAGCTATGATACTAATTATAGGACCGTTGAGCACCTCTAGAGAGGGTGAATAGAGTGTGTGCGTATGCAGCAAAAATAATTACCACTTTAAGAATTAATAGATTATAAACTATGATAGATATAAAAGACAGTAAATTAAATGCAGTAATCAAAAGATAGAAGATTAAACTCAGTAAACACCATGATATATACTAGTTTTCCTTTGAGAGGACTAATCCAGTCGCAAGTACTCTTGTCTGCTGTTAATCTACTATTCATAAGCTAAATAAGAGCTTGTTGTTTCTTTACAACACCGTGCCTTGGTGACGAGCGCACGACCGACTCCAACAAACTTGAACACAAAAATTGGAACGTTTTCTGAATTACGACCTCTTTATAACTCTTTGAACCAAAGACTTTAAATCGAACAGAATGTTACTGGCTTTCGCTAAGAATGGTATAGGCGAGATTTGAAAGATTTAAAGCATTGAAAAAAATACTTAAGAAAAGATAGAGAAGAGTGAATGAGTGATTAGAAATGTGAAAATCTTTCTCTATTTATAGTGTTTTTGAGGACCATACTCGGGCAGAGCTCGGATGCTAGGATCTCGCATTCGAACGTTGCATGCAGATTTGGGGGGAACATAATTTCAAAATCTTCTGGCCGACTCGGTCCGAACTCGGACTGAACTCGATCAGAGTTTTGACCGAATTCTGTTGAGTCAGAATAGGATTTGCAAGGGCCAAATTGCGTAGGTTTGGGCTCTATGAATATGTGAGGTTCTTTTGGGATCGATAGGTAGGCTTTTTAGATGGACTGAGAAAAACCTAAGTCACTAATGTAGTGCCCCGCTTCCGATAGGCGACGGACTCCGTAATATGCTTGTGCCGAGTCAGATCGATCAGGAACTTAGATGACCATCTGACTCGATCGCTAGGCTAGGTAAACGATAACACCTTGCGATATCGATCAAATCGTTTTGGACGAATGTTACGAGAATCGATACAATTAATGGAACAGCTTCTGTTGGAATAAGTCCTAAATACAGCAGGCTGCGTCTCGACGAGTGAGCTCTATATAAGAGTTCCTTCGATGGGACCAGACTAATGTATGGTTTTCTTAGAGCTTTTGTCGCTTGGTTTTGATGAATGTGTTTTCGCGTCATTTTCTGAATACATTCTACGAATTTCGAAATGAAGGATTAAAGAAGGAATTCTGACTAAATATTGGTGCCATTGCAGGAGGTCGAGTAACTGAAGCTTGAACATTGTGAAGCGCTTCGTCTATCGGCACGATCGAATACTTGGTGGGTGGTTCGGCCCCTTCTTTTCTACTCTGTCCCGCAAACGGGTGTTCAGCCAACACGCAAGTACCTCTACATGGTACTTATCTAACACATATCTCGTGGTACAACTGTGTCAAGGTTTATGCAATACACTATAGATGGTAGTCTCTTAACTCTAGGTCCATATGCAATCAAAGGATAGTAAATAAAGCAAAGCTAATATCACTGAGCAGGTAGTAAATCATGAACTGTAATAAAAATGGTACATCTAGAAGAATTGGAAATAATTAAACAATGATATGTAAATAACTAAAAATGTAGACTAAATATAAGCAGCAAATATGACAAGGTATATTGCCTGAGGTTGTGTGCAAAAGGGCGACGTCCAATAGCTCGAATCGTCAAAATAGTGAAGCGATGAAAGCCAAATCCCACATACGTCCTCGGATGCTGAAATAAACACCACGAACGTGTTCAAAATGTAAGATATGTCTAGGAAAAGCCTATCCAAAAGTCCAATTCTGGAACAGGGGCAAAATCATAATTTTGGGTCAAAACGATGTCCGCCGTTGGACCCATTTTGCATCGAAACGCGTGCCAGACCTTACGGTCTCTAATGTTATCAAACTATATGTCTACAGGTCGGGTTTGAGGAGATGAACCCAACCGTATATCCAAAGTTGGATTCCAACGGGTCGTGTACAATTTCGCCAATTGGAGCGGGTCGCGGGCCCGCCAAATAGGCATTCCAGTCGACCTTCTCCGAATCGGACCAAACTTGGCATACAGGACCAAAAAAATAATTCGGTCCTGCTGGCGTAGGTTTCGTCTCGAACCGACGAACGTGTACAAAGTAATTGAAGAATTTGCAAAAAGGTCGATACGGTAAATTTCGACGGATACGTATCAAATTCGTCGTGCACACGCAACCAATTTAAATTCCGTCAAAGCCCACACGTCCGCGAAGTCGATACGCACCGTTCGATGCTTTCAGTTTGTGACCACGTCGCCTGGTTTGTCTGGCGCACGCCGTATCGGAGAATTTTCTAATTTTTTTAATTTTTTGAAAACTGTTTTTGGGCGAACTTTGAAATCAGATATCTTTCTGTACAGAAAATAAAAATTTAATCTACAAGAAAGGTTTTCATCTCCTATAGGTTTTCAACAAGTCCCATTAGACCAATTCCAAAACTTATTACGGATTGGCGAGAAATCGCCTTCCAAGTTAGGGTTTCGGGATCTGATTTCTGTTAAATTTTGAACAGTTTTTCGCTAACTTGGGACTCGATTTACGATGTGTACGTTGCTCATTAATTCAAACTATTTAAAGGAGGTTGTAGAGGGTAGGGTTGTTGTCGTACCCGAACAATCGGTTTGCAAAAGCGTCAAGTATGGAGGGAGAAAATGCCTCACGAAGTGGTGCAAATAACCACTTTCCTGTTGTCATTCTACCACTGCTCTGTGCGGCTCTAGCCGACGGCAGGTGGTCCGGCGGCGGCACGGTGGCGCCGCTCGTGCGTACGGGTGCCAGAGGCGTGGGTTAGGGTTTCGAGGGTTGTTTTATTTTTTTCGTTTCCGTATGTATATATACGTGCGTGTGTGTGTTGGGAGAAATAGGAGACTCGGGCTCCTGTGCTTATACTGTTCCCTTGAGGGAACAATATTGTGATGTTCTCTTTCTTTCTTTTTAAAAATAAAACTAATACTTATATTGATATCTATATAATCCTGTATTTATATATGCTACCATATATGTGTATATACTATAAAAATCATAATAAAATTATAAAATTTCAAAAATATTTCTAAAATAATAATATTTTCTAAAACTATCTTAATAACAATCTCTTGTACAAAATTACCTATATTGTAGCAATTACTACTATATTTAAAAAAAAACCCTACTAATTAAATACTAGCTAGTAATAATTAAGAAATACAGTAAAATTAAAATAATGAAAATATAATAAAATTTCTTAAATATTTAGAGGGTTTCACATGTTTATATATATCTATATACCTATATATGGAAATACATAAAAATTTAAATGCCAAAATTTTCCAAATAAAATTGTAAGAAGTTTCCAATACTAAAAATTTCTTATCAATATATTTGGTGAAAATAACTTGTAGAAAAATACTTAAAGTAATATCTACCAGTTAGAAACTCGTAAAGTAAATTTCAAGACTGTTTAATAATTAATAATTAAAATAATAACAAATAAAAATATGGGAATTTACATCCTACCCAACTTATAAAAATTTTGTCCTCGAAATTAAAATAAAAATAATAATAAAAAACAACGAAATTAAAATTCGAAGGGTAAGCATGCATGTCATATTGTAACTCGGTTTCCAAAAGGATGGCGAAGATAGTTATAAAAGAATCCAAACTGATGCCATACTCTACAATATGGGGTATTCTTCCTTCCAGACTCTACCCAACTTACAGAAGTTGGCTACCCGTGAAAATCGTCGTGACAAGACTTCTGAGAATGACAGTTTCTAGATGGAGGGGCACGAAAATATTAGACACTTCTGACCACAGCCTCAGAGTCTAAGTGAGCCTAGATATTGTCATGACGTTCTTGGTCAATAACTTCTATAGGAGGATTATTACAATCTATCATCATTCCTATCGGCCATGCCGTCAACAAGATGGTAGGAATCTCGTGTTGGAATATACTAGTATGTGTCAGTTCAAAGGATTCCACACTTCGTCTAACATGGACAACTAAGAGATGAGATTGACGAATTTAGGGAAAGAAAAAAAATTTATGACCAGGTGATAAGGATCTATAATAAGTACAGAAAGCTTGCTACAAGATATGATTTGGTAAATGTTTGGGACCTTTAAGTCATAATGTCTAGGTATGCGGGTTGGGGTTTGGTATCGTGTTGGAGGCTTGTGCTTGCTTGAGTGAAAGGCATATGGCATAAGTGTGTTGCATCTTGAATAGGTCATGGGTATTCAGTTTAGTTAAGGGAATAGGTCGATATTCGCATGGTTAAAATCAAATAGAACAAAATGGGCATCCATGGTTTGTTCTAAGGGTAATTGTGCCATAGATGTGGTGTAATTGAAATAGAGCACATGAATGAGCACCTATGTGGGACAGGTATGTCATGTGTGTAGCATGACTGGTCTAGTTCATAAGTTTGAAATTGGTTGGAATAAAAAAAGCTAGTATTGTGCTCCAAATATTAAAGTAACGGTCGAAGGTATCCAATGTTACAGATAGAAGTGGACGTTATAAACCACTGAATTATTAGTCTAATTGGAACCAATCATTCCAATCGCTCGCTAATTCCAAGAACCCTATGTTTCCTAGAGAGGCTTGCAATCTATGTGCTAGGAAAAACTTTTATTCTCGTAATTAAAACTAAGATGCGATCCTACGATAGAATGGAATTTAAAGAATCACGGTCGCGATCCTTGTACCTTGATTGTTGGAATAACTACACGATAAAATAGAGACGATGTATAATACGAATAAAAGTTATGCACCGAGCTTATACCATGATTTTGAGCAATTGAAAAGGATGGTTGTATATGTCATTCTCGTATTCCAAATTTTGCGAGCTTTACAATAACGACACACGAACCGAGGGGTAGCATGTTTAACTCTTCTTACGGCCTATGCAAGATTATGGTCGAGGACAACGACTTCTATAGTCCGTTCAAGAAATACCTTGGATGACTAAATCCCTAATTTCTTGCTCGTAACAAGCTTACTCATTTACTACGGCTATATGGCTACCAATGGCATACTACTACTAACTAATATTCCAAGTATTTTCCTAGGAAATTATGGGTCAACTATAGTAAGCAGGACAAATAACTCTTAAGGGTGTTGCTCTCCTATTACTAGTGACTTAACAATAAATAGCGTATCTAGGACAATACTCTATGTGATTGCTATATGTTGCTACTGAGGTTCTACAGATCGTCTACTCGACCTGTGCCGAGTTATTCTAGCTGGTAATACGGTTGGGTTGATCAAAACATAAATCTTTGATTGAATGAATCTTGGGTTTCATTCTATATTGGCTGGACAAGATCCCATATTATCAATCTAAACTATTTTTATTATGTCAGCGCAACCTAGAATAGGTTCCAACTCAAGTGGTTGGGCTAATTGCTAGTCGGGTTGGTTAACTAGGTTCCTTAAGCCCGAAAACGCGCCTTCTGTGACTTTTGTGTATAAGTAGCACATGGACCTTAATTGGGCGGCACACTAATTGCATGTGCGTAGAGGGCTTCGAGTAGATCATAGTCATATATTGGATCAAAAGTTTTGAGTCGAGATTGAGTCTCAAATTGAAGTCAGAAATTATATCAGTATTATGGTAAGGATTATAGCTAGTCCTATTTGACCTGAAAGTCGTATCATAAAAATAGAGTATAAGAGGACGTGTTTAAGTGGGACATAATATGTCTAAATGAAGGTGGACTCGTCTAGGTCTTATATATAAAATTTGTTGGAAGGTAACAGCTGGTCTCGTGCTCCGAATATCAATGTCAAGGTCAGGGACACCAAAATGATCTAAATAGAAAGTGGGTGTTCATGGGGCACTAATTATCATACTAATAGAAACCAACTTATCATAGTCACTCGAAAAGACTAGTAAATCCTAAAATGCAGAGGGGCTTAACAATCTATATTCTTCCGAAATTCCTTTCTAGAAGTTAACTAAGACACAGTTCTATGGTTTAATGAAGTTATTCAAGTCGGGATATTATACCTAAAATTTTAATTATAAAAGGATAATACAAGATGTAATAGATAAATTGATATGGTAGGTATGAATCAAGTTAGAAGATAGTTCTTCGATTTCAAACAGATGAAAACGATTGTGTATATATAGCCTTCATGGTCGTAGGTGGTATGGCGAAGTAAAGGGGACATTCTGGGTCTATCTTCGCTCAAATACGAGCATTTGTTTTTTCGAAATCAGCAAAAAAGAAAAACAATAAGGGTTCAAGGGAGAGGGAATGAAATGTGAATACGAGATTCCAAAAACGATTGAATAATGCAAATAGAGTTGTCAATGCAGTTGTAAATGAGATCCTAGAGACATCAATATCTCAATCCACGTAGGATAATCATATGAAGAGCGAACCAAGTGCACTAAGGTTGATCAGACCATAATACACCGATTCTAATTAGGTGATATGTTAGTGGGCGTCCCCAGTAGATATATGTCCTGAACAACTCGATAAAGAATAAGCTTGCAAAACTAGGCTATAATAGCGGCGTTAGTCAAATATAAGTATACGAGATTTATGATTGAAAGAAAACACAAGTATTTCAAGTTCATCAACTCTAAGACTCGTCCGACGTTCGTGCCTCTACAGTTGTCCTACTTTTTTCTTATCTAAGGCCTTGGTTGAACTAATGGGGTATGAACCCTTAAGCTCTATAGTCTAGGAAATCTTCTGAGTATTCTATTAAAAAGGGGTCGTAGGGACAAAGAGAATGATAGGTCATGAGGAATTCTACCCTACCTATAAAAGTAACCTAATAGTATGTTTAAACAATAATACAAGTATACCGAGTACGAGTCATCTTCCTAACCTCTCCATCAAGTACGAAGGAAAAAGATAAGATTACGGTAGAAAGAGATCAAACAAGAGGCAAATCAAGGCTGTCAAACGAAAGTTCAAAAATAGAATTCAATGGAGGAGATCAAGTATATGGATGAGATCCTAAACTCTAATCCTATATATGCAGGCTCACATAGGTACAGTAACGTAACCGAAGTGATAAACTAGACCTGTATGGGCCACCACAAAAATATGTAACGCTTCAGTCCTAAAATACCTAGGACTAAGTACGTCGACATGCCAGCTGCATACATATGAAGTATACTCCAATATATGGAACCATCGTATGTATACATAAGCTGTAAAATATAGTAAACCACAACTAAATCTCATCCACCAAATAAAAGGATAATAATATAAATCAACTATGAAATTTGTCATTTATACATGTCGTTGGACGGAGACAAATCTGCTACCAACTATTTTAAAAGAGAAAAATATACAAGGAAAGGATAAATAAAAATGACAAGACGAACCAAGGGCAATCATCTTCGAAGGAAGGGAGAAGATTACGGCCTTGGCTAGAACACCTACAAAGTCACAAAGTACACACCTGAAGAGATAACCAGGTGCTCAGAGGGACGTAACAAGATACATAAAGAACATGCCACATTAAATCACAAGTAAAGTAAAATAGTCCCAATCGTAACAAGATCCAATATCTCATCATCGAAACAGTGGACTATCCCTACAACCAAACAAGGACAACGGGTAGAACTTTGCGATACGATATTTTCCCAAGCTACTAATGGAACGGCGGTGACATGACATTGACTAAGGTTACCTAACCATTCTAATGTGTTTATGCAGTTGAGAACAAATCTTTCGTCACATGAGCCCTGGCTGTAAATAGGATCTGGTATAGTCCCTACTTGGGCACTAGTGACCTAAGCGCATGACGTTCAAAAATGATAATGGTCAACCTGAGTGAATGATCTTACCCCAAGCGCATAACGTTCAAGAACGTCAGTGGCCAACATGAGGGGGTAAGCATACCCGTATCTCCAGCAGAGCTTCCGGGTTACAAGAGAATGTGTAATAGAAGCCCATATGACAAAAAAATATTCTCTCCACCCGATGCATCTATCTAGGTCACATCCGCGATCATGTACCTCTACTAACTGCTAAGTCTCCTAATATGCCTCGATTAGCAGTTAGACCTAACGCATGCGCACGGGTGATCAACCAACACACAAGTACCTCTACATGCTACTCATCTCACACATATCTCGTGATATAACTGTGTCAAGGTTTATGTAATACACTATAGATGGTAGTCCCTTAACTCTAGGTTCATATGCAATCAAAGGATAATAAATAAAGCAAAGCTAATATCACTGAGCAAGTAGTAAATCATGAACTGTAATAAAAATAGTACAACTAGAAGAACTGGAAATAATTAAATAATGATATACAAATAACTAAAAATGTAGACTAAATATAAGCAGTAAATATGACAAGGTATCTTGCCTGAGGTTGTGTGCAAAAGGGCGACGTCCAATAGCTCGAACCGTCAGAATAGTGAAGCGATAAAAGCCAAATCCCGCATACGTCCTCCAATGCTGAAATAAACACCACGAACCTGTTTAGAATATAAGATATGTCTAGAAAATGCCTATCCAAAAGTCCAATTCTGGAACAGGGGCAAAATCGTAATTTTGGGTCAAAACGATGTCTGCCGTTGGACCCATTTTGCACCGAAATACGTGCCAGAACCTACGGTCTCTAAAGTCATCAAACTATATGTCTATAGATCCGTTTTGAGGAGACAAACCCAACTGTATGTCCAAAATTGGATTCCGACAGGCCGTGCACA
This sequence comes from Iris pallida, assembly GCA_029216955.1. Classification (NCBI taxonomy): domain Eukaryota; kingdom Viridiplantae; phylum Streptophyta; class Magnoliopsida; order Asparagales; family Iridaceae; genus Iris; species Iris pallida. Next base: position 12,066,302 of record JANAVB010028197.1, on the reverse strand, counting down.
ATTTTGCTAATTGGAACGGGTCACGGCCCCGCCAAATAGGCGTTCCAGTCGACCTTCTAAGAATCGGATCAAACTTGGCATACAGGACCAAAAAAATAATTTGGTCCTGCTGGCACAAGTTTTGTCCCAAACCGAAGAACGTGCACAAAGTAATTGGAGAATTTGCAAAAAGGCCGATACGGTGAATTTCGACGGATACAATCAAATTCGTCGCGCACACGCAACCAATTAAAATTCCGTTAAAGCCCACATGTCCGCGAAGTCGATACCCACCGTTCGATGCTTTCAGTTCGCGACCACGTTGCCTAGTTTGTCTGGACGCACGCCGTATCGGTGAATTTTCTAAATTTTTTAATTTTTTGAAAAATGTTTTTGGGCGAACTTTGAAATCAGATATCTTTCTATACAGAAAATAAAAATTTAATCTACAAGAAAGGTTTTCATCTCCTATTGGTTGTCTACAAGTCCTATTAAACCAATTCCAAAACCTATGACGGATTGGCGAGAAATTGCCTTCCAAGTTACGGTTTTGGGATCCGATTTCTGTTAAATTTTGAACAGTTTTTCGCTAACTTGGGACTCGATTTACGATGTGTACGTTGCTCATTAATTCAAACTATTTGAAGGAGGTTATGGAGGGTTGGGTTGTTGTCGTACCTGAATAATCGGTTCGCAAAAGCGTCGAGTACGAAGGGAGAAAATGCTTCACGAAGTGGTACGAATAACCACTTCCTTGCTGTCCTGCTATCGCGGCTCTGTGCGTCTCTGGCCGATGGCAGGTGGTCCGGTTGCGGGTGTCCGGCAGCGGCGCGGTGGCGCCGCTCGCGCATGCCGGTGCCAGAGGCGTGGGTTAGGGTTTCGAGGGTTGTTTTATTTTTTTCGTTTTTGTATGTATATATACGTGCGTGTGTGTGTTGGAAGAAATAGGAGACTCGGGCTTCTGTGCTTATACTGTTCCCTTGAGGGAATAATATTGTGATGTTCTTTTTCTTTCTTTCTCTTTTAAAAAAAAAAAACTAATACTTATATAGATATCTATATAATCTATATTTATATATGCTACCATATACGTGCATATACTCAATAAAAAATCATAATAAAATTATAAAATTTCAAAAATATTTCAAAAATAATAATATTTTCTAAAACTATTTTAATAACAATCTCTTGTACAAAATTACCTATATTGTAGCAATTACTACTATATTTTTTTAAAAAAATAAAACCGTACTAATTAAATACCAGCTAGTAATAATTAAGAAATACAGTAAAATTAAAATAATAAAAATATAATAAAATTTCTTAAATATTTAAGGGGTTTCACATGTATATATATATATATATATATATATATATATATATATATATATATATATATATATATATATATATATATATATATATATATATATGGAAATACATAAAAATTTAAATGCCAAAATTTTCCAAATAAAATTGTAAGAAGTTTCCAATACTAAATTTTTTTTATCAATATATTTGGTGAAAATGACTTGTAGAAAAATACTTAAAGTAATATATACCAGTTAGAAACTCGTAAAGTAAATTTCAAGACTGTTTAATAATTAAAAATTAAAATAATAACAAATAAAAATATGGGGATTTACAATGGTGGGCAACTTAACGATCGTGGCATCCGAAGAGAGGGATGACGTGCCAGAGGAAGTCGAGGAAGAAGTTCAACCACAAACAATAAACTTCCTTCTTAAAAGCAAGGGAGTTTGATAAGATGAACCCGTCTAAGTTCAATAGTCGAGCAGAGCCTAATGTGATTGTGGGATGGCTCACAGATATTGAGGACTTACTTAACCTTCTCAGCATCGAAGGGTCCCAAAGGGTAGCATGTGTGACAGTACAACTACAACTGAGGGCTTACGATTGGTGGGCAGCTAAAAAACAGAAAATCTATGAAGCCGATACCGACGCCCAAATTTCCTGGAAAATGTTCAAGGAAGCTTTTCTTGAACAACATGTTTCTCGTGCCATCCATCGACAGAAAAGGGACGAGTTCATGATGTTGAGGCAAAAGAATATGTTCGTTGAAGATTACGACGCAAGCTTCTCAAAACTTGCAAAATTTGCTGGCGCCTTCCTGTCCAACAAAGAAGAATGGTGCGAGCGTTTTCAACAAGGCCTGAACGATGAACTGCGTAGAGACATCATGAATCAGCGATGCTGTCACGCCCCAAAACCAGAATACTGGAGAGCGGGGGACAGACACAGCCAGCTACGTACATTAAAGTGTAACCCACCTCGATATACGGTCACGGCTGTCTAGATGTATGAGGGTTTAACAACAAGCCATCTGTCTCTTAGGGTCAAGAAGAAGCTTATTGTCTCAATCTCGAGCAAGCAAGTAAATATAACAAGATGGTAGATCATCAGACATACAAAGTAAGGCATCCCATACATTACATATTCAGATGATCATGAAGCTAGTCATACAAAATATAAAGACTAGCAAGAGTTTAAGTTATACATCATCAACCTTAGGATTTGTCAATCATATTACAGCCCTTAGGCAGACAGGAATGTAAGCTTTCAACACGAGCTAACACTTGCTCGGCGGCTAAACACCTCAAAAGAATAATTTATAATAGAGTGGAAGAGCATAAAACCTACTCGTTGGCAGGGTTGCGTCTAGTGTTCACCATCTGGCTGGAAGGTTGGAAGATCCTCGGGAGCTACTCTAAAATTTAGCCATACAAAACCAGCTGGGTCAGACCCCAGAAAGAGCAAGTGCCACAGGGAGGCTTGTAAAACCAACATGTTAGAACACAAGACATAAATAATAACAAGAAAATTGGAGTTATGAGAGTAGGGTGATAAACGATAAGATAACTAAGAAACTGTTCCGATAACCAAGTTATAACTCGTAAACCAAATAAGGACTGGGGTTGTAACCCTTCACCTGAACAGAACTTAGTCTCTAACCAATTATCGATAAAGTAAAGCATAAACAGTAATGTGCTGAAGTAACAATGTACTAGCATTGTCTAGACAAGACGAGACTAGACGGTACTCCATTCATCAATCACGGCCAAGCAATGAGTATGGCTTGATACTTTAACTAACTAGGGTTATCACAAGCCTAATTACTTATCATGACCCGCACCCACTTTTCGGGATACGAGTGCGTGTCCAAGCCAGCCTACGTCGCAGAGTCGACGGTAGAATGCTGTCATGCCCGCAATAAATAAATGCTCAAAATAGACGTTATTGCTATTCACATTTCTAATAGATTACAATATTTACAAGAATTATATTCAAAGAAAATATATTGTTCTTATATATTGAAATGGTTACAACACAACTATATAATCTCTAGGTTTTGGCCTGCGAGTCTCTATCTCCCCGCGTATGGTCCATAACATAAGAATAGGAAGCACGTCATCCAACCTATATCAACGATCCAGTCAGGAAAGGAACGAGTACATTCTCACAATAGTTTCAATAAATGACAAAGTCCATAAATCTGTAAATAATAATGAAGTACACGACGAAAAAGATAATCATGGAATCATGGCAAAAACTGAGCATGGTAAAAATGACAAGTGAGTACTAGAACAGAGTAGACATGTAGCTAGCAATGTATAATATAGAACCAGAAATCGTATCTATTTAGTAAGTTGAAATACTACTTCGACATGTAAACGGCTAAGGGTAAATCCGGCACCCCGCACATGAAATGTACGACTGCTATTAGGCACGAATAAGATCTGCCACCCCGCACGTGAAGTGTGCGACTGCTATTAGACACTAATAGTTTGTATTTGTTTACATGTCTAGAGTATTTCTCCGTTCGACTAGTACTCATGGATCCAAACAGGTCACGAACACGGTAATAGATTGGTCACGAACAACATGTAAAGAATCCATAACTACTATCTCGTGTAACATCGTGTCAAGAACCAATAAAATATCAATGTAAAACACTACTACGTACATGATTCATAGAGGTAATCAAATATGAAAACTATTAGAGATGTACTCGCCTGAGGTCCTGTGCTGGTGAAACTGATAGTACAACCACTCAGATGAGGCAATAAAGTCAACACATGCAAAAGTCTTCGGATGCTAAAATAAGCATTACCAACATTTTTAAAATAGTCAAATTAGCTAGAATTGTCTGTCCTTAAGTCCAATTTTGGACATAGAAGCAAAACGGTAATTTTGAGCCAAAACGATGTCCGCCATTGGACCCGCTTTGTACCAAAAAACGTGTCAGAGTCAATGGTCTCTAAATTCGTCAAACTACATATCTATAATTTCGTTGTGATGATACAAACCCAACCGTATATCCAAAGTTGGATTCCGGCAGGCCGTACACAAAATTGTCCGTTGAATCGGATCGTGGAACCCGCAAAATGGCGATCCGATCAACTGTCTCAGAATCGGACCACACTTGGCATACAGGACCAGAAAAATGATACGGTCCTATTGGCACAAGTTTTGTCTCGATTTGACGAACGTACACAAAGTAATTGGAGTTTGTGCAAAGTGGTCGATACGGTAAATTTTAACGGATACGCATCAAATTCGTCGCGCACACGCAACAAATTTGAATTCCGTCAAAGCCCACACGTTTGCGAAGCCGATAAGCACGTTTCGATGCTTTCGGTTCGCGACCACGTCTCCCGGTTTGTCGGGATGCACGTAGTATCTGAGGTATTTTCTAGATTTTTACTATTTTGAAAATAAGTTTTTCGCCAAATTAGAAATCCAATTTCTTGACGTTTAGTCGTCGAAATCGACTTCCGTAAAAAGGGTTATGTAGCCGTATATACTGTCTAGGACTATCATTAAATAGTTTTGAAAATTTCTAAACCTCTCGATATGAATTGTCCCGCTAAGTCGGGGGTTGGACTCTGAGTTGTGCTCTGTTTTTAGAGCAGTTTTCGCCCACTTTTGGGTCGAACTTCTTGGAAATCTAGAACATCTAAAAGCAAACTGATTGAAGGGGTTAAGAGTTGGATAGGTTGTGTACACACCTGAATGATCGGTTCGTAAAATGGTGGAGCATGCACGGAAGTACGTCACTGCAAAGTAGGCATCGCTGCGATTGCTGTTGCTGTCTACGCGGAGGCTGTGTCCACGCGGCCTGCACACGCACGGCCATCTGTCGCCGGCCGGCGGTGGCTGCGGCACCGCACAGTCGCCTGGGAGGCACGTCGAGGTCTGGGGTCGAGGCCGGGAAGGTTTGATTAGGGTTTTGTTTTCGTTCTCCTTTCCTTCTCCCGTTTTTATTTGTATACGCGGGTGTGGGTCGGGTTCAGAGGTTATGGGAGTTTTTAGATATCATGAGATTTCATAATCTCATGATAAATTGATATTTATATATATATATATATCTCTTATATATAGTTATATCCATATCCATATATGTATTTATATATAATCCTATATATACGTACATATCTATATATTAATAATACTCATTAAAAATGGGAAAATCCTCACAACATACTGTAGGGCTATTTATAGAAATATGAATATATACAATAATATTTATTTTATATTTAATCCAAAATACTAAATATATTAACAATATTAATAATAACAATAATTATAACAAACAATGTAAACCAATAATAGGTATACATACAAATATGGGTTTAGCTTAAATATTCCAAAAATACACAAGGGTAGCTAAGAAAACCATTTAGCATACTTTTAAATATCTTTTGAATATCAAACCATTATTATATATATATAATAATAATAATAATAATAATAATAATAATAATAATAATAATAAATACTTACAAAATATATGTAGTAGAGCATTTAAGGTAAAATAGATATACACAAAATATATCGACACGAACATCTTTGGTCACATTTCATGCCTACACGGGCTTGAGCTGGGTTCGGGTCCAGTCCGGTTGGTTTGGCATAACTGGGTCTTCTAAAAGTCAGAAATCTAATTAATAGATATTTAAATCATCTATAGGGTTAGGTTGCAACTTGGCCCGGTTTTCCTAGTTAGGACATACTTATGGTTGGGTCTTCCTTGGCATGGCTAATACACTAGTCAAGGCTTGCCACTGCACTATCCGTGCCATAATTCCTAGTCGTCTGGTACTTCAAAACTCAACCATGGCTAAAGTCATCTACCTTAATAATTATCTAATTAACTATTTATAAAAATCTAAAAAAATTGTAATAAAATAAAATAAAAATATATTAAAATTTCGGGAAGGAGGATTACATTACTACAAGATGCAAGGAGATGTTCCAGCAGTCACCAGCCCTGCAGACTATCCAGTTATCATTCCGCAGGTTGAGAGAGTTGTATTAGGTGACTTGGGCGTACAACACATGACAGTGTGCTGTAAATGTGCCATACTCGTCGGGAGGCTACAAGTCCACTTGAGGTGCCCAGATAACGGGATTGCCTGTTATTGGAAAATCTCACTATGAACTACTTGATCAATCTAGTTGTTAACCTAGTTAGATTAAGTACGAATCCCTGACCATGGTAACCAGGAATCCATGTCCTAGATATGATGCAAGACGAGACATGTAGCTTATACAAGCACAATCACCCACGGTGTCAAGACAAGAGTTACTTAGCAAGTCAAGATAGCCGTCGCAACAACATTTCAAGATTATCATGTTAGGTTACTTATCAAGATAACTTGTCAAGAGTGCACATCGGCGGGCCACTATCACGATTATTCATGTCAAGTTACTACTTATCATGTAAAGGATGCGTCACGACGGACCACCATCAAGAATTATCATGTCAAGTTACAGGTCAAGAGTGTACCACGACGGGTCACTATCAAGATTATCATATCAAGCCATGTTGTCATGTCGTGTTCATGTTAAGGGTACTTGTATACCAAGAATTCACTTGGTCAAGAGTGCGCCACGGCGGGCCACTAAAAGAGTTATCATAGAGTGTACATGCCATGCTGAGATCGTGCTTAAGCTCAGAGCACGCACGTGGCATAGATAATAACATTATACCAGGCTATCATGGGAGTATGCCCATCAGGCTCAAGGGTCACAACTTACACTATGGACCATAGGGACAAGCATGGATAAATGCAACAAGAAGTATCCCTGGCCAGAAATGGCGCCAAGGGGTCAATAGGGTGTCATGGATAGCATGCGTCTAAGGTCAACATGGTCCAAGGAGAGCATGCGCCTAGGGTGACATACACAGGGAATGGCATACGCCCAAACATGGAGCATGCACCCAAAACTATGCGCCTAGGGCTGTGCGCCTACAGCTAGACGTATCATGGAGAGCATGTACTAGGGTAGGCATGCGCCTAGGGCTATATGCGCCCAAGAGCATGCACCCACATACATGTGCCCAAAGCAGGGAGACAGGATGCACTTGGAAAGAAGCTAGGGGACTATCTTCCAAGACTCAGTGGGCACATAAAGAGGACTATGTGCCCAAGCAGGGGAGCTTTGGGCCTTAGACTAATGCGAGAGCCTATGCGCCTAAGCAGGGAAGGCCTTGGGCGCATAATAAGAGCTATGCGCCCTAAGCAGGAAGAAGTGTGGCTTGGGCACATATTGATGGCTATGCGCCCAACACTGCTCATCTTCTCCAATCCGAGAATATGAGTTCATAGAACCCATGAACTTCCCAAGTTCATAAATCACTCAAAATAAATAGAAATTCGGGTTTTCAAAGGTCCATTTTGAGTAAAATCAAATTCTCTACAACATGAAATAATCAAAACTTGAAAATAATGAAGTTTGGTAGATTAAAACCCAAGAAAACCAAGATTTGAGTAAACTTAGATCTACAAGAAATTATCTACCAAAATAAAAAATGCTAAGTACTAAAGAGTCTTAGAAACTTGTAGGGAAGACAATGGAACAATAAAAATAGGATTCCTCTATGAAGCAAGTTACACTTGCCTAAGGTGGGTGGAGAGGTTTAATGGAGGAAGAGGAGTAAATAAAGAAGTAATGAGGAGAGAGAGAGAGAGAGAGAGAGAGAGAGAGAGAGAGAGAGAGAGGAAAGTTGATATTTATATCAACCCTTTCCATCTCCAACCAAAATCTAAACCAAACCAATATAAACCAAGCCAAGCTAAACCAAGGCCGAACCAAGCCAAGCTATGCTAGACAAGTCAAAATACAGGTCGAAAATCCGTACACGTATACTAAAAATACGTATAACGAAAAAAACGAGAGTGACAACTCTACCCACCTTAAAAGAATTTCGTCCTCGAAATTTAATCAAGAGGCTAGAGATGTTGGGCAAGCTATACGAATCACAAGTAATCTATGACTAGCAGTCAATCAAGCAATCATTCATACAAGCAAGGAATTAAAAGCATAAGACATAAGAAAGATATTATACCTTATGAGTCAAACAGGTATGGATAACACGATCGGATATCATTCTCACGTTCCCATGTTGACTCACCCAAAGAGTGATGACCCCAAGCAACACGGACTAGATTAATAGTCTTGTTCTCGAGTATCTTCTCTCTTTGGTCCAATATGGATATGGGCCTTTCCTCATACGAAAGGTTGGTACCAACAACCAATTCTGAATGGTCAAGGATATGGCTCAGATCCGGAATATACCGTTGTAATTGGGATACATGGAAGACAACATGTACCTCACGTAACGACGGCAGAAGAGCGAGACGATAGGACACATCACCTACTCGCTCGAGAATATCGAACGACCCTATATACCTAGGACTAAGCTTTCTCCGCACGCCAAAATAAATGATGCCACGGGTAGGCGAGATCCTAAGGAATACGTGGTCGCCGATAGAAAACTCGAAAGGATGCCGATAAGAATCGGCCCAATGACGCTGACGATCTTGCGCAACTCGAAGATGATCTCTGACTTGCCTGACCACTTCAATAGTCTGTGTAATCATTTTTGGTCCAAGCATCTGTCTCTCACCTACGTCATCCCAGGCTAAAGGTGATATGCACTTTCTGCCATACAGGGCCTCAAAAGGTGCCATCTGGATACTGGCCTGGAAACTGTTATTATAGGAGAACTCTACGAGATGCAGGTGATCTTCCCACGAACTACCAAAGTCAAGCGTACAAGACCACAATATATCTTCAAGAGTTTGAATTGTGTGCTCTGACTGACCATCTGTCTGCGGATGATAAGCTGAGCTAAACTTAAGACGATTCCCCAAACTCTTCTGAAGACTCTGCCAAAAGTATGATGTAAATCTTGAATCCCTGTCGGATACGATACTAACTGGCACTCTATGCAATCTGACTATCTGGCCGAGGTACATCTCTGCTAGCTGATCCGTCGACTGGCCAATTCTGAAAGGAAGAAAATGAGCTACCTTGGTGAGTCTGTCAACTATAACCCGTATAGCATCTCTCTCAACTGGGGATTTAGGTAACCTAGTTACAAAATCCATGATAATGTGCTCCCATTTCCATTCTGGGATCGATAAAGGTTGAAGAAGTCCAGCTGGTCTCTGATGTTCAGCTTTGACTTGTTGGCAAACTAAACAATAAGAGACAAACCGGACTATCTCCCGCTTCATGCCATTCCACCAAAAATGCTGACGGATGTCACGATACATCTTCGTACCACCAGGATGAATTGAATACTGTGAACTGTGAGCTTCTGCCATGATCTCTCACCTGATGTCGCCATTGGGTACACAAAGATGCCTTCCATGTCGAAGTATACAATTCTCATGAATACATAACTCTGCTCTCCGTCCTGCTACATTCTGCCCTAAGCCGCTGAAGCTTAGAATCTGTCGACTGTGCTATCTTGATCCTCTCGACTATACTGGACTAAACTTGCATACTGGCAATCAATGCCACATTGGTAGAAAGAACCACTTCTATTCCCATCTTCTGAAGATCTGTTAATAACTCGAGCTGTACTATTAGAAAATAAACTCCAGCTCTTCTGCTCAATGCATCTGCAACAACGTTGACCTTCCCAGGATGATACTGCAGGTTGATGTCGTAATCCACAAGTAGCTCTAGTGGGTAAACACATACTTATGACTCTTGTGGTCGGTGACAATCTCTACCCGATATTCATACAAATAATGCCTCCACAACTTAAGTGCAAAAATCACCGCTGCTAACTCCAAGTCATGGATTGGGTAATTCCTCTCATGATCACGAAGCTGACGTGACGCATAAGCTACTATCTTACCATGCTGCATCAAGATGTATCCCAATTCTCTATCGGAAGTGTCACAATAAACTGAAAATCCTTCCGTCCCATCTGGAAGCGTGAGAATGGGTGCCGTCATAAATCCTTGCTTCAACTTCTCGAATGAACTCTGACACTCTACTGTCCAAACAAACTGTACATCTTTGCGGGTCAACTGCATCAATTGTGCTGAAATCCGAGCAAAGTCTGATACAAACCGCCGGTAATAGCCGGCCAATCCTAGGAAACTCCGAACTTCTGTGATGGTTCTGGGTACTGGCCATGTCTCTATAGCCACTATCTTTTGGGGGTCCACTTCCACTCCACCTCTGGTGATGATGCGACCTAAGTACGAAATACGATCCAGCCAAAATTCGTACTTACTGAACTTCACGTACAACTGATGTTCTTTGAGAATCTGAAGGACTATACGGAGATGCTGCTCATGCTCTGACTCATTCTTGCTATAGACTAAGATGTCATCTACAAACACTATCACGAACTGGTCCAAATAGGACATAAAGATACAATTCATGAGGTCCATGAATACGGCTGGCGCATTGGTCGCTCCAAATGGCATAACAAGGAACTCCTAATGTCCATACCTCGATCTAAATGCTGTCTTCGGGATGTCTTGCTCTCTGACTCTAATATGATGGTATCCCGACCGTAAGCCAATCTTTGTGAATATTGCCGCTCCTCTGAGTTGATCAAATAAATCATCTATCCTTGGTAGGGGATATCCGTTCTTGATTATTACAGAGTTCAAGGTACGATAATCAATACGTAATCTTGACGTACCATCCTTCTTTTTCACAAGAAGCATCGGGGATCCCCAAGGCGATCTACTAGTACAAATGAATTCCTTGGTTCTGAGTTTTTCAATCATCTTGTACAAGATCTTCAATTTTGATGGTGCCATTCTGTAGATGTCATGCCCCGCTCCCGTAGGAGCGATCGTCCTCGCTAAGGCGTGATGCCGCACGGGCCTAGGTTTGCGCCCGTGCTAGGCCAAGTCCAGAAATGGCCGATTTGAGTTAGGCCACAGAGTCGCACAGAGTGTCCCCATTTGTAGCGGAAAGTAAATGAACACAAGTTGAAGCGAATTCAAACACTTTATTGATTTTTAAGAAGTTTACAAGCGGCGCTGGGCCGATATTACAAATCGCTCAAGCCTCTCTCTCTAAAACATAAATGGCGTGCCAAGTGGCTTACAAGATGGAATGATTCTGGCGATGTTTCGATACATTATGTCCTGTATATGGTGCTTCAGCTCCTTGCAACGCTCCAAGGCTCTAGAGATAGCTCCGCGCCTTAGCACGTTCGAGGGAAGCTCCGCACCCGATGACATCTCCTGTATCCTGCAAGCCGACTGTGGGGTTATCAGTACATTGTTATGCACTGGTGGGGAGGCTAGCACGCCCATAATGCTATCATTACCAAACACGTTCCATTTACTTTTGTGCACTGTCTATTATTCATTATCTTTCTAATCTTTCCTTAGGATCAGTTTTATGGCATATTTTGTAACCTATCTCGTGTTGTCGAATTCAAGTGTGTGCACGGAAATGCAAGCACGACTTACCCATACTTACCGTCCGGCCTTCCCTGTCCAAAGTAGACCAAGTTAGTCAACAATTCACATGTAGTAACTTGACGAGATTCATGTAAACATTCAATATCAAGGGCGTGTCCCTGCCTCGGGTTCTAGCACGTCGTATGCACGTTATCTAACACATCGTAGGCATGTTCAGAGTGTTACATTTCAAACATGTTCAGGAGTGTTATATTTCAAGCATGTTCAGGAGTGTTACATTTCGGGCATGTTAAGAGTGTTACATTTCAAACATGTTCAGGAGTGTTACATTTCGGGCATGTTCAGAGTGTTACATTTCAGGCATGTTCAGGAGGCACTTCATTTAGTTAACTTAGATTACTTGTTTCAATGCAAGGACTTGCACGTGGATTGCTGTCACGCCCCAGAACCAGAATACTGGAGAGCGGGGGCAGACATAGCCAGCTACGTATATTGAAATAGAATACATCTCAACTATACGGTCACGGCTGTCTAGATATGAGGGTTTACTACAAGCCAACAGTCTCTTAAGGTCAAGCCTATTGTCTCAATCTCAAGCAAGTAATATAATTATAAGATGTTTGACCACCCAATATACAATAAAAGGCGTCCCAAATATTACATATCAGCTGATCATGAAGCTAGTCGTACAAAATGCGAGGACTGGCAAGAGTTTAAGTCATACATGATCAATCCTAGGATTTGTTAATCATGTTTACAGCCCGTAGGCAGACAGTAAGTAAAAGTGCATCGAGCTAACAGGTGCTCGTCGACTAAACGCCTCAAAAGAATAGTTTTACAATAGAGTGAGCGAAACAAAATAGAAAACCCACTCGTAGACCGGGTTCCTTCTAGTCGCCACCAATGGACTGGAAGCTTGGTAGATCCTCGGAAGCTGCTCCAAAATCTGGCTACACAAAACCAGCTGGGTCAACCCCAGAAAGAGCAAGTGCCACAAGGGGGCCACGAAATAAGAACAAAAGCCAGCAACCAGTACAAGAAATTTTAATATTAAAACTAGAATTTACGAAAACATGTCAGGATGATATACAACGAGATAACCATGGAACTATTCCGATAGCCAGGTTACAACCCGTAAACCAAACAAGGACCGGGGTTGTAATCTTTCGTCTGAACAGAACTTGGTTTTCCACCATTTATCGGTAATATAATAATGTAAGAAATCAAGACAGGGAGCAATCTTGTACTGGATCAAGACATGGCTACCCTGGTTATACCTCATTCAATCAATCACGGCCAAACAGATACTACGGCTTACTACTTTAACTAACTAGGGTTATCACAGGCCTAATTACTAACAAGATGCAGTGAGATTATTCCACAGCCACAAGCCCTGCAGACCATCTAGGTTACCCAGGTCGAAAATTTGGGGTTGAATTCTGGTGGGTAAATCGCCCGGGAGACAAATGTACCCTTAGGTGACTTAGAGGGTACAACACGCGACGGTGTGCTGGAAATGTGTCCTACTCGACGGCAGGCTACAGATCCCAAGAGCGCCCAGGTAACGGGATTGCCTGTAGCTGTGTCATCTCTTCATGACTACTGTGTTATTCTAGTTATTAACCTTAATCCATTTTAGTAGGTACTCCTGACCGTGGTACTCAGGAGTCCCATCCTAGACATGATGCAAGACATGACAAGTGGATTTAACAAGCAAGCAAGAAGGAACTACCCACGGTGTCAAGGCAGGTCAAGTTAAGTAGCCGTCGCAACAGCGTTAAGATAAATCATGTCAGGGTACTTGTCGGGAGTACGCCACGACGGGCCACTATCATGCCAGGTTGGTCATGTCAGGAGTGCACTACTATGGGTCACTGTCGTGTTATGCTAGTTCCTTGTCATACCATGCCATGTACAATAGTCATTCCAAATATATTAAGTAAAATCAAGTTCATGACAAAAGGCGTAAGGATATAAAATGGGCATAAAATATCAATATACAGGGCTATAGAAGAGCCAAGCTTAAAGAAATAAGACCAAAACTCCAAGAGCCAATGGGTTAAGCAAGGGGTTCAGGGTGCAGCGTACGCAAAAGACACGCACGCAGGAGAGCTGCATACGTGAAAAGTCACGCACGCAGGAGAGCTACATACGTGAAAAGTCACGCACGCAGGGAGCGGCATACGTGAAAAGTTACGCACGCAGGGAGCGGCATACGTGAAAAGTCACGCACGCAGGAAGCGGCATACGTGAAAAGTCACGCACGCAGGAGAACTGCGTACGTGCAAAAGCACGCAAGCAGAGAGCTGCGTACGCGTAAAAACACGCATGCAGGGTCTGGGTCTTCTTCTCCATGGCTGAGAAGAAGCTCCAATGGCTCCAAAACTTCAAGGCATCACAACTTGGCCATCCGAACTCCAAATCCAGATTTCCAAAGTTTCAACCAGGATGGAATTGAACCCTCTTCCACAAGAAAACATCAAAACCCATAAAAACCCAACTTAAGTAGATCAAAACCATACAAAACCGAAATAAGGAAAACTTAGATCTAGAACCATGGGGACTCCAAATCACAAAATACCAAGTTCTAATGCTGATCACCAAGTCCTAATCTAGCAAATGGACAAATAAAAAAGGGTTCTCATGTGGTGGCAAGGTGCACTTGCCTAGGGGGTGGGTGTTATTGTGTGGAGGAAGAAGAAGAAGAAGAAATTAATGGAGGTTGTAATAAAGAGAGAGAGTATTAGGTGGGGATTATAAAGAGGGTGGGTTGTGGTGTGTTGAGGGTGGAGCATAGGCTAAGGTGTTCCAATACACATAAACCAAACCAAACCAACCAAATCCAATTAAAACCGAGCCATGCCAAAACCCAAAGTACAAAAAATACCGAAATTCCACAAGTTAAGAAAAATAAAAAAATACATGCCAAAATCCAGATACGAGTATAAATACGAAATACTGGAAATACGGGAAATGAGGGTGACAACTCTACCCACCTTAAAAGAATTCCGTCCTCGGAATTTAATCAAGGAGCTAGAGATTATCACGACAAGCTACATTATGCACAGGCAAGTTATACTAAGCAGTTCAATCATACAATCATACAATGCAAGCAAGGAAGGGAAAACGTAAGGCATAAGAAAGACATTATACCTCACGAGTCAAACAGGTAGGGATATCGCGATCGGATGTCGTCCTTACGCTCCCACGTTGACTCACCTAGAGAGTAATGACCCCAATCAACACGGACTAATCTAATAGTCTTGTTCTTGAGTATCTTCTCCCTCCGATCCAATATAGACACGGGCCTCTCCTCATACGAAAGGTTGGTACCAACAACCAATTCCGAATGGTCTAGGATGTGGCTCGGGTCCGGAATATACCGTCGTAATTGGGACACATGGAATACATCATGCACCTTACTTAGCGATGGCGGAAGAGCGAGACGATATGATACATCTCCTACTCGCTCTAGAATATCGAACGACCCTATATACCTAGGACTAAGCTTTCCCCGCACGCCAAAGCGAATGACGCCGCGGTTAGGCGAGATCCTAAGGAATATATGGTCGCCGACAGCAAATTCTAAGGGACACCGATGAGCATCGGCCCAATGGCGCTGGCGGTCCTGGGCAATTCGGAGGTGATCTCTGACCTTCCTGACCACTTCAACTGTCTGAGAAATCAATTCTGGTCCGAGCATCTGCCTCTCTCCGACATCGTCCCATGCTAGCGGGGATCTGCACTTCCAACCATAAAAAGCCTCGAAGGGAGCCATCTGGATACTGGCCTGGAAACTATTATTGTACAAGAATTCTATGAGATGCAGGTGATTCTCCCAGGAACCACCGAAGTCAAGGGTACAGGATCTCAACATATCTTCAAGGGTCTGGATTGTGCGCTCTGATTGTCCATCCGTCTGCGGGTGATAAGCTGAGCTGAACTGAAGGCGAGTCCCCAAACTCTTCTGCAAGCTGCGCCAAAAGTGTGATGTGAATCTTGAATCCCTGTCCGAGGTGATGCTGACTGGCACACCGTGTAACCTGACAATCTGCCTGAGGTATATCTCTGCTAACTGCGCCGTCGACTGTCCAACTTTGAATGGAAGAAAGTGTGCCACCTTGGTAAGCCTGTCCACAATTACCTAAATAGCATCTCTGTCGGCCGGATATCTGGGCAATCCGGTCACGAAATCCATGGTTATATGCTCCCATTTCCATTCTGGGATCGGTAAGGGTTGAAGAAGTCCAGCGGGCCTTTGATGTTCAGTTTTAACCTGTTGGCAAACCAAACACCGAGAGACAAATTGGGCTATCTCCTTCTTCATGCCATTCTACCAGAAATGCTGACGAATATTACGGTACATCTTCGTACCACCCGGATGAATAGAATATTGAGAACTGTGGGGTTCTGCCATGACTTCCTTTATGACATCTCTACTGGGTACACAAAGATGAGTGTCGTGCCGAAGTGTACCGTCTTTATGGATACATAACTCTGGTCTTCTTCCTGCTTCACACTCTGCTCCGAGTCGCTGGATCTTGGAATCTGTTGACTGCGCCACCCGAATTCTCTCAACTATGCTGGACTGAACCTGTAGGCTGGCCATCAATGCCACGCTGGTTGGAAGAACCACTTCAATTCCCATCTTCTGAAGATCTGCCAATAATTCTGGTTGCGCCGTCAGGAAATAAACTCTGGCTCTCCTGCTCAATGCATCTGCTACAACGTTGGCCTTCCCGGGATGATACTGCAAATCCACATCATAGTCCACCAGTAGCTCGAGCCATCTTCTCTGCCGCATATTAAGGTCCTTCTGGGTGAAAACATACTTCAGGCTCTTATGATCAGTAAAGATCTCCACTCTATCTCCGTACAAGTAGTATCTCTACAATTTCAAGGCAAATACTACCGCCGCCAGTTCTAAGTCGTGGGTCGGATAATTCTTCTCATGATTACGTAGTTGACGTGACACATAAGATATTACCTTCCCATGCTGCATCAAGACACACCCCAATCCTCTGTCTGAAGCGTCATAATAAACTGTGAATCCTCCGGTCCCATCTGGAAGGGTGAGAATGGGAGCCGTTATCAAACCTCGCTTCAACTTCTCAAATGATTCCTGACACTCTGCTGTCCAAACAAATGGCACATCCTTACGGGTCAACTGGGTCATCGGCGCTGAAATCTTTACAAAATCTGAAACGAACCGCCGGTAGTAGCCGGCCAATCCAAGGAAACTGTGAACCTCTGCCACTGAGCTGGGTACCGGCCATGACTCGATAGCCACAATCTTCTGGGGATCCACTTCTACTCCTCTTCGGGTAATGATGCGACCCAAGTATGAAATACGATCGAGCTAGAACTCACATTTACTGAACTTGGCGTACAACTGATGCTCCCTAAGCGTCTGGAGGACGACTCTGAGATGCTGCTCATGCTCTGCTTCACTCTTACTGTAGATCAAGATGTCATCTAGGAACACGATCACAAATTGATCCAAGTAAGGCATGAAAATACGATTCATGAGGTCCATGAATACGACCGGCGCATTGGTCGCTCCAAAGGGCATAACAAGGAACTGCCAATGTCCATACCTCGATCTGAATGCTGTCTTCGGGATGTCCTGCTCTCTGACTCTTATCTGGTGGTATCCCGACCGCAAGTCGATCTTCGAGAACACTGAAGCCCCTCTGAGCTGATCAAACAAGTCATCTATCCTCGGAAGAGGGTATCTGTTCTTGATTGTCACCGAATTCAAGGTACGATAATCAACACATAGCCTGGACGTACCATCCTTCTTTTTCACAAGAAGCATCGGGGCTCCCCAAGGCGATCCACTTGCACGGATGAATCTCTTGGTCCTCAGTTCTTCAATCATCTTGTACAAAACTTCCAACTCTGAAGGCGCCATCCTGTAGACTCGCTGTGATACTGGTGCTGTCCCGGGAATCAAGTCTATAGTGAACTCAATCTTTCGTTCCGGTGGCATCCCTGGAAGCTCCTCTGGAAAGACATCTGAAAACTCTTCAACTATCCGGGGTAACTGCACTGCTGCTACTGCCATCTGCAATGCTAGGGAAGATGGCTCCACTGCGCCTCTGGAAAACGAAAACTCTGGCTCGCCGGAGATACTAAAGACAACTCTGCCAATATGGCAGTCTATCCTAGCATACTGGTCCCTCAACCAATCCATGCCTAGGACTACATCATAGTCTGCCATAAAAAACTCTATGAATCTAGCGGGGAACTCCCTACCGCTAACTACGATCCGACACGAGGAAAACACTCGATCTACTCCCACAAGGCCATTACCAGTAAGTATATTGAGCCTCACTGATAATGACTCGGGCTCCAATCCTATCCGTATCGTGAATCGTGCAGACATAAATAAATGCGATGCACCAGAATCAAATAATACAGACGCTGGAGAGGAGTTAACGAGAATAGTACCTGCCACAACCTCACCTGGTGCAACTTCTTCTTCCATAGCCATCATCATAGCCTGACCTTGTCCTCTGGCTGCTGGTCCCCTCTGCTGGAAACCTCTCTGCCTATTCTGGGTCTGAGCTTGGGCTTGTGCATACTGCTGGGGGTGCTGTTGCTGGAATGCCTGAGACTGAGGCGGCAAGGGCCTCGAAGACTGATACTGCTGCTGCTGAACTGGTGCTGGGGCCGGTCCTCTCACCGAAGAGCTAGAAGGGTTGGATGCTGATGAACCACCCCTATTCGGGCAAGCCCCTATCCTATGATCTGCTGTTCCACAAGCCAAGCACAATCCCTGCACCCTGCGACAGTCTGCCACCACATGCCTTGGCTTCCCGTAATGAGAACATCCCATCGTGGAAGTCTGCTTCTGGTTCTGCTGCTGCGGGTACGTCGGGGTCGAATGCTGAACCAACGTTACTGAGGCCGCCGCCTCGGAGTTCCAATGGTGAATCCCCTAGCTGCCGGGACTGGAGCTGATGATTGGTGCATCTGATTGTGGGACCGCTTCCTACTTTCGGTCCTATCCACGATCCTCTGGGAGGTGTACTCATGCCTCCTAGCTACTCTCAAGACTGCATCGAACGTCTGGTGCTCGAACTGCTCAACCGCCAACAAGATCTCCAAATACAGTCCCTGCTGGAACTGTTGGGCCCTATCAAACTCGGTCGCCACCAAGATGGGGGTAAACCTACTGAGTCTAGAAAACTCCGATGCATAACTGTCGACTGATCTGCCTCCTTGCTTCAAGTTGGTAAATCTGGTCTGCAGGTCGTACCGAGCCACAACATCAAAGTACTTCGTCTGGAATCTCTCTCTAAATACTGCCCAAGCAATGGGTGCCACTAATCCCATGGCCTGCGCCGCCCACCAACTGCGAGCCAAGTCCAACAACTGCAGGCGTACCACCGCCACCTTCTCATTCTCGGGTGTCCTAGCTGCTTCTAGAATCACCTTGGTATCCTGAAGCCATGCATCCGCGGCAATTGCATCCTCGGTGCCGTCGAAGAAAGGAGGGTTCAATCGCTTGAAGCTGTTGGCCGCCTGGTTCCCTGGATGTCCACCTCGGGTCAAAGCATCTTGAACTGTCTGGTACAGGGTGTCGCTTCGACGATCCTGGGAAGCTATCAAGGTTCTGATGAGGCCTACTAAGGTACCATCATCTGGCTCTGCGGGCTGGACGGGCCGAACTGGTGACTCTCCTCCAGTAGGTATCACTCTGGAGGCGACCCCGGAATGCTGGACTTGATCTCCAGGTTGCTGCTGGTCCACGGGAGGTGCTCCACCTCGCTGATCGACAGGGTCAGGTACAGTGCCGCTGAGGAAGACGACACAGGGAAACAATAAGGAAGGACCAGGACAGATCAACGATACAAGCATGTAATAAGGGCAAGAATTTCAAGGATTTGAAAATACGACGGAGATCAAGGGCGAATACTGATTGAGACATCTATTCGGTAAACCCTCACATTTCTTGATTGACAAGACCTGCATGGGCCACCACTTAAACCATGTCATGCCCCAGAACCAGAATACTGGAGAGCGGGGGAAGACATAGCCAGCTACGTATATTGAAATAGAATACATCTCAACTATACGGTCACGGCTGTCTAGATATGAGGGTTTACTACAAGCCAACAGTCTCTTAAGGTCAAGCCTATTATCTCAATCTCAAGCAAGTAATATAATTACAAGATGTTTGACCACCCAATATACAATAAAAGGCGTCCCAAATATTACATATCAGCTGATCATGAAGCTAGTCGTACAAAATGCGAGGACTAGCAAGAGTTTAAGTCATACATGATTAACCCTAGGATTTGTTAATCATGTTTACAGCCCGTAGGCAGACAGTAAGTAAAAGTGCATCGAGCTAACAGGTGCTCGTCGGCTAAACGCCTCAAAAGAATAGTTTTACAATAGAGTGAGCGAAACAAAATATAAAACCCACTTGCAGCCCGGGTTCCTTCTAGTCGCCACCATTGGGCTGGAAGCTTGGTAGATCCTCGGAAGCTGCTCCGAAATCTAGCCACACAAAACCAGCTGGGTCAACCCCAGAAAGAGCAAGTACCACAAGGGGGCCACAAAATAAGAACAAAAGCCAGCAATCAGCACAAGAAATTTTAATATTAAAACTAGAATTTACGAAAACATGTCAGGATGATATACGACGAGATAACCATGGAACTATTCTGATAGCCAGGTTACAACCCGTAAACCAAACAAGGACCGGGGTTGTAACCTTTCGTCTGAACAGAACTTGGTTTCCCACCATTTATCGGCAAGATAATAATGCAAGAAATCAAGACAGGGAGCAATCTTGTACTAGATCAAGACATGGCTACCCTGGTTATATCTCATTCAATCAATCACGGCCAAGCAGATACTACGGCTTACTACTTTAACTAACTAGGGTTATCACAGGCCTAATTACTAACAAGATGCAGTGAGATTATTCCACAGCCACAAGCCCTGCACCATCCAGGTTACCCAGGTCGAAAATTAGGGGTTGAATTCTCGTGGGTACATCGCCCGGGAGACAAATGTATCCTTAGGTGACTTAGAGGGTGCAACACGCGACGATGTGCTGGAAATGTGCCCTACTCGACGGCAGGCTACAGATCCCAAGAGCGCCCAGGTAACGGGATTGCCTGTAGCTGTGTCATCTCTTCATGACTACTGTGTTATTCTAGTTATTAACCTTAATCCATTTTAGTAGGTACTCCTGAGCGTGGTACTCAGGAGTCCCATCCTAGACATGATACAAGACAGGACAAGTGGATTTAACAAGCAAGCAAGAAGGAACTACCTACGGTGTCAAGGCAGGTCAAGTTAAGTAGCCGTCGCAACAGCGTTAAGATAAATCATGTCAGGGTACTTGTCGGGAGTGCGCCACGACGGGCCACTATCATGTCAGGTTGGTCATGTCAGGAGTGCACCACTATGGGTCACTGTCGTGTTATGCTAGTTCCTTGTCATACCATGCCATGTACAATAGTCATTCCAAACATATTAAGTAAAATCAAGTTCATGACAAAAGGCGTAAGGATATAAAATGGGCATAAAATATCAATATACAGGGCTATAGAAGAGCCAAGCTTAAAGAAATAAGACCAAAACTCCAAGAGCCAATGGGTTAAGCAAGGGGTTCAGGGTGCAGCGTACGCAAAAGACACGCACGCAGGAGAGCTGCATACGTGAAAAGTCACGCACGCAGGAGAGCTGCATACGTGAAAAGTCACGCACGCAGGGAGCGGCATACGTGAAAAGTCACGCACGCAGGGAGCAGCATACGTGAAAAGTCACGCACGCAGGAGAACTGCGTACGTGCAAAAGCCTGCAAGCAGAGAGCTGCGTACACGTAAAAACACGCATGCAGGGTCTGGGTCTTCTTCTCCATGGCTGAGAAGAAGCTCCAATGGCTCCAAAACTTCAAGGCATCACAACTTGGCCATCCGAACTCCAAATCCAGATTTCCAAAGTTTCAACCTGGGGGGAATTGAACCCTCTTCCACAAGGAAACATCAAAACCCATAAAAACCCAACTTAAGTAGATCAAAACCATACAAAACCGAAATAAGGAAAACTTAGATCTAGAACCATGGGGACTCCAAATCACAAAATACCAAGTTCTAATGTTGATCACCAAGTCCTAATCTAGCAAATGGACAAATAAAAGAGGGTTCTCATGTGGTGGCAAGGTGCACTTGCCTAGGGGGGTGGGTGTTGTTGTGTGGAGGAAGAAGAAGAAGAAATTAATGGAGGTTGTAATGAAGAGAGAGAGTATTAGGTGGGGATTATAAAGAGGGTGGGTTGTGGTGTGTTGAGGGTGGAGCATAGGCTAAGGTGTTCCAATACACATAAACCAAACCAAACCAACCCAATCCAATTAAAATCGAGCCATGCCAAAACCCAAAGTACGAGAAATACCGAAATTCCACAAGTTAAGAAAAATAAAAAAATACATGCCAAAATCCAAATATGAGTATAAATACGAAATACTGAAAATACGGGAAATGAGGGTGACAATTGCCACCAGCATAGTCTACTTAATCTACATGCATGGGTCGCTGGCATCACAAGCCATTTTGGACATATCACGTGGGCATTCTCACCTATCGAAGCTTGATGGCTGGTACACCTTGATAGTCTCTTGAAATGCCTGGCATTACGTCTCTTTGAGTGGCCGAGCCCCCACTCAAAGCAGTCCATAAGCCCCATGTCTGATTCCGCCTAGGCCGGCCACGGTATTCCTTCCATCGCCCGTGCCGCAGAATCCTTCCTCATGACGGCCACGGTATTCCCTCCATCGCCCGTGCCATTTGTCCACGACCATTTCGTATTGACTTGTCATTTAACTTAATGGCTGTCTTTAGCCATAATGCGTTATCGACCAGGTTGGCGTCCGTGCAGCACGGGTAGCGAGCCCCGTTGCACGTGCCCGTCATACCTGTCGCTAACGTCTTTCATGTCTTATCTTTTATTCACTCTTTTATTTCTTTGTTTCACTTGTTCGTTTATTCATTTATTTTTCACGTATTCATTCATTCATTCATACATTATGTAACTCCCCTTGCGGGAGTCGCCTTGGCGATCCATCGGTCCCGAAGTCTTTCAATGTTGCTATACTCTACTCGAAACGACTATGTCGATAGTCTTCCATTTCATTGTTATAACCCATTCATTGTTTCATTATTGAATGCGTAAGGGACTTGAACGTAAGCTTGTGCCTTAGCACGAGCGTAGAGCGCGGTATGAGAGTTTCTATATTTGCCGAGTTCTTTTCCATGTTCTAAACAAGCATGCAAGATGGGATTATTCCCTTAGCTAGGTACGTTGAGTCATTCATTTATTAGCATGCACGGTGTTATCGCCAAGCGATTCTCATGATAGTATCCGCATTGTTAAGTGTCTAGGCTAAGCAAAGACGGGTTCATCAGAGCCACCCACCTTAGCGATGATCGCGTCGGCCGAGCGATACTCCGAGCGCGCCTTTGAAACTCTAAGTCTGGATTCATCTTGACGGGCCAATGTAAGCCTTGCATCGATTCTTCATCAGGTCGATGCCAACTCTTCGGGTCGACGGCTCGTTTGAGTCGTTGCACTTGCCGTTTGAATCAGCGTTCCGCTAGGGCGGAGCGGGTCATTACAGTAGACTCTCTCTGACACTGGTACCGTCCCTGGAATCAAATCAATGGTAAACTCTATTTCTCTCTCTGGGGGCATGCTTGAAAGCTCTTCGGGAAATACGTCAGAAAACTCTTCTACTACTCTGGAAAACTGAACTGCTACTGGTACTGCCATCCGCAAGACTGGTGGAGAAGGTTCTACTTCGTCTCTGGAAAATAAAAACTCTGGTTCGCCTGGAATACCAAAAATAATCTTGCCAATATGGCAGTCTATTCTTGTGTATTGATCCTTCAACCAATCCATTCCTAGGACCATATCATAGTCGGCCATCGAAAATTCTATCAACTTAGCAAAAAAATCTCTACCGCTAACTACAATTCGACATGAGAAAAGACTCTATCTACTCCCACAAGACCGTTACCAGTAAGTATATTGAGCCTTACTATAATGACTCGGGCTCCAGTCCTATCCGTGTAGCGCATCGTGCAGACATAAATGAATGCGATGCACCTAAATCAAATAATACTGATGCTGGAAAAGAGTTAAAGAGAATGGTACCTGCCACCACCTCACCTGATGCCAATTCTTCTACCACGGTCAGAGCCATCGCCTGACCTTGTCCTCTTGGTGCTAGTCCCCTCAACTGGTGACCTCTCTGCCTGTTCTGAATCTAAACTTGGGCATACTGTTGAGCCTGAGGCAGCAACGACCTCGGAGGCTGGTACTGTTGTACTGGTGCTGGACCCCTAATCGATGGACTGGTTAAGGTTGATGACGATGAACCGACTCTATGCGGGCAGGACCCTACCTTGTGATTTGGTGCCCCACAAGCCAAGCACAATTGTCACGACCCACACCCGATTTTCGGACGCGAGCTCGTGAGCAAGCTAGCTATGTATCGAGCGGACTCCAGCCCGACTCGAGTACGTATAAGCTGTCAAGGTCATGGTATCATATCTAATCTAAACTATATCTCAATCCACATGAATCATATAAACAAGAATGAACAAGTATGGGTCATAGTCTGCAGCCCATTAACATATTGTTAAATTAGACTCCAAGAATGATGTGAGTCTATAAATAAGTAGAGTATATCATGGTATGGAATATAAAGCACGAGAAGATTATAAAAATATCACAAGCAAATACCTGTATCATACATCGCAATCCTCTACCATCCTGCTCTGCTAACTAACTCTATGTAGTCGCTAAACCAGAAGAGATCATCAGGTCCTCAGAGGACTAGCAAGATACATAAAACATGCCTATCTAACAGTTTAATCATGTAATAATATAACCAGGGTATAAACAGGAACTAGACATGAGACCGACATATGGCTACTGACAGGTAACTATGAACACGGATACGGGATCAAGTATGCATAAATGAACTGCTGGAAGATCAGAATACCAACCCTCGCCCCGAATATGGACTCGCAGGTCAGTTTCAAGACAAGTCACCCTCGCCCCGTATGTAGACTCACAGGTGCGAAGGACAACCCTCGCCCTGTGTGTGGACTCGCAGGTTGTGGGAAAGACAAAAGAATAACAATTCACTCACATGTACTTGCAGACACGACTCAGTCAAGATACATGTAAAGACACAATATGACCCAATCACGATACACGAGAGAACCAATCTAATATGAACTACAAGGCTAACCATGTACAAGGACTATAGCTATACTAGCATGTACGATATACAAATCACATGTAAATAACCAACTAGTAAAACTATATAGTAATAGAAATATGCATGTAAATAAACTGTAGAGGGAGGCAAGGTATACTTGCCTGGTGGTAGCACGAAGAACCAATAAGATACCGTTAACTGGTATGCCATAAAGTCAAAGTCATCACACTGTCTCCGAAAGCTGAAAAAACATTGCCAACATTCTCAGAATAGTCAAATTATCTAGGATTGCCTGTCCTTAAGTCCAATTCTGGACACAGGGGCAAAACGGTAATTTTAGGCAAAAATAATGTCCGCCGTTGGACCCGCTATGCACCGAAAAGCGTGCCAGAGTTAATGGTCTCTAAAGTCGTCAAACTATATGTCTACGGATCCATTTTTTTGATACGAACCCAACCGTATGTCCAAAGTTGGATTTCGACGGGCCGTGCACAAAATCGCCCGTTGAGTCGGACCGTAGGGCCCGTAAAATGGCGATCCAATCCAACTGTCTCAGAATTGGACCAAACTTGGCATACAGGACCAAAAAACGATACGGTCCTGTTGGCGTAAGTTTCGTCTCGATCTGACGAACGTGCATAAAGTAATTGGAGTTTGTGAAAAGTGGTCGATACGGTGAATTTGACGGATACGTATCAAATTCGTCGCACACACGCGACCAATTTGAATTCTGCCAAAGCCCACATATCAATGAAGCTGATACGCACCTTTCGATGCTTTCAGTTCGCGACCACGTCGCCCGGATTGGCGGAACGCACGTCGTGTGGATGAGTTTTTCTAGTTTTGAAAACAGTTTTTCGGTAAACTTTGTCAACGATTTAATTCATGTATACACATTAAAAAACAGAACTGCAAGTTGCATTTTGATCTTGGTTATGTTAACTTTAATTGTGTTTAATTAGTTTCTGAAAACTATTAAAGCATAGATCGAAATCCGGCTTCCAAGTTGGGTGTGGTGTGCGTTATAAACTCTGTATTCGAACAGAGTTTTTCGTCGCCTTCGAGTTGATCTCTCTTCGAATCTGGATCGACTCAATACAAACCAGCTATATGGGTTCCTAGAGGGTTATATGGGCTGTCCATACAATTTTACAGAATTGAAAATCGTCGAGTATACGCGAAGAAATATAGTAGTGAAATTGGTACCTTGGTGTACCGCTGCTGCTGCCTATCCCGCGCCTGTGCGCGCTCCGGCGTGTTCGGCCGGCCAATGGCCGCGCGTGCGGCGGCGCCCAGCGCTGCGAAGGTCGCCAGGGTGGCCGCCATGGATCGGAGGGTGATTGGTTGGATCGATATTAGGGTTTACTTCTTCTCGCTGCTCTGTCGATTGTTCATATATACCTATGTATAAGTATCGGGTGTTCCTGCTGCTGTGCGGGGGAGAATAGAGTATGGGCTCGGTTTTGGGGATGGGCTCGGGCCTGTTATGGCCTGGGCTATCATAGGCTGGGCTGGGCTGCTATGCCCTTTGGGTTTTAAAGAATTAGTTTGTTTTCTATTTACCACTAATATATACAATATATATATATATATATATATATATATATATATATATATATATATATATATATATATATATATATATATATATATATATATATATATATATATATATATATATATATATATATATATATTTTTTTTTACCACTAATATATATGAATATGTATATATAAATATATATATATACATATTCATATATATATATATATATATATATATATATATATATATATATATATATATATATATATATATATATTTTTTTTTTTTATATATATATATATTATATATATACACCTGTACATAATTATATAATATATATTATATATAAATACATAAATACACATAAATACTTTGTACTTATATATACCCACATATACATATGTATAATATATTTTTACATATAAATACACCTATACACATATATTATATATATATTTATATATACATATATGTACACACAATGTCATATATACATATATACACGTACACATATATAATATATTTATATATACATACCAACATATATATGGTATAAAATCCTATCAATCTAGAAATACATCACAAAAGAATATTTATCCTATTATAAAATAATTAACAATTTAATATCAATAACACATATTATATATGTACATATATATATAATCAATGTGTCGCAACATATTTACTAGCCCACTAAATAAAATACAAAATATTTACTTGTATAATAAATGCACACCTACATAGACATTTTTGGTCGTGCTATATATCTACATAGTCTGGGTTTGGTTCGGGTCAAGTCAGGACTATTTTGGTACAACCGGGTCTTCCGTAAGTCATTAATTTAATTAATAAATAATTAAACATCTAGAAAGGTTAAGTCGCAACTTGGCCTGGTTTTCCTAGTTAGAACTCACTTATGGCTCAGCCTTCCCTACCAGGACTAATACACTAGTCAAAGCACGCCACTGCACTATCCGTGCCATGATTCCTCGTCGCATTGTACTCCAAATTTAATCATGATTAAAAATCATCTACCGTAATAATTAACTAGATAATTATTTATAAAATCTAAAAATCACCATTTAAATCAAATAAATAATAAAAAAATATTTTTAAAATTTTTTGGGAAGGGAAGCTACAACAATCCCTGTGCTCTACGATACTCTGATACTACATGTCCTGGCTTCTCATAATGAGTGCAGCCCATTGCGAAAGTCTGCTTTTGCTTCTGAGGATACGTCGGTGTCGAGTGCTGAACCGACGAAACTGTGGTCTCCCTCATAGGAGCTCCAATAGTCAAAACCCTAGCTGCAGTGACTGGTGCTGATGACTGGGATATCTGTTCATGGGACCTCTTCCTTCCTCCGGTTCGATCTACTATCCTTTGAGAAGTATACTCATGCCTCTTCGCTACTCGCAAGATGGCATCAAACGTCTGGTGCTCAAACTGCTCCAATAATATAATGATCTCTAGGTGGAGTCCCTGCTGAAATCGCTATGCTCGGTCTAATTAGGTTGCCACTAAGGTGGGAGCAAACCGACTAAGCCTTGAAAATTCGGCCGCATAGCCATCGACCGTCCTTTCCATCTGCTTAAGATTGGTGAAACTCGTTTGCAGATCATACCGAGCTACTACATCCAAATACTTCATTTGGAACTTGTCCCTGAATACCATCCACAAAACAGGCATTGCTAATCCAACTGCTAGCATCGCCCACCAGTTGCGGGCTAAGTCTAATAACTGTAGGCGCACAACGACTACCTTCTCTGCCTCTGGAATTCGAGCTGCCTCCAGGATAACCTCCATATCCTGAAGCTACGCATCAGCAGCGATAGCATCTTCACTGCCGTCAAAGAATGGAGGGTTCAGACGCTTGAAGTTGTTGGCTGCATTGTTCCCTTGGTAACCAACTCTGTCCATGGCATCTTGTACTGCCTGGTGCAGGGCATCGCCCCGACAATCTTGTGATACAAGCAATTCTCGGATGAGCCCTGCCAGAACTCTATTGTCTGGCTCTGCAGGTTGGACTGGCTGAACCGGGGTCTCTGGGTTCCCAGAATGCATGACTCAGGATGCTGCTCCAGAGTGCTGGGGTTGGTTCCCAAGTTGCTGCTAGTTTACTGGAGGTGCTCCACCTTGCTGATCGGTAGGACCAGGAGCAATGCCACTGAAGAAATGACATGGAGAACAATAAGGAAGGACCAAGATAGATCAAAGATATAAGCATGTGATCAGGTTAAGATTTTAGAAGGATTAGAAGACACGAGTAGAGATCAAGGGCAAGTGCTGATTGAGACATATATTTAGTGAAACCCTCACACATCTTGATTTACAAGACCTAAATGGGCCACCACTTAAACCGTGTCACGTCCCAGAACCAGAATACTAGAGAGCGGTGGATAGACACAACCAGCTACGTACATTGAAGTGTAACCCACCTCAATATACGGTCACGACTGTCTAGATGCATGAGGGTTTAACTACAAGCCATCAGTCTCTTAGGGTCAAGAAGAAGCCTAGTGTCTCAATCTCAAGTAAGCAAGTAAATGTAACAAGATGGTAGATCATCAGACATACAAAGTAAGGCGTTCCATACATTATATATTCAGATGATCATGAATCTAGTCATACAAAATGCGAAGACTAGCAAGAGTTTAAGTCATACATGATCAACCATAGGATTTGTCAATTATATTATAGCCCTTAGGCAGACAAGAATGTAAGCTTTCAATACGAGCTAACACTTGCTCGGCGGCTAAACGCCTCAAAAGAATCATTTATAATAGAGTAGGAGAGCAAAATAAAACCCACTTGTTGTCAGGGTTGCGTCTAGTATTCACCATCTGGCTGGAAGGCTGAAAGATCCTCGAAAGCTACTCCAAAATCTGGCCATACAAAACCAGCTGGATCAGACCCCAGAAAGAGCTAGTGCCACAAGGGAGGCTTCACTTAAGAACTAAAACCAACATGTTAGAACACAAGACTAAATAATAACATAAAAACTGGAGTTATGAGAATAGGATGATAAACGATAAGATAACTAAGAAACTGTTCCGGTAACCAAGTTACAACTCGTAAACCAAACAAGGACCGGGATTGTAACCCTTCACATGAACATAACTTAGTCTCTAACCAATTATCGATAAAGTAAAGCATAAACAGTAACGTGCTGAAGTAACCATGTACTGGCATTGTCTAGACTAGACGGGACTCCATTCATCAATCACGTCCAAGCAATGAGTACGGCTTGATACTTTAACTAACTAGGGTTATCACAAGCTTAATTACTACAAGATGCAAGGAGATGTTCCAGCAGTCACCAGCCCTGCAGACTATCCAGTTATCCTTCCGCAGGTTGAAAGAGTTGTATTAGGTGACTTGGAGGTGCAACACATAACAGTGTGCTGTAAATGTGCCCTACTCGTCGGCAGTCTACAAGTCCACTTGAGGTGCCCAGATAACGGGATTGCCTGTGACTGGAAAATCTCACTATGAACTACTTGATCAATCTAGTTGTTAACATAGTCAGATTCAGTACGAATCTCTGACCGTGGTAACCAAAAATCCATGTCCTAGACATGATGCAAGATGAGACGTGTAGCTTATACAAACACAATCACCCACGGTGTCAAGACAAGAGTTACTTAGCAAGTCAAGATAGCCATCGCAATTGGATTTCAAGATTATCATGTTAGGTTACTTGTCAAGAGTGCGCCTCGGCGGGCCACTATCAAGATTATTCATGTCAAGTTACTACTTATCATGTCAAGGGTACACCACGACGGACCACCATCAAGAATTATCATGTCAACTTATTTGTCAAGAGTGCACCACGACGGGTCACTATCAAGATTATCATGTCAAGCCATGTTGTCATGTCGTGTTCATGTTAAGGGTACTTGTATCCCAAGAATTCACTTGGTCAAGAGTGTGCCACGGCGGGCCACTAAAAGAGTTATCATAGAGTGTACATGCCATGCTGAGATCGTACTTAAGCTCAGAGCACTCACGTGGCATATATAATAACATTATACTAGGCTATCATGGGAGTATGCCCATCAGGCTCAAGGGTCACAACTTACGCTATGGACGATGGGGACAAGCATGGATAAATGCAACAAGAATTATCCCTGGCCAGAAATGGCGCCAAGGGGTCAATGGGGGTGTCATAGATAGCATGCGTCTAAGGTCAACATGGTCCAAGGAGAGCATGCGCCTAGGGTGACATACACAGGGAATGGCATACGCCCAAGAAGGGAGCATGCGCCTAAAACTATGCGCCTAGGGCTATGTGCCTAAGGCTATGCGCCTAAGGGCATGCGCCTATGGCTAGGCGTATCATGGAGAGCATGTACTACGGTAGGCATGCGCCCAAGGCTGTATGCGCCCAAGAGCATGCGCCCACATGCATGCGCCCAAAGCAGGAAGACAGGGTGCACTTGAAAAGAAGCTAAGAGACTATCTTCCAAGACTCAGTGGGCGTATAAAAAGGACTATGCACCCAACCAGGGTAGCTTTGGGCCATAGACTCATGCCAGATCCTATGCGCCTAAGCAGGGAAGGCCTTGGGCGCATAATTAGAGCTATGCGCCCTAAGCAGAAAGAAGTGTGGCTTGGGCGCATATTGATGGCTATACGCACAGCACTGCTCATCTTCTCCAATCCGAGAACATGAGTTCATGGAACCCATGAACTTTCCAAGTTCATAAATTACTCAAAACAAATCGAAATCCTGGTTTTCAAAGGTCTATTTTGAGTAAAATCAAATTATCTACATCATGGAACATTCAAAACTTGAAAATAATGAAGTTTGGTAGATGAAAACCCAAGAAAACCAAGATTTGAGTAAACTTAGATCTATAAGTAATTATCCACCAAAATCAAAAATGCTAAGTACTAAAGAGTCTTAGAAACTTGTAGGGAAGACAATAGAACAATAAAAATGGTGTTCCTCCATGAAGCAAGTTGCACTTGCCTAAGGTGGGTGGAGAGGTTTAATAGAGGAAGAGGAGTAAATGAAGAAGTAATAAGGAGAGAGAGAGAGAAAAGTTGATATTTATATCAACCCTTTCCATTTCCAACCAAAATCTAAACCAAACCAAAATAAACCAAGCCAAGCTAAACCAAGACCAAACCAAGTCAAGCCATGCTAGATAAGTCAAAATATGGGTCGGGAATCCGTACATGTATACTGAAGATACGTATAACGGAAAAACGGGAGTGATAGATGCCAAACTTACCGTGAATCCTATGAAGCCGCACTTGATAGCGAGCGGATCTTTGGCCGTATGTCACAACGAGTCGTACCGGTTGTCCGTAATAATTTTAACAAACGTCCTAACGATGCGGGAGGCTCGAGAGTAGTAAAGCGTCCAAATACCAATGCAAACAGGGATCCCTAACCCGGAATACAGTGCTTTCGATACGGCAAAAGTGGACATAGGCAGTCGATTGCCGAGTAGGATGATTTCAATGTGGTCGGCTGGACCACGAGCCTCAATAATGCCAGACGGGGAGGGTAAATCAATACCCTCAAAGGAATGTACCGAACCCTTCGAGGAATGTTCCAAATAAGTATAAAGCACCTATACTACAAGGCACAAATACGATGCCCCTGAACCCGCAGAATCAACGCCATAGAGTGCAAGGCCGAGTCTATGCATTGACTCGGGATGAGGCATTTGAGTCTGATACTATTGTAACATATATACTATTCTATAAAAATATACCTGCTCGAGTACTATTCGATTCAGGTGCGACGTATAGTTTTATATCTGCTTATTATGCGAAAGAAAATAAAATAGCCATGCAATCACTAGATATGAACATTAGCGTTAGCACTCCATCGGGAGTTGATATGCCTGCAAATTTTATTTGTAGGAATGACCACATTTGCATTGGAGGAAGAAATCTATCCCTGGAAGCCATCGTACTAGACATCAAAGAGTACGACATAATCCTGGGCATGGATTGGTTGGGCGCTTGTCATGCAACAATCGAGTGTGCAGAGAAGAGAGTTGTGTTTCGTCTTTTCGACGAGACAGAGTTCTCATATTTGTGCGGTACGGTCTCGAAGATGGCCATGGTCGACGAGACGTATGCTACATTTCGGCTGTGCAGGATACTTGGCATCAGTTCGAGATACGAGAAAGGATAATACAAATACAGTACAGACAGATGTTGTGGCAGATTTTTCCGACATATTTCCTGACGAAATGCCCAAAATGTCGCCGGATCGAGAAATAGAATTCAGCATCGACACCTTCCCGGATACATGGCCGATATCAAAGCGCTTTACCGAATGGCTCCAGCAAACTGAAGGAGCTGAAGGTACAATTACAAGAGTTGCTAGACCGTAGATTTATTCGCCCTAGCGTCTCTCTATGGGGAGCTCCCGTGTTATTTGTAAAAAAGAAGGATGGATCGATACGGCTATGCATCGATTATCGCGGACTCAATAAGGCGACCGTACGGAACAAGTATCCATTGCCACGAATTGATGACTTATTTGACCAACTGCAAGGTATGTAATTATTTTCAAAAATTAATCTTCGTTCAGGCTACCATCAGTTGAAGATCAAGTTCGATGACGTATCAAAGTCTGCCTTCCGTACTCGATACGGTCATTATAAATTCCTAGTCATGTTGTTCGGTTTGACGAATGCCCCAGCCGCTTTCATGGATCTGATGAACCAAGTCTTCCGACCCCAAATCGATAAATTTGTAGTCGTGTTCGTCGACGATATCCTTATATACTCAAAGAATCAAGAAAAGCACGCAGAGCACTTGAAGATGGTACTGTAGACTCTACATGAAAACAAATTATACGCCAAACGGAGTAAATGTGAGTTCTGGATAAGTAGCGTGACATTCCTCAGACACGTAATCTCTATCGAAGGCGTCGGGGTGGATCCAAAGAAGATTGAATCGGTGGTAGATTGGAAACGACTTACCTCAGCTATGATATTCGGAGTTTCCTGGGCTTAGCAGGCTACTAACAAAGATTCGTGCGTAGTTTTTTAAAACTAGCCTCGCCTCTGACTTGCCTCACCCAGATGGGAGTCATATTCTAATGGAGTGATGACTGTGAATCCAGTTTTCAAGAGTTAAAGCAATGGCTCATCTCAGCTTCAATCCTTGCACTTCTAGATGGTCCAGAAGGCTTTCAGATATTCAGTGACGTATCGGGAACTGGCCTCGGGTGCGTACTCATACAGAAGGACGAAGTCATCTCCCATGCTTCCCAGCTATTGAAGCAACATGAGAAAAACTATATGATATATGACCTAGAATTGGTGGCAATCGTGTTTGCATTAAAATTCTGGCGGCACTACCTCTATGGTGTGGCTTGCAGAATCTATACAGATCATAAAAGCTTCAAATACTTGTTTATGTAATGAGTACTCAACTTACGGCAACGACGTTGGCTGAAACTCATAAAAGATTATGAGCTAACGATAGAGTATATGTCGGACAAAGGAAACGTTATAGTCGATGCACTGAGCAAAATGTTTATGGGATCACTGGCCTTAAATAATGAGTTATGGCGAGACCTTGAAGCGATGGGTATCGAACTCAAAATTGAGTATCGATACCTATATCTAGCTCAGTTGAAGCTTGCGTCGACCTTATTTAGCAAAATAAAGATCGCACAGAAAGATGATTCATTTCTGAAGAAGATGCACGAGCTGATTTCAACAGAAAGGGCGATTGACTTTGCGGAAGACGGAGACAAAAAATACGACTAAAAGAAAGGCTCTACATTCCTGAAACTGTCGAACTCAGAATTTTTTTTTGACAGAGACGCATTATGCGAAGTACTTGTTACATCCTGGAAGCACCAAAATGTACAAAGACTTACGCACAAACTTTTGATGGCATGGCCTGAAGAAGGACGTAGCTACTTTCGTGTCGCAGTATAGCATATCAACAAGTAAAGACAGAACACCAAAGGCCAGGCAGGGAGTTGCAGAACCTCGCCATTCCTGAGTATAAGTGGGACAACATCTTGATAGATTTTATTGTGGGATTTTTGAAGTCGCTGCGGGAGAATGATGCAATTTGGGTCATTGTTGATAGATTGACCAGGTCGACTCACTTCATCGTAATTACAATAGGATGGAGCGTCGGTCGGTTAGCATAAATCTATATCGATGAGATTGTTCGGCTACACGGGGTACCGACCACAATAATTTTGGACAGAGATGGACGATTCCTATCGCATTTCTGGACGAGCCTGTAAGCGGCGATGGGACCAAACTAAATTTTAGTATTGCATACCACCCCCAGATAGACGGTCATACAGAGAGGGTGAATCAAATCTTAGAGGATATGTTGCGTCTGTGTGCGATCAATCTAAAGACTAGTTGGGATACGTATTTATCGCTTGTGGAGTTTGTGTATAACAAGAGTTATCAGTCGAGCATTCAGATGGCTCTATATGAAGCGTTCTACGGGAGGAAGTGTCATTCTCCAATATGTTGGGATAAAGTCAGAGAGCGACAAGTGATCGGACCAGAAATGGTGGAGCAGGCCGTCGAAAAGGTCCGCTTGATCCGAGATAGACTCCGTATCGTGCAAAGTCGACAAAAGAGCTACGCAGATCTTCGTCGATGAACACTAAAATTTTTGGCCGGGGACCATATTTTTTTGAAAGTAACACCCATGCGTGGCATGATGCGGTTCGGTGTTAAAGGCAAATTGAGCCCGAGATTTGTAGGTCCTTTCAAGATCATTGAGCGAGTTGCAACGATTGCTTATCGGATCGCACTACCTCTTGCCTTGGCTGAAGTTTACGATGTTTTCCATGTTTCACAACTTCGAAAATACTTGTACGATCCAAGTCACGTGGTTAGCTTCAATCAGTTGGAGCTACGCGTTGACTTGTCTTACTCGGAGGAGCCTATTTAAAATTTGGACTGTAAGAAGAAGGTATTGCAAAATCGATCGATGTCCTTGGTCCGCGTACTTTGGCAGAACCATTCAGTTGAAGAGTCGACGTGGAAGACGGAGGTAGAGATGAAGGAGAAGTACCCTTCGTTGTTTGTCTAATTTAAGGTCAGACCCTTATTCTTATTTTTTGGGATAAAACTTTTTCTTAGTGGTATATTATGTAGTACCCTGCTTCCGATAGGCGACAGACTCCGTAATATGCTTGCGCTGAGCCAGATCGGTCAGGAACTTAGATGGCCATCTGACTCGATTGTTGGGCTTGGTAAACGATAACTCCTTGCGGCATCGATTAAATCGATTTGGACGAATATTATGAGAATCGATCCAATTAAAGGAACGACTTCTGTTAGAATAAGTCCTAGATGTAGCAGGCTGTATCTCGGTGAGTGAGCTCTATATAAGAGTCCCTTCGATGGGACCGGACTGCTGTATGGTTTTTTTGGAGCTTTTGTCGCTTGGTTTTGATGAATGTGTTTTTGTGTCGTTTTCTGAATACATTCTACGAATTTCGAAACGAAGGATTAAAGAAGGAATTCTGACTAAGTGTTGGTGCCATTGCAGGAGCCCGAGTAACTAAAGCTTGAACGTTGCAAAGTGCTCTGTCTATCGGCACGATCGATTACTTGGTAGGTGGTTCGGCCCTTCTTTTCTACTTTGTCCCGCAAACAAAATTCTTTTGCCTCGAACTTATTCAAATCGACTATGCCAAGTTAAATGCATTCTAATCTACTAAGATCAAGAATTCGAAAAAAATGTATCGATTTAGAGTAAATTACTCCAAAAATATAAGTTTTACATCGAAAAGAGAAAGTTTAAGGTTCTAGAAAAGAGATAAACTATTTCATGATCTGCAAAATAAAATGATGAAATATTGGTTGCGGCATATGGTGCCTCGAGGAAATTTGGTGCCTACGGGATGCTAAATCAGAACATACAGCTTTGAGGAATGGAACTCTCGCATGAGTCAAAATAATAATGCTACTAAATACTGTCCGTGCTATGAAATCTATTTCATATATTAAACTAGTCATTCATTGGCATGGTCATGGACAACTTGTGCACAAGTTTGGCTTTCCTCGAAACGGTATTTCGGGGACCTGGAACCGAATTGACCTAAGGAAAATATGAGTCGTGCTTCGGTACGAGGTATTACGAGAGTTCAAACGGGCTTGCAACAGGGATTGAATGTGTGTCGTAATGTCGTGGATAACAGCATCCAATGTAATTACGACTTGCACTTCGTTGTAAGCTATGAATGAAAAGCATATTTCTATCTTCCTAAATTGCGTGTTCAATTCTGATATGATTTATGAAGTTTCAACTTGGTGTTTTAATCAAATGATCAAATGTAACGTTCTTGCCTTGTACGAGTGCAACTTCAGACTCGTACGGCATCACGCCTTAGCGAGAATAATTGATTCGGCATAATAAGAACGAAGAAAACAGTTTATCGAATCGGGATGTGACAACTAATATCCCGAATGATCTCACATTCTATATTTTCTAAAATCAATAGTAAAAATATAGAAGAAAATATAAAATGACTCGATCTTGAATTTTAATGCAATCTTGTCTGGATGATGATCCGATGTTCTTTACTAGCAGTAGGTTGTAGATGTGGACGTTCTTCGGTTTCGATTGCTATAGCCTGTAGCAGTTCATATATTTTGCATATCGACTTAAGTTATCATTGATTATCAAAATCAGGTGTGACCATTTAGCCAATAGGCCAACACAAATATCAATACTTGTACAAATATCCATAAATTTGCAAGCACAATTATTGATAATAATGTACAAGATGTATCAATACAAAATAGAAGCATAACTGGAATTAAAAAAAAATCGAATACCATCTTACCATTTTGCCAGAAGTGAAAAGAAGAGATGTAGTTTTGGGTAATGCCATTCAACGGTACATATCCTAATATATGTACTAGCACAACCCACCAAATTCTAATTACATACAACAATTCTCATAGTGTAAACTCATTTGATGCTATAATTCTAATTCTATACAATTGGTGTATTTAACTATCATGATACACATTCTGCAAACTCTCACCCATTAATACACCCACTAAGGTTTTATACATAACTAACACCTTATAAATGGGTACTGATTTGTACTCAGAAAAAGACCCAAAATGACACAAGAACAATAGAAAACTGACACTAGCAATTACACATATACACCACACTGGCACATGTTTCTTGAACACGAACATATATACACACACTGGACACAGGTGCCCGCAAGGAAACTGCTGCCTAAAATAGACTACATGACACTCACTGATACTAAAAACATATTATCTACTGCAGTGCATTAACTACTCACTGGAATCACTATCTTTATACTGCACAAGACACTCTACTAGTTATTGAAACTGCTCGCTCACCAATTACCTCTTTCCTCTTAATACGATCAGTTTCGATTAAAACAACTCTATTTACATATGAAACTGCAAAAAAGTTTGAGAAAAAGATACTTACGTATGTACATCATCTTTATAGTAACCTTGGAAAATTATAGAACCCCTGACATAAATTTTACCTCGAGGGTAAGGTTGGTCATCAGATATGTAATTCATTTCAGGAACATCCACAAGCTTGATTTCTCCAAAAGGAAGCAAATGAAGGTTCACCCAAAAATTCATCCATACATGATTTTATTCCACATTGAATAGCGATAGAGAAACTTAAAGAACACGAGGCATCAGTTTTTTACTTTTGCTTGCAATATGGTCTACTACTGATATGAGATGAAATATCTTAGCCAGACTTAAAAGTACATTAAAAACAAAAATCAACTATTATAAAGAAGAACCAGGATCAAACAGTCGATGGTATTACAAAGTGATAACATTTTGTATTTTACCAGACAAATAGACAAGTTCGTAAGTGTAGAATGAATGATTGTCAGCAGCATAAATAAAGTTTGATCTACTAGATGGGTGGGATGGAGTTTTTTTTGGGTGGAGGTGGGGGTGACATGCATTTATAGAAAAAATAAGCACCAAAAGGTAGGAGCAAATAGCAATAATCAGATGGTGTTATCTATCATACATGACTATAACATCTCAGGATAGCAGTATCTAATGAAATACAAGCAAATAACAAGTATGTACCCTTATTTATTTTTCCAAATTTGAGAATAAAGAAAAAAGTTGTAAGCTATGAAAATCTGTAAAACAGAAAACTCAAGGTCTAATGTAGCAACAACTGCACTTGTTATGGGATGAGAAAACTAACATTCCTATTTAAATTGTCATCCTCATCCATTATACTTATAACACAAGATGTTTCTGCCATAGGGCTATTTGCCAGTTCAATCCAACAGAGAAAGCTCACCACAAGTAGGATTCAGAGAGCTAATATGACCAGTTAAATTGTCGTCCTCATCCACTGTACTTATAACACAAGATGTTTCTGTCATTCCATAATCTTTCATAACTCGACCACCAAAGCATATGAAATATGTTATATCCTTTCTTAATTGAAATAAAAGAAATAGAAATCAATGGAAAAAATATGTACATATATATTTTTTTATCAGCAAAATATGTACATATTAGATAAATAGTGACACATGATCCGCATCCCCCAAAAGAAGAAACAAACTTACACTTTCAAAAAATCCATGACATCTGGAGACAATAGAGAGGCACATGAGGACATAAACCGTACTCGTCTCCTTAGTCTCTCTCTAATTTTATTGAATACTAGTTTGTCCCACAAAGGAGATGGACACTACCTGCAAATATGGCACGTTGACAAGAAGTATTCCTGCATTGAGAATAAGTAAATGAACCAACACCACTTAGCAACTAATAATAAAAGGCTTGATCTTTTCTTTGAGACTAAACAGTAGGAAAAAAATCACTCTGGGTCCACTAATATATTTAATAAAACATAAACAGAGAAACAAAAGCGCTTAATTGACTTGAATATTAAGAATGTTAACAATCTTGATAACTAAAGAAGAATCACATCATGCAATCAATTAATATTGCAATGGGTCTTGAATATTAAGAATGATAACCATCTTGATAAGTAAAGAAACACATCTAGCAATTACTTATATAATATTGCAATGGGTTGAGCTCTTACAGTAGGACAAACATGCGGTCTCACTATGATTGTTGCAAAAAGTTGGGTTGCATATCACGAAAGGACATGCAAATCGTTCCAAATTAACAAGTGTATGTCAATATATAATATAAGTAATATCAAAGTCTGTTAATATATAATATAGGTAATATCAAACAAAAATTGTCAAGCTTCTACTTGATTCTTTAAGCTAAGCTCCATCCATCCCAACCATGGAGGGCAAGTAAATTCATGTTTGCAGTTTATTGCCAAGCAGACTAAAAGTCAAGATGGGATACCAAATGACAAATAACAATTGTACAAAACTAATACTAAGTGCCTGCTTGGTCCATAAAACCAGAGCTACTTACTGGAAAGAATTATGCAAATTATTTTTCTTCAATAAATATAAGATATTTTAGCCATTATCTCTCCAAGATAAATGTGAAGTTAAAAGATTTGAAGCGACTTGAGCACAAGAATAAAGTTCCTCGCCTCTAGTATGGACTTCTAGCAGCCGACGTGCTAGATGAACTACATCAAATTAAGGTCTGTGGTATTTCATCAAACTAAATACGCCTATCATCAAACATGTCATGGACATGGGGATATGCATCGATGCAAGCATAGGTCACATACAAGATGGCAATGCTAAGATCAGTAGGGACTAGGACTTTTCCTTTAGTCGGGAGTTTGGTCTCTACAATAATGAAAATATAGAACCTTCATGATTCTCCACTCTTAAGACTTCTCCAATCACAAGCTTTGAACGACGATCAAACCTTGAGAACTAAAATACTTACAATATGCCTTAATATGCAAGATGAACATAGGAAACAAAATATAAAAAAAGAGCAAGATACAACCGCTCTTCGCTAGATGCGTTAGAGATCCATCGGCTGACAAGTGCCATGTCCAAATCCCTGTGTCCGCCGAGCAGACTAGTAACCTCCATCGCTCCGTTGCCGTAGCTAGCCAACCTTACCATGAGGGTTGCCTTCCCAAATGTCGGAACCCTAGGCGATCTCTATCAGGCAGAGTGTTTCCCGAATTAGGAAGTTGGGAATTTTATAAAGAGGCACGATCAATTTACATATAGGGTTCCAATTGGACTTCCGAGATAACTCACTAGAACCATAGGCAAACTGGAGTAGTGGGGGAAGCGGGAGAGGAGGCGGAGGTCTATGGTTTGGACGGGAAGGAGAGGAGGCAGCTGTGGACGGAGAGGATGATGATGGAGGTTAGGGTATCAGTGGAGAGTTTGGGAATAAGGGAGAGGATGTTGGCCCATTGGTCATGGTGAAACCTAATTTTAATAATTGATCTAACCCTGTCTCGATATAAGGGCTACTTAGACAACTGCTGAGAACTGGTACTACTACCATTTAAGACTTGAAGCCAGTTTGCCATTGAGTATGTATTTCCTTTGTCCATGTAATTTTTATAATTTATTGAGCCTAGAAATATGATGTACACCGAGTCGTACTGGCAAATAGGATACCCCAAAATATTTTCAAAATATTCTTTGTTTTGAAAATAGCCCATTTATAAAAAGCTCATAACTACTTGACTTTTTAAAAAGCCCAAAATTTGATTTACAAAACCCTAAAAATCAACTCTGGACACCAAGAGAATTCGGCCCGAGTTCGTCTCGAGTTCGGTTGGTGGCTCATTGGATTTTGAGCTTGGTCTCCCCGTAGTTACGAATGCAATGACTATTTGCTGAGATTCTCTCAAAAATTCTGTCCGAATTCTGCCTTTGGAAAACCTATAAATAGAGAAGAATTTTCATTATTTCAACACACCTCTCTCTTCTCTCCTCTCTAGGCCTACTACGATATTCTAAAGTGTTCTAAGTTTTTTTATTTTCAAATCCCAAGCCAGTTAAAATTCTCTAGTCGATTTGTTAGTGCGGTATAATTTAGAATTTTTAGAGTGATTATAATCAAAGGCTTGATTGAAGAAAGACACTTCACAATTGAAGTTGGTCGAGTACTTCAGATCAAATCTCGCATTGTAGAACTTGTAAGAACTTTGCATGAAAACTTGCGATATTTTTCCATAGTGGATTTCAACTGGAAGCTAGAGTTCTTCCGACTGGACTAGTCCTCACAAGAGGAAAACCAGTATACATCATTGTGTTTGCGTTTGCTCTGCTCTCTACTTTTTATTTACATATCTATGATATATATATTCTGTGACCTTGTTGCTAATGATTTTTAAATAAGCTAATTTTTTTGCTGCCTACTCTATTCATCTTCCTTTAGAGTATATCGCTTTACATTTTGTTCCTACAATTGGTATCTGAGCAGTTTACAAAGATAAAGCAAGGTAACATTGTTATTATATTCTTATTTATATAGCTGTTACATAGATCATTATATCACACATGGCAACTATGAAATTCGCAAGTGAAGGCTAGGCCACAAACAGACCCCTACCGTTTGATGGTATAAATTACACATACTCGAAAATATGCATGAGTTTCTTCTTAAAATCTTTATATTTTAACTTATAGTCTATAGTGATTGATGGCTATAAAAAGCCTTCTCGTATTCTTGTTGATGGAGAGTTGGTTGAGAAACCCCATGACAAGTATACAGAAGCTGAAAAAAATAGGCCAGTCTTGACCCACGTGCTATTAACGCTTTATTTTGTGCCATAGACAGGACTGAATTTAACAAGATGTCTATATGCACAACATCCAATAAACTATGAAAACTTTTCGAAAATGTACGACACAAGTCAAGGTGTCAAAGATCAGTCAACTTACTCAGGAGTATGAGGCATTCAAGATGAAGCCAAACGAATCCGTCACTCAGATATTTACAAGATTTCTGGATATTGTAAACCCTTTTGTCTTCTCTAGGCAAGGAATACAATAACCATGAGAAGATTCACAAACTTCTACGAGCTCTCACGAAGAACTGGATTCCAAAGGCTAATACAATTATTGAAGGAAACGACCTCACTACTATGTCTCTTGAAACACTCATGGGTAAGCTACTCACTCACGAGCTGGAACTTCAAGACTTTGAAGAAGTTACACCAAAGGAGAAGTCAATCGCCCTCAATGCTCAACACAGAAGATCTGTTAAAGATGATTTCGACGACAGTGACTCTGACTCTGAAGATCAAGCTCTCATAGTAAAGAAGTTCAAGAAGTTTATGAGATTCAACCAAAGAACAAAAAAGGCACAACAACAATAATAGCAACAATGAAGAAGATCCAATTTTCTACGGTTGTAAGAAGAAATGACACATCAAGAAGGATTATCCGACAACATCATTATCAACCAGAAAAAGTAACAAGTATGAAAAGGGTTACCTGAAAAAAAACTACATCCAGGAGATATGCTAACACAAGTATATGACATGAAAGTGAAGCCAGTGACTCA
This sequence comes from Iris pallida, assembly GCA_029216955.1. Lineage (NCBI taxonomy): Eukaryota > Viridiplantae > Streptophyta > Magnoliopsida > Asparagales > Iridaceae > Iris > Iris pallida. Next base: position 12,023,369 of record JANAVB010028197.1, on the reverse strand, counting down.
GAAGATGAATAATCAGACGACGCTATAAATGTATGCTTAATGGCATATTATCACGTAAACACTAACCCCCTGTTTGATACATATGATAATTTTAACTTTCAACAGTTAGGTGAAGCTTTTAGTGACCTCTTAGGTGACTACAGAAAATTATGTAGCAAATACCAAAACTTTAAGAAGGTACTCAAAGAGTACAAAGGTAAAATATGAAGACTTAATGACCTACTAGCTGAGATTAGAAGTAATAATAATTCTAGTGAGGTATGTGAGCTTTCTTCTGTTAAGTTGCAATTACACGAGACCACAAGACCATTACCAAATTAGAGGAAAACTTACATAAAGAGAAGAAAAGTCTTCAGCAAGCACTAGTCAGAAATGATGCACTCACTGCTGACTACAATACACTGTATGACACTTCCAAAAAGTTGAAAATTAGGTTAGAAAAGTAGCTTGAGGTTGCTGCTTCCTACCCTAACACATATCACTTACCGAAACACTGGAACACTGTCAAACCCAACACTGTCAGACCAAACCCAACCGAATCTTTTCCCAAGAAGACTAATAGGTATGCATTTTATCACAAATATCCAATTAGAAGACCAAGACCTACCAATCATGCACAACATACTGCATTTAACACTTAATATGCTAGATGTCATTATTGTAGCACATTAGTCATATCTCTCATGTATGTAGAGTGAGAAAGCTAGTTGATTTGAAGTTATATGCATGGATACCAAAGACTAACATTTCAGGACCCTACAAGAAATGGGTACCAAAAGTTTCATCTGCAAATTCTTTTGTAGGGGAACACCCTATGAATGCTAGAAGCAAATAGATTCTTGATAGCAGTTGCTCACGGCACATGACCGGTGACGCTTCATTATTCACAACACTGTCGAAGAAGAAAGAAGGATACGTCTCATTCGGTAATAATCTTAAAGGGTATATAGTAGGTATTGACAATATTGGTAAGACTTCATATCCTATGATTAAAGATGTCTTTCTAGTAACCGAGTTAAAACATAACATACTCAGCATAAGCCATTTAGCTGATCATGGTTATAGTATTACCTTTGTCAAAGACAAATGTACTATAGTTGATAGCTCAACTGGTAGTACTATCTTTGAAGGTAGTAGGGAAGACAATATATATGTTTTCTATCTGTTGGAAGATACTAGCAAAGAAGGTTGATGCTTAATCGCCAAGAATGATGAGAGTCAACTATGGCATATGAGACTCGGTCATGCAAATATGGACACAATTTCAAGACTATCCACGAAGAAGTTGGTACAAGGCTTACTGGACATCACCTTCAAGAAGGTTACGGTATGTAGTGAATGTGAAAAGAACAAAGCTATCCACATTTAAGTCCAAAAATGTTGTAAGTACCACTAGACCTCTACAATTACTTCATCCCGGATTTATATAGGCCTAGTAGAAGTACTAGCCTAGGTGGTAAGTTATATGCTTTTATAATAATAGATGATTTCTCTAGATATACGTGAGTATATTTTTTTCACAAAAAAACGATAGATTGTCTGAATTCGCCTCTTTTTGCAAGAAAGGTCAAAATGAAAAAGGATTCATGACCACTCTTATTTGAAGTGATCATGGCGACAAATTTGAGAATACAGGATTTAAGCAATTTTGTGACACACACGATTATCTGCATGAGTTCTCTTTTCCTAGGAATCTATACCAAAATAGAGTTATGGAACGTAAGAACAGGTCTCTATCTGAAATGAATAGAGTTATATTAAACTAGTTTAGTCTACCTAAATACTTTTGGGCTGAAGCTGTCAATACAGCTTGTTATGTTCTCAATAGGGTTCTAATTCGACCTAAATTGAAGAAGACTCCCTATAAGTTATAGTTTGATAGAACATCCTCAGTTTCTTACTTCAAAATCTTTGGTTGCAAATGCTTTATTCTTAATACTAAAGATAATTTAGGAAAGTTTGATGAAAAGGCCGATGAAGATATATTTTTAGGTTATGCGACCAAAAGCAAAGGTACCGAGTCTTCAACAAAAGGACTATGATCATCGAAGAGTCAATGAATGTTATTTTGTTGAACTAAATCAACAAACAATCGATGATGATGATGAAGACGTCAGTACACCGAGCACAAAACCTGCAGAACCTTCAAGCATAATACCTACAAATCTATCAAGCAGAGCACCTACAGAACCATAAGCCGAAACCAACTACCTTGAGAGTCTGCCAAAAAGAATGAAGTTTATATCTGACCATCCTAAGGACTTGGTAATAGGTGAGATTACCAGGGGTGTAAGTACTCGTTCCTCTAACAGAGATATAGTTTCCCGTGTTGTATTTATTTCATAGCTAGAACACAAAACTATTGAAGAAACATGTAGCGATAATTTTTTGTTAGATGCTATGCAAGAGGAATTAAACCAATTTGAACAGAATCAAGTTTGGGAACTTGTTCCCATGCCCATTATTATTCGATCATTGGTACCCGCTGGATATTCCAAAATAAACTTAATGAGAATAGTTTAGTCACTCGCAACAAGGCCTGACTCGTAGCTCAAGAATACAACTAAGAGTAAGGTATCGACTACGATGAGACCTATGCCCCAGTTGCGAGATTAGAATCCATTCGTATGTTATTTGCATTTGTATATTTTCATAATTTTAAACTTTTTCAAATGGACGTAAAAAGTGTATTTCTTAATGATTTTATAAAAGAAGAAGTCTATGTAGCTCAACCTCCAGGATTTACTGATTTCAAAAACCCTGACTATGTTTTCAAGTTAAAAAAAGCCCTATACGATCTGAAACAAGCCCCTCGTGCTTGGTACGTTTAAGCTCTTTTCTACTTGATAACAATTTTATAAAAGGGAAGCTTGACACTACAATGTTTATAAAATCTTTGAAAGAAAGTCTTCTTTTAATTCAGATTTATGTTGACGATATTATCTTTGGATCTACTGATGAGTCTATTTGTCAAAAATTTCAAAATATATGCAGAATGAGTTTGAGATAAACATGATGGAAGAACTCAAATTCTTTTTTGACTGCAAATCAAACAAACCAACAATGAGACGTTCATTAATCAAGCCAAGTAAACAAAAGACTTACTAAAAAAGTTTGATCTGGTAACCATCAAACCCCTTAGCACGCCAATGGCAACTTCAACCAAGCTTGATTTTGATGAGCAAGGCAAACCGATCGACATACGTAAGTATCGAGATATAATTGGTAGTTTACTCTATTTAACTGCTAGTCGCCTTGATATAATATTTAGTATTTGCTTTTGTGCACGTTTTCAAGCTAACCCTAAGGAATCACACTTTTGCGCAGTTAAGCGTACCTTTCGATACCTTAAAGACACTTCTTCTTTCGGCTTGGTATCTCAAAATCACGTCCTTTGACCTAATCGGTTACTCGGATGCTGATTTTGCTAGATGCAAAGTAGATAGAAAAAGTACCAGCGGTACGTGTCATTTTCTAGGTAAGGCTCTAGTCTCTTGGTTTAGCAAGAAGCAAAATTCTGTCGCATTATCAACTACTGAGACTGAGCATATCGCTGCTGGACGTTGTTATACACAAATTTTGTGGATGAAGAAAACCTTAGAAGACTTTGGTTTATAGTATTCACACATAATATTTCTGTGACAACACTAGCACTATTAATTTGACTAAGAATCCTGTATGTCATGCTCGCACTAAGTATATTGAGATTTGACATCATTTTCTTAAAGACCATCAAATAAATGGAGATATAAATCTTGAATATGTAGACACAGAGAACCAATTGGCTGACATCTTTACAAAACCATTAGCGGAAGATCGTTTCAATTATTTACATCGAGAATTAGAAATTTTAGATGTCAATAAAATTAATTAATTTTGTTTTATTAATCCTGTAACTCCTCTTCCCAAAAATTTTAAAATATATATTTATATTTTTATTGGATTTAAATGGTAATTTTTTGAATTTTATAAATAATTATTTAGTTAATTATTATGATAGACGACTTTAGCCATGGTTAAGTTTTGAAGTACCAGATGACTAGGAATCATGGCACGGATAGTGCATTGGCGTGCATTGACTAGTGTATTAGCTATGCTAGAGAAGGCCGAGCCATAGGTTTGTTCTAACTAAGAAAACTAGGCCAAGTTGCGACTTAATCCCCACAGATTATTTATTTATTTATTAATTAGATTATTGACTTTTAGGATATCCGGTTGTACCAATTTAGCCCGAACTGGACTCGAACCAAATCCAAGCCCATGTAAGCATAGAGTGAGACCAAAGACGTCGATGTAGACATATTTTATGTAGATGCAGCTATTTCATATTTTATTTTTGGGATTGGCAATTATTTTCTATAAAATATTGTTATATGTACAATATATGTATTATTAATATTTATATGGTAATTTAGAATACATGCACAATTTTCAATAACCAATTATAGTAAGGGAATAATGTTCACCCAATACCACACCTACTATTCATTTATTTTAAGTTTGATATCATTATATTATTGTTATTAAATAATAGTATTATTTATTAGTAATTTGTTAAATCATTGGTAAATAATTTATATACATATGAACATATGTATGTGTAAATACTCCCACACTAGAAAATATTACAAAAAATATTTTGGTAGGTTAGATATTTTTGAAGTAGTTTAGCAATTTCCTAGAAATTATTTGTTGCTTAATTGAAAAAAAGAAAGAAAAAAGGGAGAAGTGAATTTCAATATCTCACGAGATATTAAAATTCTCGTGAGTTAAAAACCTTGGCGGAAACCCGACTGTGCTATGACATTTTCGAGTATTTGATCGATTAAAAAATTGATCAAATACGAATCTTTTTAAAACCAAATTTTTTCTCCCCCATCCTAATTCTATTCTCTATTGGATTACACCATATTCAATCAAATTCGAATCTAAATTCGAATTTAAATCAGGAAGTTATCTATAGAAGAAGAAGAGCATATATATGCAAGTAGTTCCGATCGGTTTCTCACAGAATTCTCTCTCGATATTCCGTCCCAATCCCAACCATCAAGCCCCGATCACCCTGACACCCACGTGCGCACCCCTAGCCTCCTTCAACAGCGGAGCATTCGTCGGAGCGCCGCCGCCAACACCTGCAACAGCACAGCAGCCGCTGGTAACAAAACAGCAGTCGCGTGCCAACAACCCCTATTCCAGGTATAATTACTTCCCCCTCGTTGATTCGTTTCTCGAACCGATTGTTCGTACGCATACACCACATGACCCCCTATTAACCCTGTTAAATAGTTTTTTCTAACTGGTTTAAGTCGGGTGTAAACCAAATCGAAACTTTGGGAAAAACCTCTATCGTGGTGACAAATTTTAGAACCCAAACGCCCAAGTTTGACATTATTTTACGACCAGTATATTGTGAGTTTTAAGGAACTACCTTAACAATCTTTTAGACAACCTATAGGGCTCTAGAACCCTTTTTGTACTTTCTGATTTTATTGCTTATATGATGAGTAATCTGTTTTCCAAAACTAAGAAAAATTACTTTTAAAACAGTTTAGAAACTTTGAAATTCACCGATACGACGTGCATCCTGCCAAACTGGACGACGTGGTCGCGAACCGAAAGCATCGAAAGGTGCGTAATGGCTTTGTGGACGTGTGGGCTTTGACGGAATTTAAATTGGTAGCATGTGCACGACGAATTTGATGCGTATCCGTCAAAATTTACCGTATCGGCCTCTTTGCAAATTTTCTAATTACTTTGTACACATTCGTCAAATCGAGACGAAACTTAATAGGGCCGTATCATTTTTCTGGTCCTGTATGCCAAGTTTGGTCCGATTCTGAGACAGTTGACCGGATCGCCATTTTACGGGCCCCTCGATCCGAGTCAACGGGCGATTTTGTGCACGGCTTATCGAAATCCAAAATTGGACATACCGTTGGGTTCGTCTCATCAAAACAAATCCGTAGACATGTAGTTTGACGACTTTAGAGACCACAGACTCTGGCATATTTTTGGTGCAAAGCGGGTCCAACGGTGAACACCGTTTTGACCTGAAATTATCATTTTGCCTCTGTGTCCAGAATTGGACTTAAGGACAGGCTCTCCTAGCTAATTTGACTAATCTAAAAACTTTGGTAAAATCTATTACAGCTTCTGGAGGCAGTTGTGAGACTTGGACTTTCTGACTTGTTGATTGGCGATATATTGTTGGTTCTCCGTGCAACCCTCAGGTAAGTATACCTTACCGAACATATACAGTATTTATATTATTTTCTCTTTGTCTATTGTATTCCTTTTCATATTGTCACATGATTTCCATATTGTGATTGTTTTGTCCTTGATTGTTTTACTTGTTCTAGATTACATGCACGTATAGAATATTCGATATTGCTTGTCTATTGGTCTTCTTCATGTTATCGTGTCTTGCGATAGAGTTGCCAGTTCTACACCTTGTTCTTGACTTGACTATTCTTGACTGGGAGTATCTTGCATTGTACTACAGTTGAGACATACTATAGATTGGGAGTATCTTACATTGTGCTATGACCTATAGCAGATTCTTCGATCTTGATATTGATTAATTGACTTGATTTGTGACATACTATAGATTGGGAGTATCTTGCATTGTACTATGGTTTATAGGTATCTACTTGACCTTATATTCCTTTAGGAGAGAAAATCGATACTAGAATTGACTATTCTTGACTATGAGTATCTTGCATTGTACTACAGTCGAAACCTACTATAGATTGGGAGTATCTTGCATTGTACTTCAAGCTATAGGGGTTAATCGTTTGATTGATGGCCAAGTCTAGTATTACATTTCCATATTGCTTGTCGTGTCTTAGATATCCTTATTGTACCGTCCTTATCTTCCATACATGTTATTTACTGTTATATTAGTAGGCATATTTTATATATCTTGCCAGTTCTCTGAGGACCTGATGATCTCTTCAGGTAGCTGATTGCATGGAGTTAGTTAGCTGAGCATGTGGTAGTTCATTTCATCTACATGATTCGGGTATTTTGCTAGTGTTATTGATTTTCTATCTTTCTCGTGCTTTCATGATATATCCTGCTTATCAGCTTAGCTTTATAGACTCATTTTATTCTTGGAGTCTAATCAGACATATATACTAGTGGGCTGCAGACCACGACCCATACTTGTTCATTCTTGTCTTATATATTCTTGTGGATTGAGATACACTGTAGATTACCATATTAGCCATGATACCATGATCTTAACAGCTTATACATACTCGAGTCGGGCTGGAGTCTGCTTGATACGTAGCTGGCTTGCTTACGCTCTCGTGTCCCGAAAAGCGGGTGCGGGTGTAAGCCCCTGTTTTTCAAAATTTTATTTAATTATTGTTTATTAATTTTTAATGTTATTTTTAGCCTTAAAATAATTAATTAGATTTTTAGGAATTTTTCTAGAATTTTTAAATGAATTTTAAATGTTAAAATATCAATTTGCAATTTCCTAAAATGTTTTAATTAAGTTTTGCAATTAATTAGATTGTTTTAATATCATTCTGTAATTTTTAGAATTGTTTTTATGGTAGTATGCAATTTATTAAATTGTTGAAATAGTATTTTGTAATTAATGAATTGTTTTTAATGGTGGAATGCAAATTTATATTTGCATTTAGTGACTTAGGGACCTATTCGTAAATTTCAAAAATCCTGAGGACCTAAGTGTAAAACCCTCACCCACCCCCCTGCCCGACGACCGACGACTGCCCGACCGCCGACCTACTTTCCCCCGCCATTTCCGGCCAGCTCACTGCCCCCCGACCGACCTAGCTAGCCTATAAATGACCCCCTCTCTCCCCTCAGCTCGACCATCACCACAACCACCGCCCACAGCCCCTCTTCCTTCCCCGACGAACTAAACCCTAACCCTACTCCGGCGACCCCCAGCGCCGCCCCCACAGCGACCTTCACTGCCAACCACCGCCGTCGACAGCTTCGCCACAGCACGGCGAGTCGATCGCCACCCGCTCCGCCACGACCACGACGCCTCCAGCCGACGATCGCCCGTTCGAAACTCCGTTCAAATGCCGGACACGTACGTGTCACTCCTCCCCTGTGTCGTATCGTGTCTCGTTCACACATTTTTCGTTCGTCCGGACACGACGACCCCAGCCCCGTGCTCGGACACGCGAGTTAGGACTCGTGCGTGTCGTGCATAGCCCCGACACAAGACTCGGCTGTCCTTCGTGTCCTTGACTGTATGGACACAGGACTCATAACATGAACTAACGGGTTTGGGCTTTGCTTAACGGGTAAAAACCCATTTAATTTCTGTGCTAAATAAATGTAAACCTAGCCCTAACTCTAACAAACCCACCAAGCGGCCCACTGGCCAGCCCGAACGAAAAACCCCCCCCCCCCCCCCTCTGGACAGGGTTCGAGCCCCCCCTGCTTCTGTTTCTTTTCTTTTTCCTTTTCCTTTCTTTTTTCTTTTTTTCTTTTTTTTTGTTTTTTTTATAATTATATATAATGTATACATATATTTGTATATATGTATATATGTATTATTATACATACTATATTTAGGTATATATAGTTGTTGTTTTTATATATATATATATA
>JANAVB010028197.1:11950702-12014570 GCA_029216955.1 Iris pallida | reverse complement strand
TACTATTATATATATATGTATACATTAATTTTGTATATATATATTATGTTATATGGATAAGTATTTTCTTATATGTATGTATATATACATATTTGTATATATATATATGATATATAGTTGAGCATTTTCCTATATAAATATCCCTATATTTATATATATATATATAATATATATATATATATATATATATATATATTATTTCCTATGTGTATTTTACTTAGCTTAGTGTAAATATTTATAAAAATAATGTTCATACTTTTATAATTACTATGTAAAACTTTACCTTAATAAATAATAATATTTATTTTGACTATTACCAAATTGTATTTTATTGTATTTAAATTACTGAACCATTTGGTGTCCAGCCTAGCATGGGTATTTGGGCTCAAATGTGTTTTCACATTCAAGACCTGTACAGTCATATTGGACTTGATTCATGGCCTTGAGTCCTGTATTTGAACTTTGGTTCAAATTATATACATGGACAAAATACACAGATAATTAATTATTGTGTGCATTGCTGTTTTTGATTTTCTAAAAATACTTAAAGTATTGCTAAAATTATGGAAAAATAGTTTTTAGATACTTTGTTAAGTTAGCTAATTTAGTATAATTTTTGTAGTATTTAATTTACTGTTTTGCCACTAGTTTGGCATATGAAACCAAAACTCACTTTCTGTATACTTAGGAAAACTGATTTTTATAAAATACTTGTACTGGTTAATAAATTCCAGAAAAATTATAATAAGTTTCTATGATTAACAAGGATCACTTTGATACTTTACTTTAAGAAAAACTAGGCTTTTTGTCTATCTCTAAAATTGTTAGAACACAATGACCTTTTGATTTATTTATTGATTAATTATGACTTGTAGCTTTTTGTGTTATTTGGAGTTTTAGTCGTGTTGAACCCCATCCCTCACTAGTGTAAAGACCCTAGGAAGTTAGTTAACATAGTGTGTCACCCCACATTGGTCTCCTATGCCAAGTCATCATTTTGGCTAGGTGCCCAGTCACAAGTCGTGTTTTCACAGTTAGTGTCTTAGTGTTTTAGCTTAGTGTAAAGCTAAGTTTATTGTATTTATTGCTACAGTGACGAGTTACCGGACATCTATAGCACATTTATCGCAGCTTGTTTTGCTTTGCTAGAGGCAAGTACTTTCTACGAACTTTACATATTGTCACATAAATGAACTGCAAAACCCACCATGTTAAGTGCTGATCCTTGGGGTAGCAAGTTAAAACATCACATGTTGTACTTTCTATTACTACCATGCTCATACAGTTTCTTTGTATCTCTCACATGATTAGAGTATGGGTTATGGGAAAAACTGATAGTAGAGTACGTGATCATGCCCCCCTATATAGTACCGAGCAAAGTTTTATTTTATATGTTACGGCGCCGTAGGCCTTACTTACCAAGGCAGATTTGTGCGTATGTACACCTCTCGCCCTATCACTTGTACGGAAGTACATTTTATTTACATTGTGCCTCAGTACATTGTATAACCTATTGACCGATCACGTACCTGCTACAGTTTTAAACATTACATATACATCTGTCTTTATAACATATGTATCCTTGCCATGATAGATTGTGTGATGCCATGTTTCCAGTTATTTCTTCTATGTTCATTGCCATGTTTCATATGCTAGTTTGCTAGAAAACAGTACTTGCTCCCGTCCTGACAGGATAACGTTGTAGGTATACTTACTGAGGAGGAGTTGCTCTGTGATTCGTATTATGGAGTCACTGCCGAGGACCCGGTTTTTGCCATACGAGGATGTTCCTGCGGGGAGACTCGTCTAGTTTGCTTAGCTGCTTGGGATACTTAGTGTAGTCATGTATTAGACTATACCATTTTGTAACTGGATATGTATCCAATTTTACATTTAGTTTACTTGTACTTGGATATTTCACTATATACGACGACTTTTGTGTTTGGAGCATTTATGATTCTTCTTCACTTATAGAACTGTTAGCACATTTAGTCTTATCTTGTTATCTCTAGAACAGCTTACTGCGCTTTATCTTAAGCGTAGGCTGGACATGGCTCGGCCCGGCCCAATAATTTGGGTAACGGGTCGTGACATGTTTTTTGGCGGCCCATGCAAGGTCCTGACTAAACTGTTTGGTTACGTTATTGTACCAAGCATGCCTGCAATTAGGAACTTAAGGTAATTAGACAACATTAGGAAAGACGCTTAGAACACTTAGAGGAATGCTAGGATTGCAACATAGGAAATACATCACATGTTTGCTATTATAATTAGAATTTCTTGCATATGATTGCTTACTTTAAATAAAGTCCTTATAAGTCTTTTATGTGTAATTTAGATGGTGCTTACTCGCTCGTCCCAGTATGTTACCCCCGAGAATGGGGCCCTCCATATCCAGTCAGCTGACCAGTTGACTGATACACCTCCACCTACCACATTCCCCCACTCCACAGATCCACAGACCCAGATACCACCTTCCACATCCCAGGCCCGGCAGGACCCGATACTTCCACCACCCCCTATCACTATACCCACCCAGGCTTCCGTCACACTCGACGGGACCCAGCTGCTCACACTGATCCAGGGGTTCCTAACAACCCATCAGGAGCAGACTACCCTACTCCGCCAGAGCATGGAGCGTTCTGAGGGACGTCCCGTAGCCCCACCACATGTAGAGCCACGGCAGAGAGCGGGGACGGTCAAGGACTTCATGGGTCTGAATCCCAAGGAGTTCTCAGGGACTGAGGGCATAGTAGTAGCTGATGACTGGCTAGATTCTGTAGAGAGGAAGCTTCTGGGAGTTAGGATGCCGGACGACCTTCAGGTCGAGGCAGCAGGATTTCTGCTGATAGACTTAGCCGGAGTCTGGTTCAGGAATGAGCCGTTGTTCGCGAGAGTTAGAGCCCCGGGACCCCGACAGCAGCAGAAAAGAGCTTTTTGTGTATACTGCAAGAAGCAAGGCCATGACTTTCTCGTCTGCAGGAAGAGATTGGGTCAGTGTTTAGCTTGTGGGTCTGCCATCCATCAGATTCGGGACTGTCCGGTAGCCAAGGGACCCCAGGGAAGACTTATAGCCTAGTCCTTGAGCCAGAGCCGGAACAGGTTTCAGGAGGTTAGTTTTGACCGTATCTTAGTCATTTGTTGCATTGCTTGCTATGTTAGAATATTGTCGGGTCTTCAATCCTTGTGAATTTCGAGGACGAAATTTTTCGAGGAGGAAGATTTGTAAGCCCCTGTTTTTCAAAATTTTATTTAATTATTGTTATTAATTTTTAATGTTATTTTTAGCCTTAAAATAATTAATTAGATTTTTAGGAATTTTTCTAGAATTTTTAAATGAATTTTAAATTTAAAAATATCAATTTGCAATTTCCTAAAATGTTTAATTAAGTTTGCAATTAATTAGATTGTTTAATATCATTCTGTAATTTTTAGAATTGTTTTATGGTAGTATGCAATTTATTAAATTGTTGAAATAGTATTTTGTAATTAATGAATTGTTTTTAATGGTGGAATGCAAATTTATATTTGCATTTAGTGACTTAGGGACCTATTCGTAAATTTCCAAAAATCCTGAGGACCTAAGTGTAAAACCCTCACCCACCCCCCTGCCCGACGACCGACGACTGCCCGACCGCCGACCTACTTTCCCCCGCCATTTCCGGCCAGCTCACTGCCCCCCGACCGACCTAGCTAGCCTATAAATGACCCCCTCTCTCCCCTCAGCTCGACCATCACCACAACCACCGCCCACAGCCCCTCTTCCTTCCCCGACGAACTAAACCCTAACCCTACTCCGGCGACCCCCAGCGCCGCCCCCACAGCGACCTTCACTGCCAACCACCGCCGTCGACAGCTTCGCCACAGCACGACGAGTCGATCGCCACCGCTCCGCCACGACCACGACGCCCCCAGCCGACGATCGCCCGTTCGAAACTCCGTTCAAACGCCGGACACGTACGTGTCACTCCTCCCCTGTGTCGTATCGTGTCTCGTTCACACGTTTTTCGTTCGTCCGGACACGACGACCCCAGCCCCGTGCTCGGACACGCGAGTTAGGACATCGTGCGTGTCGTGCATTAGCCCCGACACAAGACTCGGCTGTCCTTCGTGTCCTTGACTGTATGGACACAGGGACTCATAACATGAAACTAACGGGTTTTGGGCTTTGCTTAACGGGTAAAAACCCATTTAATTTCTGTGCTAAATAAATGTAAACCTAGCCCTAACTCTAACAAACCCACCAAGGCTGGCCCACTGGCCAGCCCGAACGGAATTAAACCCCCCCCCCCCCCCCCCGCTGGACAGGTTTCGCGAGCACTCCCCCTGCTTCTGTTTCTTTTCTTTTTCCTTTCTTTCTTTTTTCTTTTTCTTTTTCTTTTTGTTTTTTTTATAATTATATATATATATGTATACATATATTGTAATATTATATATGTTATTATACTAAGAGATTAGGTATATATCGTTGTTTTTTTATATATAGTATTATATACATACTAGAATTAGGTACTTATATAGTTGTCATGTCTATCTCTATATATATATATATATGAATATATACTCTTCTATCTCATATATATCTGTCATATATATATAGATGGTGTGTTAATGTATACATATATATTTATGTATATATATTTCCTTATGTATATATATTATTATATATATACTATTATTCTATATCTGTATACATTAATTTTGTATATATATATATATGTTATATGGTAAGTATTTTCTTCTATGTATGTATATACATATATTTGTCTATATATATATGATTATAGTGAGCATTTTCTATATATAAATCCCCTATATCTTATATATATTATATATCTATATATATATATATATATCTATATATATACTATATAATATATATCATATATATATAGATATATATATATCATATATATATATAGATATATATATTATTCCTATGTGTATTTTACTTAGCTTAGTGTAAATTATTTATATAAAATAATGTTCATACTTTTATAATTACTATGTAAAACTTTACCTTAATAAATAATAATATTTATTTTGACTATTACCAAATTGTATTTTTATTGTATTTAAATTACTGCGACCATTTGGTGTCCAAGCCTAGCATGGGTATTGGGCTCAAATGTGTTTTCACACATTCAAGACCTGTACAAGTCATATTGGACTTGATTCATGGCCTTGAGTCCTGTATTTGAACTTTGGTTCAAATTATATACATGGACAAAATACGCAGATAATTAATTATTGTGTGCATTGCTGTTTTTGATTTTCTAAAAATACTTAAAGTATTGCTAAAATTATGGAAAAATAGTTTTTAGATACTTTGTTAAGTTAGCTAATTTAGTATAATTTTTGTAGTATTTAAGTTACTGTTTTGCCACTAGTTTGGCATATGAAACCAAAACTCACTTTCTGTATACTTAGGAAAACTGATTTTTATAAAATACTTGTACTGGTTAATAAATTCCAGAAAAATTATAATAAGTTTCTATGATTAACAAGGATCACTTTGATACTTTACTTTAAGAAAAACTAGGCTTTTTGTCTATCTCTAAAATTGTTAGAACACAATGACCTTTTGATTTATTTATTGATTAATTACGACTTGTAGCTTTTTGTGTTATTTGGAGTTTTAGTCGTGTTGAACCCCATCCCTCACTAGTGTAAAGACCCTAGAAAGTTAGTTAACATAGTGTGTCACCCCACATTGGTCTCCTATGCCAAGTCATCATTTTGGCTAGGTGCCCAGTCACAAGTCGTGTTTTCACCAGTTAGTGTCTTAGTGTTTTAGCTTAGTGTAAAGCTAAGTTTATTGTATTTATTGCTACAGTGACGAGTTACCGGACATCTATAGCACATTTATCGCAGCTTGTTTTGCTTTGCTAGAGGCAAGTACTTTCTACGAACTTTACATATTGTCACATAAATGAACTGCAAAACCCACCATGTTAAGTGCTGATCCTTGGGGTAGCAAGTTAAAACATCACATGTTGTACTTTCCATTACTACCATGCTCATACAGTTTCTTTGTATCTCTCACATGATTAGAGTATGGGTTATGGAAAAAACTGATAGTAGAGTACGTGATCATGCCCCCCCTATATAGTACCGAGCAAAGTTTCATTTTATATGTTACGGCGCCGTAGGCCTTACTTACCAAGGCAGATTTGTGCGTATGTACACCTCTCGCCCTATCACTTGTACGGAAGTACATTTTATTTATATTGTACCTCAGTACATTGTATACCTATTGACCGATCACGTACCTGCTACAGTTTTAAACATTATATATACATCTGTCTTTATGACATATGTATCCTTGCCATAATAGATTGTGTGATGCCATGTTTCCAGTTATTTCTTCTATGTTCATTGCCATGTTTCATATGCTAGTTTGCTAGAAAACAGTACTTGCTCCCGTCCTGACAGGATAACGTTGTAGGTATACTTACTGAGGAGGAGTTGCTCTGTGATTCGTATTATGGAGTCACTGCCGAGGACCCGGTTTTGCCATACGAGGATGTTCCTGCGGGGAGACTCGTCTAGTTTGCTTAGCTGCTTGGGATACTTAGTGTAGTCATGTATTAGACTATACCATTTTGTAACTGGACATGTATCCAGTTTTACATTTCAGTTTACTTGTACTTGGATATTTCACTATATACGACGACTTTTGTGTTTGGAGCATTTATGATTCTTCTTCACTTATAGAACTGTTAGCACATTTAGTCTTATCTTGTTATCTCTAGAACAGCTTACTGTGCTTTATCTTAAGCGTAGGCTGGACATGGCTCGGCCCGGCTCGGCCCAACAATTTGGGTAACGGGTCGTGACAGCGGGTCGTGACAAGTTTTTGTGGTGGCCTATACAGGTCAGAGCATATCGTATCTGTTACGTAACTGTACTGATACGAGCCTACGACTATGACTAAACCTTAGAAATCTTAATCCACTCTGCCTTGAAAATTCTCTTAGAAATTTCTATACCGTCTTTGAAACTTCGTATTCATTCTCGATTATTATCCCTTGCCTTCCCGTAATATTGATCTCGTCCCTTCTTATTTCGGGGTGACAAATGATCGTGCTGTCTAGAATTCATCAGAAATTCTTAAGTTATAGTATAATGTTGCCTGATTATTGAATCTTTGGTTATTTATAGATATGAGGGATTATAGATGCCATATGCCCTAGATATCTGTTGGTAGAATTGTTAACAACTAGTTAGAAGGATATAAGATTTTAGTGGCCATATTTTGAGGAGTAGTGTGACCAAAGGTGGGTAGAAGTCCTCGAAGTTTCGCAGTTACAAAATGGCTAGGAGAAAGATATAAACTATTTTTGGAGGAATTAAATTTAAGGAGATTACGGTAAAGTAGACTTTCTTTTTGAATTTTAAGGAAGTAGTTATGAATTAGAATTTTGAGGACGAAATTATTTTTAAGGTGGGTAGATTTGTAACTCCTCTTTCCAAAAATTTTAAAATATATTTTTATATTTTTATTTGATTTAAATGGCAATTTTTTGAATTTTATAAATAATTATTTAGTTAATTATTACGGTAGACGACTTTAGCCATGGTTAATTTTTGAAGTACCAGACGACTAGGAATCATGGCACGGATAGTGCATTGGCGTGCCTTGACTAGTGTATTAGCTATGCTAGAGAAGACCGAGACATAGGTTTGTTCTAACTAGGAAAACCAGGCCAAGTTGTGACTTAACCCCCACAGATTATTTATTTATTTATTAATTAGATTATTAACTTTAGGATATCCGGTTGTACCAAATTAGCCCGGACTGGACCCGAACCAAATCCAAGCCCATGTAAGCATAGAGTGAGACCAAAGACGCCAATTTAGACATATTTTATGTAAATGTAGCTATTTCATATTTTATTTTTAGGATTGGCAATTATTTTCTATAAAATATTGTTATACGTACAATATATGTATTATTAATATTTATATGGTAATTTAGAATACATGTACGATTTTCAGTAACCAATTATAGTAAGTGAATAATGTTCGCCCAATACCACACCTACTATTTATTTATTTTAAGTTTGTTATCATTATATTATTGTTATTAAATAATAGTATTATTTATTAGTAATTTGTTAATTTATTGGTAAATAATTTATATGCATATGAACATATGTATGTGTAAATACTCCCACACTAGAAAATGTTACAAAAATATTTTGGTTGGTTAGATATTTTTGAAGTAGTTTAGCAATTTTCCTGGAAATTATTTGTTGCTTAATTGAAAAAAAAGAAAGAAAAACAAGGGAGAAGTGAATTTCAATATCTCACGAGATATTAAAATTCTCGTGAGTTAAAAACCTTGGCTGAAACCCGACTGTGCTATGACATTTTCCAAGTATTTGATCGATTGAAAAATCGATCAAATACAAATCTTTTTAAATCCAATTTTTTTCTCCCCCATCCTAATCCTATTCTCCATTGGATTACACCATATTCAATCAAATTCGAATCTAAATTCGAATTTAAATCAGGAAGTTATCTATAGAAGAAGAAGAACATATATGCAAGTAGTTTCGATCGGTTTTTTATAGAATTCTCTCTCGATATTCCATCCCAATCCCAACCATCAAGCCCCGATCACCCTGACACCCACGCGTATACCCTAGCCTCCTTCAACAGCGGAGCATTTGCCGGAGCGCCGCCGCCATCACCCGCGACAGCACTGCAGCCGTTGGTAACAGAAAAACAGTCTCGTGCCAACAACCCCTGTTCCAGGTACAATTACTTCTCCCTCGTTGATTTATTTCTCGAACCGATTATTCGTACGTATACACCACATGACCCCCTATTAACCCTGTTAAAAAGTTTTTTTCTAACTGGTTTAAGTCGGGTGTAAACCAAATCGACACTTTGGGAAAAACCTCTGTCGTGGTGACAAATTTCAGAACCCAAACGCCCAAGTTTGACATCATTTTACGACCAGTGTATTGTGAGTTATAAGGAACTACCTAAACAATCTTTTAGAAAAACTATAGGGCTCTAGAACCCTTTTTGTACTTTCTCATTTTATTGCTTATATGACGAGTAATCTATTTTCCAAAACTCAGAAAAATTGCTTTTAAAACAGTTTAGAAACTTTGAAATTCACCGATACGACGCACGTTCCGCCAAACCGGACGACATGGTCGCGAACCGAAAGCATCGAAAGGTGCGTAATGGCTACGTAGACATGTGGGCTTTGACGGAATTCAAGTTGGTTGCGTGTGCGCGACGAATTTGATACGTATTCGTCGAAATTCACCGTATCGACCTCTTTGTAAATTTTCTAATTACTTTGTACATGTTCTTCAAATCGAGACAAAACTTGCTCCAATAGGACCGTATCATTTTTCTGGTCCTGTATGCCAAGTTTGGTCTGATTCCGAGGCAGTTGACCGGATCACCGTTTTGTGGGCCCTACGATCCGATTCAATAGGCAATTTTGTGCACGGCTCATCGGAATCCAAAATTTGACAAACCATTGGGTTCGTCTCATTAAAACGAATCTGTAGACATGTAGTTTGACGAATTTAGAGACCATAGACTCTGGCACATTTTTCGGTACAAAGTGGGTCCAACGGTGGATACCGTTTGACCCAAAATTATCGTTTTGCCCCTGTGTCCAGAATTGGACTTAAGGATAGGCTGTCCTAGCTAATTTGACTAATCTGAAAATATTGGTAACATCTATTACAGCTTCTGGAGACAGTTGTGAGACTTGAACTTTCTGACTTGTTGATTGGCGATATATTGTTGGTTCTCCGTGCAACCCTCAGGCAAGTATACCTTGTCGAACATATACAGTATTTACATTGTTTTCTCTTTCTCTATTGTATTCCTTTTCATATTGTCACATAATTTCCATATTGTGATTGGTTTGTCCTTGATTGTTTTACTTGTTCTAGATTACGTGCACGTATAAGATATTCGATATTGCTTGTGTATTGGTCTTCTTCATGTTATCGTGTCTTGTGATAGAGTTGCCAGTTCTACACCTTGTTCTTGACTTGACTGGAAGTATCTTATATTGTACTACAGTTGAGACATACTATAGATTGGGAGTATCTTACATTGTGCTACGACCTATAGCAGATTCTTCGATCTTGATATTGATTGATTGACTTGATTTGTGACATATTATAGATTAGGAGTATCTTGCATTGTACTACGGTTTATAGGTGTCTACTTGACCTTGTATGCCTTTAGGAGAGGAAATCGATACTAGAATTGACTATTCTTGACTGGGAGTATCTTGCATTGTACTACAGTCGAAACCTACTATAGATTGGGAGTATCTTGCATTGTACTACAAGCTATAGGGGTTAATCGTTTGATTGATAGCCAAGTCTAGTATTATATTTCCATATTGCTTGTCGTGTCTTAGATATCCTTCTTGTACCGTCCTTATCTTCCATACATGTTATTTACTGTTATATTAGTAGACATGTTTTATGTATCTTGCTAGTCCTCTGAGGACCTGATGATCTCTTCATGTAGCTGATTGCACGGAGTTTGTTAGCTGAGCATGTGGTAGTTGACTTCATCTGCATAATTCGGGTATTTTGTTAGTGTTATTGATTTACTATCTTTCTCGTGCTTTCATGATATATCCTGCTTATCAGCTTAACTTTATAGACTTATATTATTCTTGGAATCTAATTGGACATATATGCTAGTGGGCTGGAGACCACGACCCATACTTGTTTATTCTTGTCTTATATATTCTTGTGGATTGAGATACACTATAGATTACCATATTAGCCATGATACCATGATCTTGACAGTTTATACGTACTCGAGTCGGACTGGAGTCTGCTTGATACGTAGCTGGCTTGCTCATACTCTCGTATCCCGAAAAACGGATCTGGGTCGTGACACCTACAAAGGGTCTGTCTGTTACCACGACCAAGGTCGAAGCGAAACGGTACTTAAGCATTCTCCTGTGAATCTCGATTAGCTAGAAAAGTACCTATATAGCTAATCTAAAACAGTTAATGCGTAACAAAATTTAATTCATAAAATAATATTTATTATATTAATTGAAATTTAAAATAACGAAACTTTGAATTAAATAATTAAAAAGGATTGATGAATATAAAGTGACACATTATTTTTTATGCACAAAAATATCTCAACAGAACCCCAAGCGAACTCGCACCAAATTTGGCCCGAAACAAAGCAGCAGTCGCGCCCGAGAGCTCCCCCAAACAAAGCAGCAGTCGTGCCCGAGAGCTCCAAATCCTACTTTTTCATCATTAATTTCTCTCAAATCTTTTAGAGTTTTCCATACAAATTTTGGATTCGTGAAATCTTGTTCTCTTTCACATGCTCAAATTTCAGAAGCTATAACTTTCTCCTTTTCTCTATTTTATTTTTCATAAATTTCTATACTTTTCATAGAAATCATGCCTAGGATTTTAACCCCTTCAAAAGAAAGTAGACAGCGGCTAGCGAAGAAGCCTCGTCTTCGGATCATATCCAGGGATTACTCTTTTTGCCTGGGCAATCGGATGATGGGGTATTCAATGGGTACTTCGAAACTCATAACAAATCCTTATTGTGGTATACGAATTTTTCTATTCGCAACATATGCCCCGATGCATCGATCATGTGGACTATCTTTTCGTCCCATCGAACTTATTTTGAAGCATTATGATTGCACAATCTTGTCACTCACTTATTTCCTATTACAACTAATGCTATTCATTTATTTTATTGCAATTTCACCCTTGACACTTTTACTGTTAAGAGCCGTCTCGCTGGAATTGATATTCAATTCAATGATGCTGAGTTAGCAAAACATCCTTGATATTCCAAATAAAGATGCTCCGCTAGACGATATCACATAATTTGAATTTCCATGAGACACAACTTTAAACAGTTTCAAGAATGAACTCTGTTCTTCTGATCGAGTTCGTTCTGGAAAGTTCAAAGCTGCTCATTTGAACTTATTTTTCTATAAATTGTATCACATCATCTACTCCACTATCTTACCCAAATCAATTCCAAGGACGATTTGACCATCCTTGAAATGTCTGCTTTATAGCATATTCGTAAGGGAACGTTTTATGTCCCTAAGACTATTATTCAGATGATGGATCGTTGTCGCAAAAGACACAGGAACCTTACGTACGCGATGATTCTTTCGATCATCTTTCAGCACTTTGACATTGATTTATCCACTTGTGCTCGTGACTCTGAGCCCAAGTATCTTCAGATATCTCATCATAGCGCAGTTGTTCCTTTGCCTGCTCCTCCCACTACACCACCTCTACCTCCTCAGGATTACCCTATCCCTATATCTTTTGAGGGTCTCTACTAGCACCTATTTGATATATGGTGTGCTCAGCTAGATGAGAACATCTCTTTGCGAGCGTTTGTGACTGACACGTTAAGGGAATGCGAGTTCTGAGATGCTAGTCGGTTTCAGGCCCTGGCAAACTCTTTTGCGGATTTACGTTTCGTCCAGACTGGTCTGCATGCCAGTTCACTTCCACGAGATCCTACTATCTCTGGCTACCGCTATGAGGATGAGGCAGTTTGTCACTTCTTTGAGCCTGGTAACGCTTATGACTGGTACCGTGGTTCTGGTTCTACTCCATACTCTTCTCATGGAGCTGACACTTCTGGAGTTGGTCCTTCCGGACATGGTGGTGATGTTGATCGCGATGACGATGATGACTCTGTTTAGTTGCTAGGATTTTTGATCTAGACGCTTTTATATTTTTCTAGATGGTATCCGATTAGACTCTATATTTGTCTATGTATGCTTGAAAATGCTCCGACATTCCAATATAGTACCTTATCTTTATGTTTTTCTTAGCACTATGACTGTTTGCCGAGTTGATACTTTTTCAAACTCTTATTAGTATGCATTTACTATTTCAGTGTGAACTGTTCTCTCTTTTATTCTATGCGTAGCATTATCTTAGTTTATGCTTCATTCATTGAACTGCCTGTGAAATATATGTTATTTTTTATATATTTTTTGTATTTTTTCAACGTTCGTTTCTTAAGCATAAATTGCGGGGGAGCTTCTCTCTTTGTAATTATTTTGCTAAGTGAAAAAAGGGGAAGAAAAATGATCTAACATCTTTTACAGGATACAAGAATTTTTTAGGAGACAATAAGTACAGAACAACAGTACATTACATATTTTAATATTTTTTTGTCAAATCAAGATCAAGATGTTATATCGATCAGGTTTGTCAATTATCAAAATGGAAGAGATTGTTGGCCCATTGGTCATGGTCAAACCTAATTTTAAAATTGATCTAACCCTGTCTCGATATAAGGGCTGCTTGGACAACTGCTGAGAACTGCTACTACTACCGTTGAAGACTTGAAGCCAGTTTGCCATTGAGTCTGTATTTCTTTTATCCATGTAATTTTCAAAATTTATTGAGTCCAGCAATACAATGTACACCGAGTCGTACTGGCAAATAGGCTACCCCAAAATATTTTTAAAATATCCTTGTTTTGAAAATAACCCATTTACAAAAAGCTCCTAACTGCTTGACTTTTCAAAAAGCCCAAACATATGCATTCGGTCCTTGTTTGGTTAATTTCCTTTTGATTCAGTCCAAATAGGTTAGTATTGTTCTGTCCCAATTACTTAACCTTGCCTTCATATGACCTGCACATTCAACTTTGGTATCAGATAACAGTAAGGTTCAATTCCCAGTTGTGTCTTGATGTTATGTTTAGGGACATCCACTGAGCCATTCCATTTAGTGATAAGTCCAAACATCTGTCCTGCATAATTGAATTGTCATGTACTTCCTCAGTAGCTCGAGCATTGAATGATTAGATATGGGTGGCAGGCCTAATAGGTGGTTAATTAATCCTAGGTTCTTGGCTAGTGTCCTGCACCTCCACTTGGTTTAGACCCTTTTTCAATAGTTAAATATATAGTGTATACATATTAGTTATATGTAGAAGGATATGCAAGGTTTAGATAGAGAGTTAATGTCACGACCCGCTCCCGAATAACCGAATACGAGTCGGACATGCCCAACCTTCGTCGATAGACACGACGAAGTAAGCTGTACAATACTAAGAAAAACTAACCAGATATACAAGAGTAAATGTGAACACAGCATCTATAATGAATCCCAAATCCAGATACATGTCTCAAAATTTATTACATTCCAGCAAATGAGAGAAAGTCTACTAGTCTCAATACAAGAAAATAATTTAGAAATAATAAGGTAAGCTCTAGGCCTCTGCAGCCTCTAAGTCCTAGGCCACATCAACTGGCTCATAGGTGCCTCCAGGCTCCTGTCCATAGTATGTATCACAAATAGCCTCCAGCTCACCTGCAACATATCCTAGTCAGGAGCGGAGCTAAGTATATCCAAGAAAATAAACATGAACACCATGGTATGAACAAGAAACAGGAAATATATATAAAGAACGAAAAATGAGACAAGACATGAAACTGAGCAGGAAATATTGAAAGTAAAACATGGAATATGATATAAGTCCAGAACATGAAATACAACCTGAACATGAAGTACAACCTGAACATGAAATACAACATGATCATGAAATACAGCCTGAACATGAAATACAACCTGAATCCTGACATGTGCAATATTGAAATACTTCTAGATTGTATAATCGGCTTGGGTAGATACAATAGACATGAAATAGTACGGCTTTGGTCCCGCATGCACGATGCGGAACCTAAGCTATTCACATGAATAGTAACAGGGTTTGATCACATATCTATAGTATTTCCCCTTCCAGACACAAGTAATCCATGAAACATGAAACCAGACAATACCGTGATACATCGTGTCAACAAGGAGATACAAGGATGAATATACAAGACATGAGAAATGAATAAGTCCGAGGAGTATACTTGCCTTGCTCAGGGTGATCAACTGTGGGATGTATAGCTGGATATCCTCATATTTATTTGATACTAGTTGATTAATAATCTGATTAATTCTAGTCTGGTTATCAATAATTCTAATCATGATTAAAGTACATTATTTTAGTCCTCTACTTTAATCTATATTATAGTTCAATTCTCCATTATAACCACATAATAATCTAAACACAAGCTATCATAAAATTTTACATCCAGGTTACAGTGTAATACTTCAAGTAGCATAGGACCCCATATAACCATTAAATCTATGAGAACTTTGTTCTAGAAAAAAGTTATTAATTCAAAGTATCAAACATGTTAAATATGAATCTGAACAAGATTTATACGACATTTGAATCACATAGGAATGATTCATATGTTCCATATCCTTCCCCTTACTCTAAATTACCCTGTCACAGCTATACCTCAATTTTTGGTGAGTATTCAATCCTTAAACAGGATACTACTACAATCAGTCCTTGACAGGGCATTAATTAACTTCAGTTTAGTTAGAGTGCTGAAATTAATGTCCAGGATATGACAGTTCACTGCCATGCGCTCAAGTTATAACCTTAAGCCTGAACTACAACATCTATTGATATACTAGGAGACTCTCTTGTTGTCAGTTAACTAATTTCATCTTCCATTGAATGAGTGACCAAACTTTATCTTAGTCCAAGAATTACTTAACTGAAACTTTACCATAAGTTGCTAATCAAACAATCTATCAAATGAACTAACTCTCCCTGAAATACCCAACTGGATGGTAGATCCTTAAAATGTCAGTCCTAAACAGGGTTGACATATACCTGTCTAGGATGATACAATTCAGTCTCAACTGATGTGGTTCAGCTGCTGATGCAAGTCAGCCCTGTTCCAAAATGACACAACCCAGTCCTTAATTAAGAGCTGATGCAAATCAGTCTTAATCTAAGGCTGATGCATCCAGTCCTAAAGACTACACCCAGGTTTAGTTCAGTTATGGATACATATCAGTCAGTCCCAATAATTTTTGATACAGATCAGTCTTCCCAAGTTTGATTCAGTCCTAACCATATTCCAAACAGTCTTTAATATCAATCCAATCAGTCCTAATTACTAAACTAAGCTAACTCACTGATTAACCTATCAATCAGGGTTTATGTTTACTTCCAATGCAAAGTCTTAACTTATAACAACAGGAAAAAGATACTGAGCTAGATAGGCTTGAAATAAATATTAAACTTCTGATCATTGAAAAAAACAACTTATTTGATAAGAAGATTCTCCATATGCGGCTATACAGTAGAGAATAGGCATCTACAACTCAGGTTGGAATTCACAAGGTACTGAGTTATATATCTCTGATACAATCTAACCTAACTGCTATTAATCAGTCCATACCCTGCACTTCAACAACCCATACTAGCTAAACTAGCAGCCTGCTAATCATTGCACATTCATTCACACTCAGCTATCAGCTAGCCTAAATTTTTACCCTGTCAATATGAGTCCAGATAGCACTTCACCCATCTCAGGTCACTGAGACAAATAAATCTCAGAAATCAATCTCTATAAAGTGGAGCTGCTGATACTCCAGATTGGTTTTGACACCACTTCCCTACTCAGCATCCAACTAGCATTTTCGAAACATGTTACCACTCTCACTATTGCAGTATCAACACCAAAATTTCTTAGTAATTCCAATCCTAACTCCATCATACAGTTAATTACAGACCACTCACAAATAATCCTTAATACTACCAGTCTTAAATCATGAGCCTGGCACTCTAAGATTACTGGTTTGGTTGAAACTGTGAAAGAACACAAGATTGTTAGGTAACCTAGGCTTATATATATAAAGACACGTGCTATTCAGCAATCAGTGATTACTAATGCAAGGCCAATCTAAAGTTTATCTGATAAAACTCAATGATCTCATAACATGTCATCCTCTTCACAGTTTTATGAACCCCTGTCACTCCCATTTCCTTACTCCAATCTAATATAACATATATACAAAATTGCTCTAAAACTGCAAATTAAATTCAGATCAAGCAACTTCATCTTCAATGTATGCTCAAACAACAGGTAGTCAAAATTAGCATCATTATAGGAATCAGTCCTCATTCCCTACTTCATTCAACTAATTTAACAGTTCATTGGTGAACGAAATAGCAAGGATGTTACCTGATATTTTACAGGGATAACACAAATTAAGGAAATTTGTGCTCAACAAGAATCGATATAGATGATTCTGCAGTCATAGACACAAATAGGTTTCGATCAATCACAGATCATGGATAAATTGATCCGTTCCTTGATGAAAAGAAGGAGATCGAGCTTTAAAAGGAACTCACCAAAACAAAAATCAAACTCAGCAATATTATTAGAAATGATTCGATTGATTCCAACAATCTGTCACTCAAAAATACCCTTCAATTCAGTAAGGAGAAAATCCAAATCAATGGAAAACTTCAATAACTCACCTCGAGTTAGATTCACCGATCAGTATTCTATGGATCGATTGATTGAGTGATCAAATTCCTCCACAATGATGCAGCAACCAATATCTAACAATTTAAATTTGAATCAATGCCTACCTATCAGATCTAGAAGAAGATCGATTAATTGGAAGTTTGAGAGTGATCATGAGAACTTAGAAATTTGCAAATTCGAACCTGTAGAATCCAGATCTTGACGAAAAAGAAGAGTACTGAAGCTCTGGTCGTCTCACCAAATCGTCGTCGGAGTGGATCAAACCTTGCCGCACTTGTTCGTCGAGACACTTGCTGGTCCACTTGGTTGCGCCGTTGACGTCGATCTTTCGGTGAGGGTCGGCTCCTTCATCATCGCCATGATCACAGCTCTTCTCAAGAATTTGAAGGTGGATGGAGGAAAAGGAATTTGAAGAAAATAGTTGCAATGACAATTTGGTGGAGAGCTTGGGATTAAATAGCTGGCCAATGCTTTGCTTGATGCAAACGCAAAGTTGGCGCCCAAATTTGGGTTCAGGAGCTTCTCGACTGAGAAATTCAAATTAATTGCAACTGAATTTGTTCCTTCTTCTCCCTGCTTGAATTGGAAGGAACCTAACTTTGAGTAATGACTAAGGTTGGTTAAACCTATAGGCTAAGTAGAAGAGGCTGGCCCATCACCAGGCCCATAGACTTAAAGAAAACCAAATATAAAAGAAATATATTTCTCATATCTAATAAGAAATCTTAATTTAAATCAAAGTATTATTTAATCAATTTAAAATATTTTTATTATTTTTTTAAAAAAATATGGGAGGTGGATTTACAGTTAAGGCCATGCCTTGACTGTAGTTGGGTATGAGTCTTCCTTGCACTGCTTTGACAGGTGCATTGAGTGCTTGTGGGTATTAGAGTATGAGATGGGAGGACCATTTTGGTTCCTTCAGTAGAAGTTGAGGTGGGGGAACTTTATGCAATGTTCACCGCATGTATTATGTTCAGACCATGTTACATTTGACCCAACTATACATTATTCTGTGTCCTGCCAATATTAGTTTATGATGTATCTGTTTATTCATCTTAATTATCTATTTACTGTTGTATAATTCAGACACTGCCTTTCCATTCCTGTTTGATTCAGTCCAGGTTTAGGGTTGTGAAACCTTGTTTGAAGCAGTGATCAGTTGACTACCACATTGCATTGTTCTATCCATTTTGGTTTGGCCAGATACCTCATAGGTTCAGATACTAACATATAGTTCAGACTTTTTCTCTATTGTTCAGATTGTACTCTTGGTTCAGTCCCTCACATATGGGTCAGATCCCATGCATCCATGATCATTTTCATAGCATGTATATGTATATCTTATATATAAATCTTATATATATATATATATATATATATATATATATATATATATATATATATATATATATATATATATATATATAATATATGTTATTCACATAAGTGCAATGTATTACTAGTAGATAAGGTTTAGTTGATACACTACCAAAATAAGTCATATTAGCGACGAATTTAGCGACGTTTAATTAAAACGTCGCTCATTTCTTTGAATTTAGCGACGTATAACATTGACGTCGCTGTTCGTCACTATTCTCGACGTTCAGCGACTTATTTTTTGTAACAAAATATTACGTTGCGTAACAGTCGAAAAACGTCACTAATTTCTTAGAATATAGCGACATTTTGCGACTAATATTTTAATAACAAAATGTTACGTCACGTATTAGTCGGTAAACGTCGCTATATTCAAAGAAAATAGCGACGTTTAGCGACGTCTTACAATGATGTCGCTAATGTATTTCTAATATACAGATCGAGTTTTCCTTTCCCCCCCAATCTCACTCGAAAATTTCCCAAAACTTTCCTTCCCCCCCACCGACGACCGAGCTCCTCCTTCCCGCCGACCCCCTCTCCCCGGCGACCCCTCTCTCCCCGAGCTCCTCCTCCTCCTCCACCAACGACCAAGCTCCTCCTCCTCTACCGACCTCCTCCTTCTCCTCGATCGACCCCCCACTTCCTGGCAACCCCCTCTCCCCCGGCGGCCCCCTCTTCCCAGCGACCCCTCCCTCAAGTCGCCGTCCTCCTCCTCCTCCTTTCCTCCATCGACTAGGTAAACCCTAACCCCATTCTCGTGTCGCACATAGACACGACGTGGACACGGTGCAGGAAGTCTAAACCCTAACCCTCTTGTGAAAAAACTGAACTAAACACACATATATACATAGCTATATCTAGCAATCTACATATATACATATGTATACAATATATACATATGTACACTCATTGAAGAAAACTCTTATACATATGTATATATGAAACGAGATTGAAGAAAACTCTCGTTTGAAGAAAACTCTTATACATATGTATACATTGAAGAAAACTCTTATACATATGTATACAATATATACATATGTATACTCATTGAAGAAAACTCTTATACATATGTATACATGTATACATGAAACACTTATACATATGTATACAATATATACATATGTATACTCATTGATGGCTCCTTTATATATATATATATATACATATGTATACATATGTATACAATCTCAGGAAAAACTCTTATATAACTATAGCTATATCTATCAATCTACATATATACATATGTATACAATCTCAGAAAAAATTGAACTAAACACACATAGGTATACTCATTGAAGAAAACTGAGATTTCACAATGGAACTTGGGTTTTGATACATGAAACGAGATGATGGTTCCTTTAGTTAGCTTGCTTATGTTACAATTATATTCTCTATGAATATCGATCTTACTAGATGGCACCCATGACCCGAGCAGCGACACATCGTTTGAGGGAAACCGATTGCTGAGGTGTCTCCTCCTACTGTTAAGGAGGAAGTGGCACCGGTAGCTAGTAAAACTTATTGACGAGAAGGCAGGAAGCTTATTAACGAGAGGGCAGAGCAGGCCTATGTAAGTATTACAATTTTATTTATTAATTTTAATACTTCGTGTTAGTTTTGATATAACTTAGTAAA
Source organism: Iris pallida (assembly GCA_029216955.1). NCBI lineage: Eukaryota > Viridiplantae > Streptophyta > Magnoliopsida > Asparagales > Iridaceae > Iris > Iris pallida. Next base: position 11,994,172 of record JANAVB010028197.1, on the reverse strand, counting down.
TATGCATGAGATATTCATGTAGTTAGTAATAATAAGTACAATAGACATTAGAAGTTATAGAGTATCCATGCTTTCTAGGCCGAGTTTCAACGAACTAAGGAGCGGGCGGCTGTTAGTGTACCTGCTGTGGGAGAGGCCGATACTTCCTCGCAGCCCGCTCCAGCTCCGTCGGAGGACGAGCTGTGGGTGACCATCGCTGGTCGTCTCCACAGGGGTACGTACTACGGTACGGGATCCTATGGCGCCCTATTTGCGATACAGTCCTCTAGGACCTCTCCTGCTAGTGTGCATGGCCCACAACCCTCCCAGGAGTCTGTCCGAGTCCAGCAGATGGTGGAGTCTATCCGTGACGAGCTGCTACAACGGATCCAGGAGCAGCACCAAACGGATGATGCTGTGCTCATAGCACGATTGGATACGCTCGACCGTAGCATTATGGAGCTCAGGGATATGACTGAGAGGACAGAGCAGGGCGTCACCAATCTTAGAGCGTCGATAGAGCACAGCATGATGGATCTGCAGGCATCACAGCTGTCCATGGACGAGAGGCTCACGTTGATGCAGGATTCGATGGTTGATAGCAGTACGAGGCTGTTATCTACCATGGATTCCTACCACCAGCGACTAGCAGTGTTGGAGCGTTATTGTCCTCCAGGTGCACCTTCATCGTCGTCGACTTCGTCGGCGTCACTACCTCCGACTCCATCGACGTCACTACCTTCTTCATCGGTGACGATTTTACGGGAGGAGTACGAGATGTTCCTGTCCTTGAGGCGCGGCGGTGCCCTTCCTCCTCAAGATCCGCAGTAGTCCGAGTTAGGACTGTTTTATGAGATTGTAGTGTCTTTTTAGTGTTTGTTTATGTTGATTCAGTATTGGTTGTGGATTATTTGTTTGTGTAGACTTTCAGTATTGGTTGTGGATTCATGTGGATATTGGTTGTATACTCTGGATATTCGTTTACCAACTTTGGATATTTTAGTGTTCGTTGTGTTGGTATCTTATCATATGTTGGTTGTAGACTTTTACTCTTGTTTGCGTTGATTGTTATAATATTGTGATGTACCGGTGTTGAGTGTTCCACCGAAGGGGTCGGCGAACCCAGGAAGAAAATGTGCTTGTGGTTTTTTTATTGAACTGCAGGTAGAAAATGTGATTCTGTAGAAATTCTATAATTTTTTACAATTTAGTGACGTTTATCAAAGTTTACCGACGTTTAGCGACGCAGCTAAACGTCGGTAAACGTCGGTAAGTCACCAGGTATACCGACGCTTACCGACGTAAGGTTGCGTCGGTAAACGTCGGTAAATGTCGGTAAACGTCGCTAGACGTCCCAGGATTTCCCTCACCTACAGAGTCGGTGAACGTCGGTAAAAACTAGACATACGTCGCTAACTGTTGCAGGATTCACCGACGTTGGCCGATGTTTGAGACGTTGCCATATTTTCGACGGGGCGTCGGTGAACGTCGGTAAATGTTCCAGGATTATCGACGTTTAATTACGTCGGTAAGCGTCGGTAAAAGCGACGATTACCGACGTTTTGCCTGTTAGCGATATGGCTTTCTGCGACCATAGGAAAACGTCGCTAAATACGTCGGTAAACAGTTTTAGCGACGTTTTTTAGTCATTTTAGCGTCATTTTATGGCGTCGCTAATATGACTTATTCTGGTAGTGATACCCCTAAAAGTGATATGGTATTGAGTTGGCCTTGGATTAAACCTTGCCAGTCAGAGAAGATGAGGGGAGTGGCCATGTTTGTGTCTATGTGTGTGTATCAGGATAGTGAGGATGAGAGGACAGGTAGATAGAGTTTAGATACCCATAGGAGAGTACCACTGTAGCTCCCTTTCCCGGAAATTTTAAAATATATTTTATTATTATCTATTTTATTTAAATGGTGATTTTTAGACTTTATAAATAATTATTTAGTTAATTATTATTATTATTATTATTATTATTGGTGGTTATATTTGTCAAATAAATGTTATAATATATATATTCACATTTATATAGGTAGGCCCTACACTAGGAATAAATGTTATTGGAAATTATATGGTTTTATAGAATACGAGAATTAGGCTTTATGTATAAATACAGCAGTATAAATTAATTTTATTTATATAAATTTTATATATAGAAGTATGATTGTTTATATAGTAAAAAGATTGATTATATTTAAATAATTTATTATCCACGTGGAATATATATATATATATATATATATATATATATATATATATATATATATGCTCATGATATTTAGCATTAGATGTTATGGATCCATTATAATTAGAAAGATAATTAATCTAAAACAATATTAAGAAACCTCAACTTGATTGGTATTTGGTAAGGGTGGCAATTTGGGTCTGACCAGCCAACCCAACTTCTTAAACTGGTTTAGGTCAAGCCTTAACGGGTATGGACATAAATGGGTCGATTCAGATAACCCGTTAATTAAATGTGTTAGGTCCTGGTTTAGGGTTCCAGGGTTCTGACCTGTCGGACACATTTGGACCCGTTTAACAAAATCACTAATATTAGATTCTATCCCAGTCAAGTGTCAAATGTATGTCAGTACAAATACTTGTGCCAAAGCCCAGCCTCGACCAGACCGAGACCCCAACACCTCCCAGCCCACGCAAGCAGCAGAGCCACCCCAGCCCAATTAAAGCAGCATCAAACCGATTCTAAACCCCTCCAAACCCGAGCCCGAGGGGGAACTCTCTATACGTATAAGTATCGAGAGGGAGCAGTTCGGGATCAAAACGAAACCCTAACACCCGGTGCCCCTCCCTGTCCCCTGGCGAGCTCCCCCAGCCTAGGGCACCGCCGTGCGCGGCTATAGGCCGGCTACGGCAGTGCCGACGCACGCGGGGGTGCGAACAGCAACAAAGTAGTTGCAGTAAACACGCGACTTCGCAAACCATTTTCTCTGCACGTGGTTGATCGATATCCGATTCGTCTTCGCAGGTATGAACGCAACCTATACATCTACCAACCCCTTCAATTAGTTTAATTTATTTTGCTTCGTGTACGACGAAAATCGAGTTCCAAAATCGACAAAAAACTCGATTTTCTGGATTTAGAAACTGTCCCGAAACCCAAAGTTGGCGGTCGATTTACGACCAGGATATCGTGAAACTTGAAAAAATCGCTTGAACAGTCTTGTAGACAACATAACCGAGATTGAGACTCTATTTTTAGTTTAATTTCTAGTTGGTTATTTTCTGTTAAAAATCAATTTAAAAATCAGGAAAAACTTGGCATAAAACTATTTTTAAAACTAGAAAAACCCTCGATACGACGTGCGTCCCGCCAATCCGGGCGACGTGGTTGCAAAATGAAGGTATCGAAAGGTGTGTATCGACTTCGTGGACGTGTGGGCTTTCACGGAATTTAAATTGGTTGCGTGTGCGCGACGAATTTGATGCGTATCCATCGAAATTTACCGTATCGGCCTCTTTGTAAATTACTTTATGCACATTCGTCAGATCGAGACGAAACTTGTGCCAACAGGACCGTATTATTTTTTTGGTCCTGTATGTCAAGTTTGGTCTGATTCTGAGACAGTTGATCGGATCGTCGTTTTACGGGCTCTATGGTCCGATTCAACGGGCAATTTTATGCACGGCCTGCCGAAATCCAACTTTGGACATACGGTTGGGTTCGTATCATTAAAAAGAATTCGTAAACATGTAGTTTGACGACTTTAGAGACTATTGACCCTGGCACACTTTTCGGTTCAAAACGGATCCAACGGCGGACACCGTTTTGACCCAAAATTATCGTTTTGCCCCTGTATCCAGAATTGGACTTAAGGACAGGAAATCCTAACTAATTTGACTATTTTGAGAATATTGGTAATGTTTATTTCAGCATCCGGAGACTTTTTGTATGTGTTGACTTTAGTGACTTATCTGATGTGGTTGTACTATCGGTTTCACCAGCTAAGGACCTCAGGCAAGTGCACTTTCTGATTGCTTTCGATTTATAGTAGTCTTTTCATTTTATGTTAATACATATGTCTTGCTGCTTGTTGACACTCTCGTCACACGGAGATTAGTATCATGGATTTATTATACATTCTTGACTGTCATTTTCATGATTACCATGCTTGCGACCTGATTCCATGAGTACTAGCTGGACAGAGAAATATCTTAGTAGACGTGTGAACTACCCCTTAACCATCCCAATATGTCTAATCTTGACTGATAGCAGCTGCACACGACACGTACAGGGTGCCGTATTTACCCCTTAGCCGTTCACATGTCAAACTAGATATTTCAAATCACGTAGATAGTTGTATTTTATTTGATTCCTTGTTTTCTTCACCGCTTGCCATGATGTCAGTTACTTTCTAGTTTTCATCTCTCATATGTTATTTCCATGTCTTGTTAACTCTATTGTGTTTTCGTATTGCCGTCGGTTTGTGTACTTGTTCCATTCCTGATTGGAAACTAACATTTTTCAGGTAAGCTGTGGCTTCACTTAGCTTTGGGAGATATGGGTGTACTTGTAAACAGAAACCTAAAAATAGATAGCAGTTGTATCATTTTCATTAATTGTGAGAACTTTGTATTTCCTTTAATTTTAAATGTTGTAAATATTGTAATAAATTTAGAAATGTGAATGAGCAGTAAATGTTATATTTTGTGATTTTGAGCATCTTGACCGCACTATCAAAATAAGTCATATCAGCGAATAAATTAGCGATGCCGACTTAAAATGTCGCTAATATTTTTAGATTTAGCGACTCCAAAAGTATGCGTCACAATACGTCGCTGATAGCGACAAACAGCGACATATTGCGACTACCTTTAGTGTAATAAAAACCAACGTCGTTGATTTGTCAGAAAATGTCGCCAGTTTTATTAGTTCAGCGACGTTTAGCGTCGCAATGATTATTGCGTCGCCGAATAATAAAGGAAAGTCGACGTTTTGCGACGTATTTACAGACGTCGCTAACTTCTGCTAAATAGGGTTTCCTCGGTTCGACTTTTCATTTCTCCCTCTCCCTAAATTTTTTGTTCCCGCCCCTCTTCCCCCGACCTCGACGACAGCCCGACCCCCTTCCCTCCGGCGCCGCTCATCCTCCTCCTCCACCGCGATCCCCTTCTCCTTCCTCCGGCGAGCCCCTTCTCCTCCTCCTCCTCCACCGCGAGCCCCTTCTCCTCCTCCACCGCGAGATCCTCCTCTACCACCGAACTTGTCCTCCTCCTCCTCCTCCACCACCGCGAGAAGACTGAAGGTAAACCCTAACCCTAATTAAGGTGTTTTTCGTGTCCAAAATGGACACGGAGACACATTACGACCATGTGTTCACTGATACAGTGTGTTCGTGAGATTTTGGACACTTTGTGTCCATTTGTTGGACACGTGAACACCCCCAAGCATGCATATATATATATGTATTTCACCTCTGTACACTTGATCCCCTCCTCCTCCACCACCGAACTTGTCTTCCTCCACCACCGCAAGGAGACTGAAGGTAAACCCTAACCATAATTGAGGTGTTTTTCATGTCCAAAATGGACACGGAGACACATTACGACCATGTGTTCACTGATACAGTGTGTTCGTGAGGTTTTGGACACTTTATGTCCATTTGTTGGACACGTGGACACCTCCAAGCATGCATATATATGTATTTCACCTCTGTACACTTAATCTCCTACTTACACTTGTGTATTTTTGTATTAATTTGGATTTGCATATTGGGTTTGGGTTTCGATATAGTGTTTGATACATTGTTTCACCTTGCAACATTCCTACACTTAGAGACGTTTGGTACACAACTAATTATTTTATCCTAGTTCGCAAGTGTACTTTTGGGTAATCTAGGTATATTAGTTTACCAATATCCCCAATGGCTGGAGATTTTAAGTATATGAACCAATTAGTCAACATCTATTTGTTGAAGTATGGTACTACATTCTTCGTAAGTTCTAGCTATATATGTCTCAAGATCCAATACTCAAAAATCCCAAGAAGAAGAAGAAGAAAAGAATAAAATGACATCGCTCAACACCCTATGGCAACTCCATGAATAAAGTAGACGATCCTCCATACAAGTCTTCCTTCATCTATTGTCTTAAAGTGTGAGTTCTACAGTATGGTTCTCTTTGTAGAATTGTGTCTTATTTTAGACAACAAGGGTTTCCTATTTTTATAGGTAACATGGCAACATGTGTAAGGAAACATATAGGTGTGTGTTTGTGTTTGAAAGTGAGTGTCACAAGAGTAAGGCGTGAGCATGTGTTAGTATTTTGAGCTGTGAGAGTGTTTGTTCTATTGAGGTTAGTACCAACTGGAAAGTTAGGCTAAAAGAACCTAGGAACTATGGTGTGGTTGTATACATCATGTATATGTATGTGTGTGTCTAGTGGGAGAAAGGGGGAGGGTTAACTAGTACCAGGTATTTGGAGAGGAGGGAGAGTTTATACTAGTATATATAGACTAATATCCTAAAACTTGACTTATACAACTTAGAAATGGCTAGTTTGACCAAGTTGGACTAGTTTAGCTTAGAGTTGACTCAGTTGGACTATACATAATATATAGACTAATATCCTAAAACTTGACTTATACAACTCAACCTATATGAAATATTGTAGACATGGGTGATATACCGCCGCGATAATCTCTGACCACCGTACGCACAAACACATGAAACAAAAGTTAGCAATGCGAAAAGAAGATGACCGATAATCTCTGACCATTTAACGTAAAATGTCATGTGTACATATACTGCAAAAAGTGTAGACCGCATGAACTGACAATTGCATATCATTCACTACCTTGATGTATCTATCTTACAGAATTATGGAGCTGAATTACTATCTGCGGAATCGTACTTGGATGTACAACCGTCATCTTGATGACATGTGCGGTGTACGGGATGAATTCATAGAGGGTGTACACCAGTTCCTGCAGTTTGCCAAGGTGTTCCCTCAGTATATGGACGGTCCCAAAATTAAGTGTCCGTGTGTGAGATGTCGCAGCTTGAAATATCATCCAGAAGTGGATGTCACGTATCATTTATACTCGAAGGGTTTCACACCGAATTACTATCAGTGGAGCGAGCACGGAGAACTTGTGTCTTTAGCATCGGAGTACGAGCCTTATGTGGATGTCCACAACAACGCTCCTTACGACGATGGGTTGGTGAACATGGTTTTTGACACGGCCAGGCCTAGTTTCGATCCGGATGATCATGATGCACCTGAGGAGGCACCGAACCCCGATGCTGCACAGTTCATGGAGTTGCTGGAGAATGCAAGGACTCCATTATATCCTGGTTGTGAGGATCATTCACCGTTGGAGGTGGTTACAAGATTGTTGAGCATCAAGTCCGATTTTAACATGTCGCAAGATTGTTACAACCGTCTTATGGAGTTGCTTATAGAAATATTGCCTGAGGGTGCGAAGTTGCCTAAAGACTTCTACCGGTCTAAGAGGATGGTTAGATCACTCTGGATGGGATACGAAAAAATTGATGCCTGTCGCAACGGGTGCATGTTGTACTACAAAGACGACAAGGATGAAGACGCCTACAGATTTTGTGGTGTCGATCGCTACAAGGCATGTGGTAGAGAAAAGTCTATCGGTGCCAGGAAGCCTACCTCTTCGATGTACTACTTGTCGTTGACGTCGCAGTTGCAGCGGTTGTTTATGGTGAAGGAAACTGCAGAAAATATGAGTTAGCATAAGCAGGAACATACCAAAGGAGTGTTGGATCACCCATCTGATGGAGAAGCATGGAAGCACTTTGATCGAGAGTATCCAGATTTTGCTTCTGATCTGCGTAATGTCAGATTGGGTCTCTGCTTCGACGGTTTTACCCTATTTGGACTTTCGGGATCCCAGTATTCGTGTGTTAGCCCAATGATTATATCATTTTTTTGAATGTGGCTAATCAATTAAGTTTAACATATCGACATCACTAATATTCATGTAATCACTATCATGTTGCTACTTAAACTTAGCATTGTCCTAAATGTTCTATATCATATTGTTATGCTTGTATCATATTGGTTTTGTTTGTCTAACATGTATTTGTAGACATGCTGTAAGCATGATCAAACATGATCAAACCAGGACATATGCAATGGGCCAAAGACGGCGTTATACAAGAAGATTTCTCTGAACCGCCTAACGACCTATCCGGGGCCTCTCATTGGGGGTTCCGCTGTCCGGTCAGCGGACAGGGGTCGAGGGGGCAGCGCCCCCCGTCAGGGGTTCGGGGGCGAAGCCCCCAAAAGGTATTCAGATTTCCAGATCTGTTTATCTTTGGACGACCGCCGTCAAGTGAAAAAGACGTATTTAAGTCTGCTCAGATATTTGAAGAAAGGCGTCATCTAAGGGCTCTTGGTTTTCCTATTTCTTCAATGTATTTTGCATATTTATTGAGTCTAGGAATACAATGTAAACTGCATCGTACTGGCAAATAGGCTACCCAAGAAACGTTTTCAAAATACCCTTTCATTTTGAAAACAAGCCCACTTACAAAAGCCCAAACTACTTCCTAACTGCCTGACTTTTCAAAAAGCCCAAAACCAGTTTGCAAAAATCTAACAAAAACCCTGACAGAACTCCAACAAAACTCAAGGAGAATTCGGCCAGAGTTCGGCCCGAATTCGGCCAGAGTTCGGCCAGAGTTCGGTTAGTGAACGTTGCTTTTTGAACTTGGTCTTCCTGCAGTTACGGATCCCACCGAGATTTTCTCATAGAGTTCTGCCCGAATTCTGCCCGAATTCTGTCAGAATTCTGCCTTTGGAAAAACTATAAATATAGAAGGATTTCGATCATTTTAACACACTCATTCACTTTCATATCTCTTCTCTATAAGCCTACTACTTCTTCCAAAGTATTCTGAGCTATTCTTTTCAAATCCCAAGCCAGTTACAATCCTCTAGTCGATTTGCCAGTGCGGTACGGTCTAGAAGTTTCAGAGCGGTTGTAATCGGAGGCTTGATTGAAGTTACACACTTCATAATTGAAGTTGGTCGAGTACTTCGGATCAAAGCTCGCGTTGTAGAAGTTGCAAGATCTTCGGATGAAAACTTGTGGTGATTTTCCATAGTAGATTCAACTGGAAGCTAGAGTTCTTCCGACTGGACTAGTCCTCAACAGAGGAAAATCTCTACTTTTTATTTACATATCTGTGATATATATTATCTGTGATCTTGTTACTAACTTTTTTAAATAGTTAATTTTCGCTGCCTACTCTATTCACTCCCCCTCTAGAGTATTGCGCTTTACAACTCGTTCCTACAACCGGTCCTACAATTGGTATCAGAGCCAGTGCTGCATCAATAGGTATTATATTCTGATCCCAATTGCTCCTATAATTGGTATCAGAGCGGGTACTGCAACTAGAGGTAATATATTCTGATCCCAATTGTTCCTACAATTGGTATCAGAGCGGGTTATACAGGTAAAGCGAGGTAACACTGCTATTATATTCTTATTTATTATAGTTGTTACATAGATCACAGTATCACATATGTCAAGTATGTACTTCACAACTGAAGAGCAATCCTCAAATAGACTCCCACTATTTGATGGAACAAACTATAGCTATTGGAAGACACGGATGAGCTTCTACTTGAAGTCTCTAGATTTTGACTTATGGTCAGTTGTTGTCACCGGCTACAAGAAGCCTACTATCACTTCTATTCTCACATCCTCTATAATCAATAAGCCTTATTATAGTTACACGTAGGAAGAGAGGAAGTTAGCTAGCCTTGATGCTAAAGCTATGCATATATTTTATTGTGGTGTAGACATAAATGTATTCAATCTTATTTCTACTTGCACAACATCTCACAAAATTTGAAAAGTTCTTGAAGCTACTTATGAGTGCAGGTATGAAAGCATAGCTAGCAACTCCAGAGAGAAGGATAGTTTTCTTAATGATGCAAATATGTACATGACAAAATTGGGATTTAAGGTACAGCATAATCCCTTATACGAAGAAGAGCTTGTATGTGACAATTATAAGAAGATAGACCACATCCAAGAAGATTGTACTACTACAAGAAAGGAGAGTCACTACGAACAATCAAATGAAGGAAGATCATCGGGCATATGGTGTGAAAGCGAAGCAAGAGAGTCTGAAGAAGAAGAAGAAGAAAAACCTCATCAAGCTGCAAATTTATGCACAATGACATTATCTAACGAGGTACAAAATAATTCTTTTTCTGAAGAGAGTGAATTTTCTTATGATAATTTATCTGATGCTTTCAGTGATCTGTTAGAAGAACACAAGAAAGTATTAGATAAATATAAGCAAGCTAGAAAGGATATTCTATCCTATAAGCATGAGATTAAAAAGCTTACTTGCTTATTGAATGATGCTAGAGATACTTCTACTTCTGATAATTCTATTGAGATATCCACACTTGAGTTTAGATTGCATGAGGCGCTTGAATGCATTGAGAAAAGCACTCAAGAAAATGCTAAACTTAAGGAGGAATTAGAATCAGAAAAGAAGAAGTATTCTATTACTTCATGTAGAATTGATGCTCTCTCTGCTAAGTATGATGAGATCTGTGCTAACTCTAAAAAGTTAGAGATTAGACTGGGAAAGCAGGTAGTACAACCTACGACTCAGTCTAACACAAGACACTTAGCACATCACAAAGTCACACACGATAGATCATCTAAGGAAGCAAGCAAAGCTAAAGGTTCACATAACCATGCTTTCTATTACAAGTATCCACGCACATTATATTACACTACTGCACATTCTCATACTGTTGCACATAGTACTAATGTTAATTCTTTCTGTCATTATTGTGGTATGAATGGACATGTTTCTAATCATTGTCAGATTAGAAAACTAGTTGATATGAACTTGTGCAAATGGGTTCCCAAAGCTAACAAATGTGGATCCAAGTATTGGATACCAAAGTCCTCACCTAATATTGCAGGTGAAGCTTCTCATGTCAAATAGAACCATGGAACATGTTGGTGATTGCAAAGCTACAAAGGTCATCTTCCATGCAATTGCACCAACAGAAGTGTGGTCTCTAGAACCACTTCGGTAACATGCTTACTAAATAGTTTTTAATATTTAGCATGTTCTTATTCATTTCTTTCTATTAGATCTCATTGATATCTTATAAATTGTTTATTATTTGAATCAGTGTGAGATATAATCCTAGCATGACTAGCTGTTTAGCTTAAATGTTTAGTTCACACTAAATTGTCTTTCACTCACTTTCTATTAGTGTGACACATTTATCTATGTATGCTATTTACTGTTAATATTTATTCTTGAAGCATGCATAGGAGCTTAATTTTGTTTTGGTGAATATGTTTTGACTCTTCGTCTTTAATATTTTTAATGGTCACTTCTCATTGATTTATCTTTAACATGTCATATTTACTTTGATTAGTATTTTGTGAGTATGTATGTTTAGCACAAGTCTCCTATTTACTTGAAAAGTATATACATATATTTTATTTTAACCTTGTGCATGCATAATATATTCACTATTGATTCTCAAATTTTATTTTGATTAACTTCTTATGAATCAATTACTGATAAAGTTTATTTAAGCATGTTTTTGATCTTATGATTTTTTTTTGCTTATTAAGGATACATGAATAATTTATTTTTATATTGCTCATGTTTCTTATATTTTTGTATAAATATCTTTATGGGGATATATGAGTAAAGTTCAAGTTCTATATTATATTATTTAGAAAAGTAGTTTTTAAACTTGTGCTTATCTCATACATCAGCTATTGATTACTTTGGACAAATTCATGTACTTCTCTTTATTAGCTTCTTCCTCAAAGCCTCTTTTAATGATGTATGTTTCTCTTGGCTTTTTGGTTGACATTTTGGATACATGATATTTTGAATATCTTGTTCTTAATAAACCATTCTTTGAGTATTTACTTATTTTACTTTTAGGGATTCTGGATTTCGATGATGTTCGATGATATTGCATATATTCTTTTGATTCTAAGTTCTTAAGAGTAGAAATTATTTTGGGAACAAGCCGAAAGGGTCCTTCTGTCATACAGGTGTAAATAGCCTGAAGCGACACGGTGCACTAGTCTTCGGACTACCGCTAGCTGGGAACCGGCCCCTACAGCTAACCCGAAGTGATCAATACTTTATAGACTTAAGATTTATTAAAGTGTACTTGCAACTATTATCTAGTTCTGGATCCAAGGTGCTGTCAAATCTCCTAGGTTCCAGAATACATCAACGTATCTATGTCCTACATTTTGATTTACAAATATTTTATATTTTATTGTTACCCAATGATTTTGTAGCACATATGGATAAATGTAATTGATACATCTTATGTCGTATGCTACATTGTTCTAAGATTTTTTTAAGTCTATAGAATATAATTGATTTCATATTACACTAATTCTTCTTAAATCCTCGGTTATTAAAGAAGAGATTTATTTTGGGTACAAGCCTACAAAGGGTCTGTCTGTCACCACGACTACGGTCAAAGCGAAGCGGTACTTAAGTGTTCCCCGGTGAACCTCCGTTAGCTGGGACATTACTTCTATAGCTAACCCAAGATTGATCAACGCTTTATAAACTAAAGATTTATTGAGATCTAGTTGCAATTATTATCTTTTGGATTTTGAATTTCAGATTTGATGGATAATGTTCTCTCTTAATATTTTCACAAAAGGTAGCATATGTTGATCTATTGTCGATTGTGAGATTCTATAGCATAGATCAATTTATCTCATCTTTTGACTTATACGATTATTCATCATGCCAATTTGAAATATCCTTTGATTTTTTTATTTTTAAATGTTTATTTAAATGGATATTTCTTATTTTGTCTAAAGATGATTATTTTTCGTATTCGTGAACTCATTGAATATTATGGTCTTATGATTTCGTCTTCAACTTGTGTAATATTCGTAATATTCATGTTTTTGAGCTTTATATTATTATCTTCTTATTCAAGTTACTTACTGTCTAAAACAGTAATTCTTTGCGGGGAGAAGTCATTCAAATTGAATCTCTCTCTCAAAGTGTTTCTTTTCTTTAACCCTACGGTTGTTAGTGAACACCGTGCTAAGGTTTTAAAAGGAAAGAAATGAACTTTGATAAGAAGACCTAATATTTTGAATTAGTTTCCTACTTTCGAAAATATAAGTCTGAATTTTGTTTTAAATTTGTCAATACTATTATTTTTGGATATAACCATGTAAAGGTGGAGTGTTAATTGTTTCAAATCAATTATCTCCTTGACATGCCATATATCTAGAATACATTTTTTCTTTGGACATTTATCTAGTTATATTTATTTGTTCAAATGGATTTATTTATAATTTTTGGATTTTTTTGAAATTGTTTTTGTGATTCGAATCGCCAGCTTTCAGTCTGAGGACTAAATGGACGCATTCGAACATTTACTAAGACAGTTTTTCGTAATAAATTCCACATTTTTGAAAAGTCTTTTTGATTTCTTTTTTTGATTTATTGAATCTGTCCGGTACTCAAATTTTTATTATTAAAGACAGTTTTTAAAATCTTTTAAATGTCTTGAAATATTTCTTTTATATATATATTGGAGATACATATTTTGTTTGTTCATCTTTAAGCATTTATTTATTCTTTTATTTTCCTAAAGATGAGATTTGTTTTAAGTTTGAGATTTTATATGCATTTGATCAAAGGGAAGAAAGATGCATATTTTAGATATCCCTTAGATCTTGTGATTATTTATTTATCTATTTTTTATTTTTTTTGAACTATATACGCATATTTTAAGGGAGAGCAAATTAATTGTTTCAATTTATGCCCTTAATATGTGGTATAACTAGTTCATCATGAACATATATTCTTTTACTTAAATTATTTTGTTGAGTTGTTCATGATTTTTGGATTTGTATTAGTTTGATGAGAGAATATATGATTATTATTATTTATTTTTAATTCTCTCATTTGAGTTTCTAAAAATTATCCTGCCAAAAGTAATTAATTTATTGATAATCCTTTTGAGTTTAAACAGATTTGACATTTCTTATTGAGATTTTATCTCAAAGTTCATGATTATCTATATTTAGACTGATCATACTTTGCGGGGGTGCATTAAGTCGACTGAATTTCTCCTTCTCAAGTATTTTGTCTTCATTACCTTCTTATTTATCTGATGGATATATATCATGCTAAGGTAATTGAATTCAAATGCATGAACTTTGGTATAGATTTTGCATAGATTCTAGTATACATATTTTGATTTCTTTTCAATGATTATACTCTTTATGGAATTGATTCACTAATTTGTATGGGCAAATTATGAATCATATTTTTTTTGTGATCATTGTTAAAAGTCTCATTATATTTTTGATTTTTTTATATATACTAGATCTGCGAATTTTTATTCCTTATAATTTATTTATGACCAATGATTGATTCTTACTATTTTGATAGATTCCTTTTTTGGTCAAATGACATTCAAAACTTATGCCATTTTTGGATTTCTAGTTGGTAAACTATATATTGATTGATTTCAATGTTTTTAAGTTCAACCAACTATGTTGTGTTTTGACAAGTTTTTATTCTTTAGTTATGCATTTTATGCAATTTTCTACACTTGTCATTACACTGTTCTCCTAATCCTTGATCATGATAATTTTTTTCCTCCTTTACTTATGCTTGAGTTAATTTTTAGCTCTTATTACGGGGGAGCTTCTTTTTGATCATGTTAAAGGGGGAGAAATAAGTTTAAGTGGGGAGAAATAAGTTTAAGAGCACACAATATTCTAGTATTATGTGTTTATTAGTGATACATGCATCTATTGTATATATATTAAACTTAAAGGATTTGCCATAATCAAAAAGGGGGAGATTGTTAGCCCAATGATTATATCATGTTTTTGAATATGGCTAATCAATTAAGTTTAACATATCGACATCACTAATATTCTTGTAATCACTATCATGTTGCTACTTAAACTTAGCATTGTCCTAAATGTTCTATATCATATTGCTATGCTTGTATCATATTGGTTTTGTTTGTCTAACATGTATTTGTAGACATGCTGTAAGCATGATCAAATATGATCAAATCAGGACATATGCAATGGGCCAAAGACGGCGTTATACAAGAAGATTTCTCTGAACCGCCTAACGACCTATCCGGGGCCTCTCATCGGGGGTTCCGCTGTCCGGTCAGCGGACAGGGGTCGAGGGGGCAGCGCCCCCCGTCAGGGGTTCGGGGGCGAAGCCCCCGAAAGGTATTCAGATTTCCAGATCTGTTTATCTTTGGACGACCGCCGTCAAGTGAAAAAGACGTCTTCAAGTCTGCTCAGATATTTGAAGAAAGGCGTCATCTAAGGGCTCTTGGTTTTTCTATTTCTTCAATGTATTTTGCATATTTATTGAGTCTAGGAATACGATGTAAACTGCATCGTACTGGCAAATAGGCTACCCAAGAAACGTTTTCAAAATACCCTTTCATTTTGAAAACAAGCCCACTTACAAAAGCCCAAACTACTTCCTAACTGTCTGACTTTTCAAAAAGCCCAAAACTAGTTTGCAAAAACCTAACAAAAACCTGACAGAACTCCAACAGAACTCAAGGAGAATTCGGTCAGAGTTCGGCCCGAATTCGGCCAGAGTTCGACCAGAGTTCGGTTAGTGAACGTTGCTTTTTGAACTTGGTCTTCCTGCAGTTACGGATCCCACCGAGATTTTCTCATAGAGTTCTGCCCAAATTCTGCCCGAATTCTGCCCGAATTCTGTCAGAATTCTGCCTTTGAAAAAACTATAAATAGAGAAGAATTTCGATCATTTTAACACACTCATTCACCTTCATATCTCTTCTCTATAAGCCTACTACTTCTTCCAAAGTATTCTGAGCTATTCTTTTCAAATCTCAAGCCAGTTACAATCCTCTAGTCGATTTGCCAGTACGGTACGGTCTAGAAGTTTCAGAGCGGTTGTAATCGGAGGCTTGATTGAAGTTACACACTTCATAATTGAAGTTGGTCGAGTACTTCGGATCAAAGCTCGCGTTGTAGAAGTTGCAAGATCTTCGGATAAAAACTTGTGGTGATTTTCCATAGTGGATTCAACTGGAAGCTAGAGTTCTTTCGACTGGACTAGTCCTCAACAGAGGGAAACCAGTATACATCCTTGTGTTAGCGTTTGCTCTCTACTCTCTACTTTTTATTTACATATCTGTGATATATATTATCTGTGATCTTGTTACTAAATTTTTTAAATAGTTAATTTCTGATGCCTACTCTATTCACCCCCCCTCTAGAGTATTGTGCTTTACAACTCGTTCCTACAATCAGTCCTACATCGTGTTGGCCTGTGATCGTCACCCCGTACAATCTACTGCCTTGGATGTGTATGAAGACTCCGTATATGTTTCTCACCGTTATTATCCTAGGTTCGAACAATCCGAAAAGGAACATCGATGGATATTTACAGCCGTTGATTGATGAGTTGAATCAGCTGTGGGAAGTAGGTTCCAACACGTACGATGAATCTAAAAAACAAAATTTTCGGATGCGGGCAGCACTTATGTGGACCATCAACGACTTTTCGGCCTATGGAATGTTATCTGGATGGAGCACGCATGGTCATCTTTCATGTCTGTATTGCATGGACAGCACTAAGGCTTTTCGTTTGAAATACGGAGGCAAACCGTGCTTCTTCGATTGTCATCGACAATTCCTGTCGAAGGATCATCCGTACTGGAGGAACAGGAATGCTTTTCGTGCTGGCGTTGTGGAGAAGGCTAATCCCCCGCCAAGGTGGACCGGATACACGATATGAGAAGAGGTAAAAGATTTACCAAGAGCTATTGAGCAGCCTACTACGGGCTACAAGTGTGACGGATTTGGTCGCACTCATAACTGGACGAAGAGGAGTATATTCTGGGATCTTCCATATTGGAGCATCAATCTGATTAGACATAACCTTGATGTCATGCATATCGAGAAGAATGTGTTTGACAACATAATTAATACTGTAATGGACGTAAAGGGGAAGACGAAAGACAATCCAAAGGCTAGATTGGACTTGGAAGAAATATGTAGACCTCCTGCATTGCATTTGATAGAGGACGGGAATGGGAAGTTGAAGCAGCCTAAGGCAATTTTCTCACTGGAGAAGGAGGATAAAGTGAGGCTTTGTAGGTGGATTCAAGGTCTGAAATTTTCAGATGGGTATGTTTCGAACTTGAGAAGATGCGTCGACCTCATGGAGAACAAACTGACAGGTATGAAGAGCCATGATTGTCACGTATTCATGGAGCGATTAATTCCGATTGCATTTCAGGAATTCTTACCACAGGCAGTTTAGGATCCATTGACGGAGCTTAGCATATTCTTCAGGGACCTTTGTTCTAAGAAATTGCTTGTTGATCGTCTAGAAAAGCAAGAGAAGGACATTGCGGTAACACTGTGCAAGCTAGAGAGGGTGTTCCCTCCTGGATTCTTCGACTCTATGGAGCATTTGTCGATTTATCTTTCCTACGAGGCACGTGTTGGTGGACCCGTCGAATATCGATGGATGTACCCGTTCGAGCGACATTTGAATCACCTAAAAAGAAAGGTGAAAAATAAGGCTCGGGTCGAGGGTTCTATTTGTGAAGCCTATATTCTCGAAGAGATTATAAATTTTTGCTCCTCCTACTTCAAACCTCATGTTGCTACGAATAGAACGAGGGCTCCAAAAAACGACGACGGATATGAAAAATTTAATGATGGAATACTGAAAGTATTCAATGCGTCCGGAAAGCCTTCGGGAAAAATAAAGAAGAGATATTTGAATAACGAAGAGCTAAGGGCTGCTCATTGTATGTATTACTCAATTACGACGAGGATGAAATGGAGAAGCTAGAGGGGTAAGTAACTAAGGATGATGAGTTTACGTCATCTCAATGTAATAGTATAAGCTAATATTATTGTACTAATCGGCGGTTGCTTCGTTATTTTCCAGCACATAATGATAAGTTGAGGCTGGTTAGACCCTACCTAACAGACGAAGCATTAGAACAAGAAATGAGACGTCATTTTTCTTCTTGGTTGAGCGAATATATAAGTAGCTCGATAATTACTGGCCTCTTCTAATGCAACTGCGCTATAAATAACTTATTATCGCTTCTTTGATATTCAGGTCGATCGTCTAATTTCATCCGATATTGAATTAATTAGAACTCTTGCCAAGGGACCAATTACTTTTGTTAAAATATGGCCAAGTTACTGTGTCAATGGCTTTCAGTTCAAGTCGACAAATGCTCCGATCAGAGACAGCTTCCTAGATCTTGATTCCACGAAAAATAGTTATTTGTGTATCAAGTCTTCGAACTACAAAGACGTCGATCCAGGAAATAATTTCTTTGGCATCTTACGAGAGATTGTGGAGTTGTCATATAATAATGGCAGAAAACCTGCAAAGATTGTGTTGTTCAAGTGTGAATGGTTCGATCCGATTGAAAATCAAGGTTGGAAAATTGACAAGCATGGTCTTCTGGATATAAACTACAAGCATAGATATCAAGGCTACGAACCGTTTGTCCTAGCAACTCAGGCTCAGCTCGTGTACTTTACAGCTTATCCGAGACGGGGAGCAACGAAGTCTGACTGGTGGGCAGTATACAAGACTAAAGCCAGAGATACTTTTGATGTTGACGAAAAAGCTTACTAGGAGGACGAGCTACCTCTTGTAACCAATATTGTCGATGTGGACTCCACGGAAGTTACGCATTACATGACACATAATGTAGAAGATGTAGAATTATCCGAAGAGGAAGACGAAGCCGACGAAGGCGAAGATGAAAGTGAAGATGAGGAGAAAGAGGAAGATGAGGTCGAGGAAGACGAATAAGATGATTATTCTGAAGATGATTGAGAGAGATATACTTATCTGAACTTAGATGTTTCTTCTAGAATATATTATCTGGACTTAGATGTTTATTGTAGAATGTATCATCATATGTTGTCTTGGTTATTATCTTGTCTTTGTTGTACTTTCATATTTCTAGTCTCTATTATTTGTTGTACTTTCATATTTCTAGTCTCTATTATTTGTTGTACTTTCATATTTCTAGTCTCTATTATTTGTTGTATTATCATATACTGTTATCAGGTATGGCAGGTCGTCGCAGAGCGTTCCGAGGGAGACAACGAGGTCACTCTCCTCCGGTACTTCCTACATGTACTGCTAGAGGACGGAGTTTTCCTTCGGTACCTCATTCTGGTACCGGCTCTGGATCCTCGTCGCCGATTACTCCTCCATATCGGACAGTAGGTGGGCCTGCTGGGACGACGTCACGTGGCATATCTCCTGGGACGAGTAGTTCCAGGCCTGTTGAGAGTGCTCGCCCGTCTAGCGTTCCTACTGCTGATACGACGATGGAGACGGATGAGCAGATGGCGGAGGCTGCGGCGACGGCCGAGGCGGCGGCGCCGACGATCGACCAGCATCATGCAGATGATACGTGCGCACCTCCGGAGGAGAGGAGGACGGAGATCTGGGCCGACAGTACAAAGTAGGTATTTTGGTTTATAATTTTTTTCTTTCTGTTTTTATCATAAATTAACTTTTTTCATGAATATAATATGTTTGTATAGATATCATCCCCCAGAGGTACAGAGACGTCTAGGCCACATGCTGAGGCATAATTATGGTGGTGCTTGGATTAACTACTCTGATGCTCCGGACGAGAGGAAGGCCTTCTGGTTTGCGCGCTTCAAGGTTAAAATATATTTGCTTTTAACATGAATCATATAATTTTTGTATATTATATATAACTGATAAATATTTGGTTTGCGCTCTTCTAGGATATGTTTTTCTATCCACCGCACATGGCCGAGCTTATCGAGGGGATGTTTCCTGCCGTCGCTGCCAAGCTGATCCGCGACTCTATCAATGATCAGAAGGATCGTGATCGTGCCAGAAAGCCGATCCAAGGTTGGATCACCCCTGATCAGTGGAATGCGATGAAGGCTCGATTCGAGGATCCAAGGTACAAGAAGAAGTCGGAGAAGGCCAAGGCGGCTAGGCAACATGCCTCGAAGTGGTACGGTGGGTCGATTCCGATGACGGAACATTTCCGTCGTCTGGTATGTCTTCCTCTTTTACAAATATTATTTTAATGCAAAAACCGATAAATTATTACTAAGATAATATATTTAATTACATGTAAGGAAGGTCGGTAACGTCGACATGGTGACCGTCTTCCTGGCCACCAATCGTCGCGGCGGTGACCTTATTGACGAGAGGGCCGAGCAGATTTATGTAAGTATTATAATACGTTATCTTAATTTAATACTTCGTGTCAATTTTAATATAACTTAGTAAATATGATGCAAATAAATATTCATGTAGTTAGTAATAATAAGTACATTAATTAGAAATTAGAAATAATAAGTACATTAATTAGAAATTAGTAATAATAAGTACATTAATTAGAAATTAGAAGTTAGTAATAATAAATACTTTCTAGGCCGCGTATCAAAGGCTGCGGGAACGGACGGCTGCTAGTGCACCTGATGCAGGAGAGGCCGGTACTTCCTCGCAGCCCACTCAAGCTCCGTCGACGGACGAGCTGTGGATGGCGCCGCTGGTGGACTCCGTACGGGTACGTACTACGGTACAGGATCCTATGGCGCCCTAGTCGCGACCCAGTCCTCTAGGACATCTCCTGCTAGTTTGCATGGTCCACAGCCGTCCCAGGAGTCTGCCCGAGTCCACCAGATGATGGAGTCTCTCCGTGACGACCTGCTACGATGGATCGAGGAGCAGTCTCAGCACCCTACGGAGGATCCTGCGCTGCTAGCACAATTGGATGCACTCGACCGCGGCATTATGGACCTCAGGGAGACGACTGAGAGGATAGAGCGCACCGTTGGAGGGTTAGAGCGCACGGTGACGGAGCTGCAGACAGGACAGGTGACCATGGCCGAGAGGATAAGATTTGCGCAGGAGTCGATGGTCCAGAGCAGTGATAGAATGTTATCTATCATGGATTCATACCACCAGCGACTTACAGCGTTGGAGCGTGCTGGTCCTTCGGGTGCGCCTTCATCGTCGTCGACTCCGCCGCCTCCACCGCCTTCTTCTTCGACACCGACTCCACCGACGTCACTGCCTCCTCCATCGGTATCGATTTCACTTGAGGAGTATGAGTTGTTCTTATCCCTTCGTCGCGGCGGTGCCCCTCCTGCACCAGATTCCTAGTAGTCCTAGTTAGGACTGTTTTTTTGTGTTTGTTTCATTCTTTATTTGTGACTTGGATATTTGTTGGTTGTGTAGATTTGGATGTTTGGATCCTATTCTATTTGTTGGTTGTGTGTAGACTTTGGTTATTTGGTTGTAGACTTTGTTATTTGGTGTAGAATTGGTTATTTGGATACTTGGTTATTTAGATATTTGGTTATTTGGTTAGTTGTTGTGTGATTGTTGTAAACTTGGTTATAGGGACTGAAATCTGTGTACAGTGAGAAATGGACATTCTGAGAACTGGATATTGTGTGATTGTTGTAGACGTGGTTATAGGGACTGAAACCTGTGTACAGCGAGAAATGGACATTCTGTGATTGTTTGGATCCTATTCTACAGTGCGAAATTGTTATCTTTTTAAACTGCAGGAAGAAATGGACATTCTGTATATTATTTTTTTATTTTTTTTGCAGATTTAGCGACGTTTACCGACGTCCACCGACGTACCTTTGCATCACTAAACGTCGATAAATATGCGATATTATCCAGGGTACCGACGTTTAGCGACGTCAATATATGTCGGAGAACGTCGGTAAACGTCGGTGCACGTCGGTAATCATCCCAGGAATTCTCAGGATTTACCGACGTTTAGCGACTTTGAACATGTCACTAAACCACCGACGACTCGACGGTAATTCGTCGGTAAAGTTACCGACGCGTAGCGACACGAAGTAATACGTCGCTAAGCCACCGACGACACGACGGTAGACGTCGGCAATAGTCCGACGTATAAATACGTCGGTAAATGTCGATAATTGCGACGTTTGGCGACGTTTAGAAGATCCGCGACTTACATTTCCGCGACCAGCCCAAAACGTCGGTAATTTCGTCGCTAAATATTTTTAGCGACGAAAAATGTAGTTTTAACGACGTCTTTAGGCGTCGCTAAAACGACTTATTCTGGTAGTGCCGTGACAGCGTTCTACCGTCGACTATGTGGCGTAGGCTGGCTTGGACACGTCTCGTATCCGAAAAAACGGGTGCGGGTCGTGACAACCACATATGTGTGTGGATGTATATTATATATAAATGTGTGTAGAGGTATGTATTAGGGAGTGTGAGTATAGGTGTTTAGATGATGTAGATAATAAGATGAGGGTGTGGTATCATGGGGTTGGTATTGAATACCTAGAGGGTAACTAGCATATCTTTATACTTTAGTCTATGATACTCTAGTATCCTAAGGGGTGATATAGCCTACATGAGTTAGGTATGGATCCCATAACCAAGATATGGACTCCAACAATCTAGAAGTAGCTGGGTTGACTAAGATTGACTAGTTTGACTTGGGTTTTGACCTAGAAAAGGCCTAGAAGCATGTGATAAATGCATTTGAACATACTGTTACTCTAGAGCATCAAATAACCTTGTATGTCTCAAATATAGGTTTGTGTGACACCACTTTGGGCATCGACCCTCATTCACTGCTCTGGACGACAGATGAGTACATTTTCTGATAGTTTTTATTTACTTGATGATTATCATGATTCAGTTTCTAGTATAGTTCTATTTGATTCTCTGTCACAACACGAATTGGTATTCTGGATTCCTTTATTTGCGACACATGTATTTAACTCGTCTAGCCCCTACTACCAGAACCACTCATTGGAACCACCTACTCGAAACACCTTCAAGCACTATTTACTTCTGGCTAGACTTGTACTATATTTATGTGTCGAGATATGGATTCACTTGTACTTATCAGGACGAGAAAATACTCGAGTAAACATGTAAATATTCTCAATCATATAACAACCACCCCTAAAAACAAGATAGCCGTCGCCACTAGGCCAAGCGTACGACGTGCCGTATTCAATAAGAACCACCCCTACAAGCAAGATAGCCGTTGTCGCTAGGCCAAGCGTGCGACATACCGTATTTAACAAGAACCACCCCTACAATAAAGATAGCCGTCGCCGCTAGGCCGAGCGTTGCGACGTGCCGTATTTACTACAAGTCTAAATACAAGAACCACCCCTACAAGAAAGATAGCCATCGCCGCTAGGCCAAGCGTGCAACGTGCCGTATTCACTACTAGTCTAATCGTTACAAGAACCACCCCTACAAGACAGATAGCCTTCGCACGTTTGCCAAGCGTGCGATGTGCCGTATTTATCCACTAACAGTTTATATGTCGAACTCGGTATTTCCAAACACACTGAATTAGTGTCTTGTACTAGTTTTATATTGTCTCATGTTATATTGATTGGACTCACATCATATTGTTCTAGTTTAGCTATCTCTATTTACAGTCTTCATTGACATGCTCTCCTGATTCACTGTAATTACTTTCCCTGTTCTTTAGTTAAAGTTGTTGTTCTATTTTATTGCTTGTCTCAAACTTTCCATGTTCATCAAATATCATTTGCTATAACTGCTTTATAGTCTTTTATCATTTATTTGAAACTGCTAGAGGAGATGTGCTCGTTCCATCCTGACTGGGTATATTTTTCAGATGAATTCTCTGAGGATACGTGTCCTACCTACTATGGATCCGAGGAGGGGATAGCTGCCTTGGGTCCAGATTCCCAGGAGTGACCGAGAGACCTAGTTTTAGTTGACTTGTTTTAAATTCTCTGTTTTAAACTTGACTTGTAATAAGTGGAGATTTTGACATTGTATTTGAGATTTGTTTTGAATATTATTTAGTTGTTGTTGTTAATGTTTAGTCTTTATAGTTACTTAGACTTCTGTGATATCTTATCATTCTTTAGACTGTGATCGAGTATTGCCATATCTTTATACTTGTCCTCTATTCGGAGTTAAGATCTATGAAGGTACAATATATATCATTGTGTGAGTTTGATAGTTAGCGACCTAGAACAACGTTCTACCGCCGATTCTGCGGCGTAGGCTGGGCGCTATTACGTACTCGTGCCCCTATACCGAGTGCGGGTCGTGACACCTTGCTATTTGGGTTTTGACCACACTAGTTTAATATGTATGGCTAGATCTCGTAGCGGAGTCCGATGATCTTCCGTATCTCTCGCTCGATGGTAACCATCCGGAGGAGCA
Organism: Iris pallida; assembly: GCA_029216955.1. Lineage (NCBI taxonomy): Eukaryota > Viridiplantae > Streptophyta > Magnoliopsida > Asparagales > Iridaceae > Iris > Iris pallida. Next base: position 11,969,917 of record JANAVB010028197.1, on the reverse strand, counting down.
CTAGCCGCGTGTCTGAGTGGGGTTTCTATCTTTTCACCCACTAATTATTGTATATTCTTTTGTGGCGTTTGGCCATCGAGTACGTGTTTAGCTCGTGTTTTAGACTTGACCTTTGCCCACGGGCTATCATGATTTGTATATATCTAGACTACAACTAGAGCTGATTGTGTATTACTTATACTTCTGCTAGTATCTCATTTTGTATTACTAGCTTCATGATAATTTATGTATCTATAGTTTGACACGCTTTACTATTTTATGTCTAATGATCATATATCTTGTTGATTTGCTTGTGATTGAGATACCTAGAATTGCTTGACCTAGTATTGACCGTTATATTGTAGGATAACCCCCTTGCCTTATATAGTAGTGATCATATCTTGGGGTACCTAAGTACTATGGTATATATAGCTCGTTTTGCATTGTCCTAGCTTTCAAATATTCTAGATTTGGGGCATTACATTAACAGTCTTTCCAAAAATTTGAACTAAATAATCATATTGAATTTTGGTTTGCGATTATTGTGTGTTATTAAATACACCCATGTTTCCATTTTGTTTACTCCCCTCCTTATGTTTAGGAGCTTTGACAAACTTTATATTTTTTCCCCATAAGTTAAACTATCAGTTTACCTCAACAATAAAATAAAAAATTATATTTAAAAATATTTTTAGCTTTTGATTAAATATCTAATCGATATTTTATTTTTTCCTACTGCAACAAAATATTTCTTGAAGGTTGCCATAAATATTTATAAAAATTTCTAGTAATACAAACATTTATGGATAAACAATTTCATTCACAAACTCGTACTCGTAAAATGCAACATTAAGCCAGGCCTTTAATTTATTTTAATCATAAATTTGGCACATAATATGATTTTTTTGGTTTAGCTAGTTTACAATGATCGATATGGTAGCTAACTTAGGATAGATGTGGTTTCTCAGTTTTTATTTTTTATTTTTTTATCTTTTAGTGTTTCCGTTAGTTAGAATTTTTATTTTATTTTTTGTGCCAAATGTTTTCTTTCAGTGTTCTTCTTTCCGTGTTTCCGTTTAGCAAGTGTTCCCGTTTAGCTAAAATAATTAAAACAAATAATTACACCAAATAGTATGTTTACAGTGATTGATATGAAAATACTTGAATTTTTTTTGTTTAGCTAGTTTGTATAGCAAACCAATTTATAAGTGAACTTTTTTTTTTTTGCAAGATAAACTTAACAAAGTCAACAAAAATAAATAGGAGGTAAAGAGAAAGAAAATAAACTTAATTTTTTTATAAGTAACAAAATCAACAACCGAACACGAGTCACTCTTGTGGTTACCGAAAAGAGATATAAGATCCTGGTTGGGTAGTAGAATATCAATAGATCGAGCCATGATAGCGTATTATTCCTTCCATTTATAAAAATTGTGGGAGTTGACTGGGTGCATGGCAGGAGATCAGAGGATCAAGTCAGAGGAACGTATTGTTCCTTCCATTTATCAGTGGGCCCAAAATGCATGTAATAGGGTAGCGGTTTTGAGGTATTTTTAGAGTACCGGTTATAAACGGCTATGAGGGGTCCACTTTTGAGTGGTTTTAAGTAGCGGCTTTGGAACCATTTCAATCCATGCTTGATAATTCTTTAACGAGCGGTTCAGAAAATTTTTTACACGAATAAAATTACATATATCTCTATATACCTACAAAACCGTCCCGAACGTGGAAACTGTCAGCCAGTCCACGCCTCGATCAGAATGTAGAAGTTCATAATTGATCACAATAATAAAAATACATGAAATAATAGAAATGTCTGGTTGAAAGTAGGAGAGAAATATTAAAAAAATAAAATAAAAATTTAAGGAAGAAAGTAGCCATAATTTGGAAGAAGCATTAGAGAAACACAAATGAGAAGAAAATAAGGTAGGGTATTAGTAGTTATAATTATATATTTTTGATAAGGATATAAATAGAATAAATTAATAAAACTCCTATCTACCGATTTGGGGTGTTTATAACATCAACTAAAATTAAATTACATTTGTTTTTGGTAATTTTTGAGCCGACCAAAACCAATTTTATTTCTAAAAAAAAATTAATAAACAAGAATTTTCATAAATGATTGGTTCAAAAATATCCAAAACCTGGTATAAACATCGGTTAAAATTAGGGTGGGCACGGGTCGAGCCAGGCCCAAATTTTATGGATCCGGACCGGATCCGTTAATTGGTGGGGAGGGACGAGACGGGACGGGTCCAAAAAATATTGGAACCGGAACGGGCTCGACCCGTTCGAAACAGATCCGAACCAGGCCGACCCGCGGGTCCAAACGGGTCCAAAAAAGTTAAAAAAATTTCTAGAATAGTAAACATTTACATATGTTCTATTATCTATAAGAACAAAACAAGTCTTATGTCTTCCCAAATATTTAGAATTTTTTTACTAAACAATAATTTGTTCTATTATCTATAAACTATAATAGCAAAAAATTTCAAAATTGATAAAAAAAAAAACATACGCCTAGAAATGGATCGGTCCGGGGTCCGTTTGTTTTGAAAATAGGACCCGTCCCGCTCCGTTAGTGTCACACGGCCCGCTCCGGTCCGCTCTATTTAAATTCCAAATTTTAGAAATCGATTTATTTGGACATTTTACGGTTCAGACCGGATCGAAACCGCAGGTCTTGAAACCGTATGCATTGGTGGAGCGTCCCTCCTACAAGAGGAGAGATCAAGAAGAACAGGTCACAGTAAGATAAGGCTTTCCTTCACATCCCTGTAAATAAACTTGAACAATCCATATTTCTTCGCCTCTCGCCATCACTTTAGAATTCAACCAAAAGCCATACAGAATTACTGACAAACAAATCAAGAAAAATCCAATGACCAGAGATTTATGACGTTATGTGGATGAGGAAGCTGTGTTGGAGATGGAATTCTCAATACCCACCTCCAAAAACTCATCCAAAACTCCATTCCCCCCTCTGGTTGATCTTCCTCATAAAAAAAACTATTCATTATTCATTTCACAATATTTTTTTTCTCTCTTCATTCTATCATTTGTCCCAAGCCTTATATTACTTACTTTTATCCCCCACTGCCTCCCCCCCTTCCTTCCTTACTCACTCCTTCAGCCTCCTCCCTCCACAACTTGAGGTTCCTCCTGTCCTATCTCATTATTTTGGTTTTGTTTTTCCTTTCTGGGAATTATTAGTGAGTTAAGAATTCATTGTTTAAATTCAAATTTTGGATATCCCATTTATTTTTTATTACTCTTTTACCCATGAAGTAATGAATTCATTCATTCATTCACTATCTACTTGTATTAAATGCACTGCTGCTGTATGATTAGCAACCTGACATAATTCTTGTACACTAATGTTTAATGGTCATGTTTGGAGTTATTTTATGATGGACTAATAGCTCTGTATTTTTCTGTGTTTGTTTTAGGTAGAGAGACCTCTGTGAAGATGGAGATCACCAACGTGACCGAGTACGATGCCATTGCGAAGCAGAAGCTGCCCAAGATGGTCTATGACTACTACGCATCCGGCGCAGAGGATCAGTGGACTCTTAAGGAGAACAGAGAAGCATTCTCCAGGATTCTGTAAGCACCATCACGTAACAAATGATATATGATGGTTGACATAATATTCCCAAATTTATTTGGAAAAAAAAGGAACTTATATTCAAGTTATCATAGCGTGATTCTTTAATGTTAAACCAGGTTCCGTCCGCGTATCCTGATTGATGTGACAAAGATTGATATGACCACGACTGTTCTGGGTTTCAAGATTTCGATGCCCATAATGATTGCTCCAACTGCCATGCAGAAAATGGCTCACCCAGAAGGTATATAGCTTTGTGTTTGGGTTTAGACTTAAAGTTTTTAGGAGTTTATAATCGATATCGGTATATAATTGTAAGCGAGAAGATTTAACAATTCAATATGGTGTTAAAAGCCACCATTGAAGACTCAAATAGTTTTCAAGTGTTCTTACTCGACTACTTTTGAAAGTGTAGATTAGTATGTTAAGTATGTGACGATTTCTTAGTAGTTGTTCAAAGAAGTTACGAAACCATATCACTTTTACATGTTCTGCCTTCAAATTACTAGTTATAATGCATCTTAGCATTTACATGCTCTGCTTTCAAATATAAGATATATTTAACAGAGATTGATTGGATGCCACAGGTGAGTATGCAACAGCAAGGGCAGCATCAGCAGCTGGCACTATTATGGTTTGTCACTATTGTCTCATCCTCCACGTTTATCTTGAATATGAATAACCTTCTACTTTACAAGAGTTATTTATTTTTTTAAATTTTTTGTGCATGTCCACCATCAGGTTGTACGATAAATATCTATTTCTCCTGTTTTAAACTTGGCGGCCTTCAAATAATTGTCTAAACAACTGTTAATATATGACTAATTAATATTCTGAGGATATCCTTCCTTGTAACTTGGAAAACCATATAAAGATGCTTTTTTCATCAAGATGTTTTGTTTTATTGTTTTATGTCCGTGCTGCCATGGTTACTAATTTCTCTCTGTTTAGTGATAATCTATGACACATCTATTTCATTAGCAGATGGCCAGTTAGTAATATCAATTGTAAACTTTTTAGTAATATTCTTGTGTGTGCAATCGAGAGAACAATTATTTTTCATATCTTGAAGCACTAAGTGTTACTAATATAATATTAGATTACTATCCTTCTGAGCAGGAGTAATTCTAATTCACTGGTAACTTTACATCCAAAAAGAAAACATAGATGTTATGTCAGGTCTTGACTTAAATAGGCAGTCTTCCAAAAGAACATATACATGTCAGATTCTTGATCTTCATAATTCACTGATTAGAACATTCATAAGTCTGACACATGTCAGGGTGACATGGAATGACAACAAATTTATGGTGTATATACTTGGTGTGTTGTGTGGCATCCGATTGTATTCAACACAGATATGGCATGACAGAGGCATGGACCAAGCTTTGAGGTTCAAGCTTTATAAGATCATCATCATCCAAGTCTTCTCCAATCAAAATGGGGTCGGCTATGGAGCATAAGAGAGCTCCGTAAAGGAGTAACAAATTTTTTTTTTTCCGACTGTTTGTCGATGAGATGTCAACCCTCTATATTGGTGTCAAATTCCTAGCAATGATAGCTGTGAACCTCGACAATCAGTTGGTGCATAGGTTTGGATATGCAATTTAAAAAAGTTCCTTTAAAAAGTCTATACGAAGAGGTTAAACGATACACTTTGCTATTAGGGAACTACATTAATCTCTGTGACACATAACGCCAAAGAGAGAGAAGGAATGGCATTCCCATTACGAGCTTTGCAGGACAACATGAAAAAAAAATGCTCAACGGAGGCATTTTTTGTTATTTACTATCACCTTCATGCCAGTTTCTTCAAGTGTTCCCAACAATATTTTATTTTTTGCGAGCTTATTATCTTCGGCTTTTTAAAACAGAATAAACATTTAAAAGTTGATCTTACACTGCTCCTATCTAACACCATTTTCAAATTCAATTTCTTTTTGTTCTCTATGCTTGATTAATGAGTCTATTATAATAAAATGTACATTTATGTTTACTTTACATTTTAATATTGGCTTCATTGTTTTTGTGCTTTCTTTTTTCTAGACATTGTCTTCATGGGCTACTTCTAGCGTTGAGGAGGTTGCCTCCACTGGACCAGGGATTCGCTTCTTCCAGCTATATGTAATTACTTCTCTTTTAAATTGTTTCTTTTTGCATGCCCTTCATTTTATAATATCAGATACCGTTTCGCACAAGTTCCTGGAGTTTCTCATCCTCCATTAGCGATATCTTACCAGGTTTACAAGGACAGGAATGTAGTTGCGCAGCTTGTTAGGAGAGCTGAAAGGGCTGGCTTCAAGGCAATCGCTCTCACAGTGGATACTCCCAGACTCGGGCGCAGAGAGGCGGACATCAAGAACAGGTGTTTACTAATCATATTATTGATCTGACCATGTTAATCACTAAACTTAAATGGGATTGGGATACAGATGCCTACATTTCCAAAATGCTTTATGGATTTCGAACTCAGTTAACATGGATAATGCTCTTACCAACATATTAACCTGACTAATTTACTGACAGCACAGAGGCCTTGCACTAAACAAATTCCGAAGATACTGGGATGTCCACACTTTATGCAATAAATATTAAACTACATTGGCCTACATGCGGAGCCAAATCAGCAAACAACCATATAGAACTCTGGGCTCAAATGGAAACATCAGAGTCATGATACCCAGGATGTCTGGATTTTCTTTCAGTTTTAGAAGAGCTTACAACTTTTTACGACTTTGTTGTACAGATTTACTTTACCTCCATTTTTGACACTGAAGAACTTTGAAGGTTTGGACCTTGGCAAGATGGACAAGGTGAATGTTTGATTGCTGTATCCAGTACGAAACTTCATCAACATTATATGAGCTCTGATTTGTATTGCACCATGCAGGCTGATGACTCTGGGCTAGCATCATATGTTGCTGGGCAAATTGATCGATCTCTAAGCTGGAAGGTACATTGCATATAAATTTTGATGCTTTGATTTAGAAGTCATGTTAATTAACTGGAATGCCTCAATCATGCTACATATAACTTCTTATGGTTGTTAGCACTGAGTCTGTAAACAAGAATAAGAGCAGTAACAATAAAGAAATTGTACAATTATCCCTTGTTTTTGGGCAGCCTTATGAATTTGTCTTCCAATTGAGGTTTATACAAAGGACAACATCATAGATCGAGTTAATAATCGACATATATATTTTTATTAAAAGATCAATTGGCCCTCGTCCTAGTAGCACCTTCAACTAGTACCATTCTCACCCTACTAGAACTGTCACATACCACCCTATCAACCGTTATTGGTTCCCTCCTCGCCCACCAAACTAATCTCCATTAGACATGTGGAACCATCTTAAACGATTTCCCCTCATCTTATTCTCCATTTTAAGATACCTTCAACATTTCCATGAATATAATTCTATACTTTCTTGCATGCTTGCTCATCTGTCTCACATTTTCTGTACCTTCATCTTTGGACACATTTCTTGATTGCCCATCATTACGACCTTCTAAATGGCCATATAAGATTTAAATATTGGGCGAAATCCCTGTGATGTTTTATTAGCTAATTAACTGCTGTGAACATTCCCAATATCCGTATTAGAGTATGAATATACATCATAGACGAGGGTATTACCTCAAAGTAGTCTTACCACTTGTTTCCTTAATGAACATGATGTAGTGTGTGAGAAGACAGGCTCTTTCGGTAATCTTAAGGATGCAATACAGCAAAATTGCAACTCTCAAGTCCAATTATATGCACTAATTAGATCTGTATTCCTATTTCTTTGCTTCTCTTTAGTGCATAATCTGGATTTTCTCCTTTATGTCATAAAATGGGTACACCTAAAGGAACCTATTGGTGACCGTAAAATAATTAAAGAACCATCCTTTTTCTGTAGTGTTCATGATGCAATGTTGGATAATGGCAAAAGCTGCAACCTATGTCATTGTAGTAGACGTAGCTGTTGATTAAGAAAACATGAGCGAGCAATAGGAGTATATTTGGGACAATCTTAGTTCTTAGCTTCGTAACTAACCCAATAAACACTTGTTTGCCCCTAGTTGTACACACACACTGCACTGCAACAACTAACCCTACATCATCCTCTTCCTCTATCATTTGTGTTTGAATGCTTGCTTTCTAGCTTCCTGTTATTTTCCCTCCTGGCACAGTGTTTCTGCACGATGCGTGCGGATGTGCACATGCTCATGTTAAGTCACCACCCATTCTGAGTTTACTTGTTCAATGTCTTGCAGGATGTTAAGTGGCTGCAGACAATCACTTCCATGCCAATTCTAGTGAAAGGAGTTATGACTGCAGAAGACAGTAAGGATTCAGTTCTTAATTTGGTTTGTAGCGATTTACTTTGATTTTTGAACTCATCTACAATTTGCATTGACATTATGATTTTCTGACAATGCAGCAAGATTGGCCATTCAGGCTGGGGCAGCTGGTATTATTGTGTCCAACCATGGAGCTCGGCAGCTTGATTACGTCCCAGCAACAATCAGTGCACTGGAAGAGGTTTGTATGCTTCTCTTAGGACATCTCTTTGCATGCTTTCTACCATGGTATCACATCTCAAGTGTAGTCTCTGGTGATCTGGTTTTGTCTTCATTAGGGATTGATGTCATGATTTGAGACTTTGGGTTAAATAATTTGATGTTTAATCCGTTCCATGTTTGATGACTTAATACTCGGTTGCATAGATGCAAAAAATAATTTACGACACATAATAGAATTTGTGGGATGACATTATACTTGAATAAATAAAGTAACTAGTTCGAACAGAGGCAGCGGCCAACACCTCTCTTAGGCCACTTTCCTTTCCTTAACTTACCTTACCCTGCAATGCTCCCACTCCAAGCTACATCTGCTGAGAAAGATGCATATTTAACTCGTCAATTGGGGCTTGTGTCCAATTTTTTTTTTCATCATAACTTATCAAGTTGTGAAATTTGTGTGTATTAAGGGGCTTCATATATATAATTTCATTACTATTGGAAGAAAAATGAATCGATTATGTAACATTACTGACTATCTAGCATTCAGTACCTATAGAAAAGAAAATGTTGAATATTTGTTACGATTTTATTGATAGTCTCTTGATTATATATAGCCTTACAATCCTCCTCATTATATTAAACCCTCTGTAGAATATCTTGTGGCATAGTCTGACATACCAAATATACCAACATGATATTCCAATATACTTATTCTAATACCAAATATACCAATACACTTATTCTAATACCAAATATGCCAACACTTCCCCTCAAGATGGACGAAAGATATTCACTAAGCCCATCTTGTCACATACTCTAATCATGTTCACAGAGCTAAGTTCCTTGGTTAGTCCGTCTGCTACCTGATTCTTTGTTGGAACGTGGCCTAGCTCCAGTAGTCCACGATCAAACTTCTCCTTGATGAAGAATCTATCGATCTCGATGTGTTTGGTCCTGTCATGCTGTACTGGATTGTTGGCGATACTAATAGCTGACTGGTTGTCTCACCACAGCTTCATCTTGGCTCCTTGATCTAGCTTTAGCTCTACCAGCATATTCTTCAACCATAGCAGCTCTGCAACTCCTAAGGCCATAGCTTTGTACTCCGCTTCAACTGTCGATCTGGCTACTACTGACTGCTTTTTACTACCAGCATGTCCATCAGTGTCTGATCCTTCTCAGTAAAGGTACCACCAGCTTTCTCATCCCCTTCTGCTACCAGCAGGTTCTCCCGATAACTCCTCGACCACCCCGTCGACCCCCACGACCACGATCACGTCCTTCAAAATGTTCGTGTCCACCGAACTGTCCACGTCTACTACCTGGATCTCCCTCCTTAGGTGGTTTGGTACAAGCATACCGATGATGTCACATCTTCCAACAGTTGTAGCACTGCCGGTTGTGCTGCCAGGACTGTTCCTTAGGCCCTATGTCGCTTGAACTGGTAGCCGTCAGTGCTGACTTTAGTTCAGAAGGATCACCTGTCCCTGCCTGCAGCTTTATGCGAGTCTCCTCCTGGATCATGGCCGAGATAGCCTCCTCAAGGGTGTGGATCTTCGGTTGGACTAGAAGTAGTGTTGTCCTTTGAGCAAACACTGCAGCCAGCCCTTTAAGGAACTTCATCGTCCTCTCCTGCAGACATACCTGTCTCTTCTTACACTTCGGGTCCCCACAGCACGCCTGATCTGAGGAGTGATCGTAATCCAACCACAGACGCTCCAACTCCGTGGCATACTCCTGCACCGTCTTCTCTCACTGTACGGTGTCGTCGATCTCCCCCTTGATCAGAAAAATCCATAAATTGTTCCCTACACCATTGTAGGTCCTTCTCAATTTCTTCCACATGTCCTTCACCATCTCGATGCCATCCATTGTGGCAGCGATCGACTGGACTAAAAAATTGAGAAGCCAAATATAAATCACCATATGAGTGGACTTCCACTCATCGCGTCCTGCCGAGCCCTCGTCCGGCTCTGTCTTCTCTCCTGACAGGAAACCCTCCAGGTTCTTTCCTGCAAGGGTTCTTCTCACCCGCCGTGACCAACTCAGGTAGGTAGCTAGTCCACCAAACTTCAGATCGATAAAGGGAAGCTCAACTTCGTCGATGTTCATATCTTGCTCTCACTAGCCGAAAGCTTTATCAACGTTGCAACCTTCGCATAGTCCAGCTTCTTGATGATCTCCTCCATCGATCATCCTCTTCTCTGATCACCTTACACCCATTCCATGAGTCACATTGTTCGTCCTCTCTTAGATCCAATTATGTCTCTCTCCTATCGGATCTAGGCCTTCAACGTCTGAAACGACCCCGTAAGAGACTTTGGAAACCATAGCTTCGTGGTGGTAAGACTGGTGGGACGATTGACAGACAAGTGGGCATCGTCATGCAGGTGTCTCTGAGCAGCGACCGTCGCGAACAGCAGCAGCGGCAACAGCCACGCACGTTCGACGGAGGTGCCAGCGGAGCAGCGGCCGGCTCGCGCGCGAGGTGGTCGACGTGTGGCCGTGTAACGGCTGGCAGCACCGATGGTTGTGGTGGTGTAGATGGTGATGGCGGTGACGACTAGGGTTAGGGTTTGAGAAATATGGCGACGGCTAGGGTTTTTGTGACTCTGATACCATGTTGAATATTTGTTATGATTTTATTGATAGTCTCTTGGATATATATAGCGTTACAATCCTTCTCATTACATTAAACCCTTTGTGGAATATCCTGTGGCATATTTTGACATACCAAATATACCAACAGGATATTCCAATTACTTATTCTAATACCAAATATACCAGTACAATTATTCTAATACCAAATATACCAACAGAAAAACTATAACTTCACTAGCTTTTATATGGAAAAATGTCTTACTGTTATTTCATTGTTTCTAAATTTAGGTTGTGAAAGCTGCCCAAGGTCGACTTCCTGTTTTTCTTGATGGTGGTGTTCGTCGTGGAACAGATGTCTTTAAGGCACTAGCTTTGGGTGCCTCAGGCATATTTGTAAGTAAAAATCTTGACATGATTGATGATTCTATGATGGCCTATTTTGGAATTTTCTCTCTATATTTCGATTAACATGTCTTATTACTTGATGTCAGATTGGCAGGCCAGTGGTGTTCTCTTTGGCTGCTGAAGGTGAGGCTGGTGTCAAAAAGGTTCTTCAGATGCTTCGTGATGAGTTTGAGCTGACCATGGCATTGAGTGGTTGCACCTCGCTCAAGGACATTAGTCGCAATCACATTGTGACCCCGGGTGACCTGAACCGGATTGGCTCCAAGTTGTAGATCACCTTAGAGTATCGATTTATAGTACGTCCTCCAGTTCCAGGCAAGCCTACTAGTGAAAGGGAGAAGTCCACATCAGTTTCTAGTTCTATATATTCCAAAGTTATAATTTTCTGTAATGGTGATGAATAACATTCTACAAGTTAGTACTGGTATTGCTCCCCACTGTATATTCTTTCTTCAGTAACTGCACTTGTATTGGGCATTGGAACATGTTGAATTTGGAAATTGTAACAACTTAAACAGATGTTATTGGTGCTTACATTCCGAATTATGATTCCCATATAGTTGTTACATGGTTTGTGTGAAACCTTTATCTTGTCTACAATCATCAGCGATATGGTTTATTTATAGGATTATGCTCCTGGTTGTAGGATCTTTTCTGAACTTGTAGGATTGTTGCAAAAATGCTGGTCAGGATTTCCTAAGCAGTACAATTGTACTCATTTAAATGTGAGTTGTTTGAATATATATCAAGCATATGTTCATTCATGATGGAAGGGAAAAGAATGATTAGTATCCCAATGAGAGGAATTTTATCAGCTATTGCAGCAGAAGCTACTCAAGTTTTGGGTACCTGACAATAATGACGAAACCATATGCTTATGGGAGGATTTATGTAATGTAATTAGCAATCTCCATTGTTCACAGACGCCAAATTATCATCCATGAGTTGCAAACAACTCATACAAGGCATTGAGTTGCTCATTATCTTCTATACATATCACCTAATACAAGGCATTGAGTTGAATCCTTTATCTCATGATCAAATTGTCACTAGATGTCCACTTAAAAACTCATTACTTGACCGATGTCAGAAGGAAGAAGGAAGAGATCTAGAGTGTAATGGTTGAAAGATGGAGATAAGAATACCTCATCTTTTTAGTCCGTTGCTAATGTGAAGAAGGAAAAACCTTATGACTTCGAATATATCACCTTTGGTGATCCCTATTTTTTTTTACTATGTTGCTATTATGAGAAGGAAAAACCTTATGACCTCATTTGTTTTTCACTCCGTTACATATTACCTAATTCTAAAAGTTGAATTGCCAATAATGTCCATCACTTTAGACCAATCAGTCTACTTAACTTGATACATAAATATTCACAAAACTTTGAATATTTAGCTCTTTGAGAAAATCTCTTCTTCTGGATGAGAACCATTCTGCTTTTATTAAAGGAAGGTCTATACTTGATTGTGTAGCAACTAAAGAGGTTGTTTAGTATTGTCATAAAAAGAAAGAGTTGGATGTTTGTCTACTGGGATTTCCTTACTGAAGTCTTGGCTGCTAGAGGCTTTGGGCCCAATGGAGGTCAATAGTGCTATCTAGTTCAAAAGGCAGTTGTTATTCCGTGATCGTGAACGGTTCCAAAGGTAACTTAATATAAAAAAAAGTCTAAAATAGGGTTACTATCTTTGGTGATCCTCTTTCTCTGCACCTATTTGTGCTTACCGTTGATTATTCTATTAAGAATTTTACAAATGCTAAAGGAAATGGGCTTATTTCTGGACTTGGTCAGTGTATAATATGCTGAACATATGATGATACTTTAGTATTTGTCAACTCTCTCTAAGGTAATTGGCTGCTATGATGTATATTTTTTTTTGTATGTTTGAAAATGCTTACGGTGTCAAGGTGAACTTCTCAAAACATATCTTTTGTTGATCGGTGGAACATATGACATGTATTCTTCTCTAGCATTTGGTTTCAATTGTAAAAAAGAGAGTTTTACTTTAAAATACCTAAGATTGTTCCTCATGTTGGGTAAACTTCAGAAAAATGATGTCTGTTGTCATAAAAGTGGAAAAGAGAATGACAAGTTGGAAGATTATTATCTAGAGGTGGTAGAATTAACATTAATCTATTTAGTTTTATCTTCCATTTCTTTGTATTTGCTCTCCACATTTTTGGCCTCGAAGGGGATTATAAGGAAATTGACTCACTTAGAATGTCGTTTTTTTATGGGAATAGGTTTGATAATATCTCAACTTTGAAATGTCTGATTAACTGAAATTCTGTTTGCAAGTTAAAAAATAAGGCGGTCCGGGTATCCTAAACTTAAAGTACTTCAATTTGGCTCTCTTAGGTAAAATGGTAATGGAAATTATTGAATGGCTACAATACACCATTGGTAAGATTGGTCATGTGAAATGACTATATCATATTACCTTTTTATGACTTATTACCTCATACTCTCACTGCAATTTCTTATTTTTGGAAGGGTGCACGTTCAGACTTATCTATTTGTTGTCCAAGAATTCTCCAAAATGCGGAGATGACACTACTATCAAACTCAGATGGATTCATGAGTTGGTAATGATTGTTTTGCTAATTTATTTCCTCACCTTTTAAGTTTGCTTCAGACTAAGATGTTATCGTGTCAACACACGACATTTGGGAAAATAATATATGATAACGACACCCTAAATTTAATAGACTTATAACGGAAGAGGTTGACAAGGAATTTCAAAACTTTGCATTTTACATTACAACAAATTCTATTGAGGCATTGTCCGGGCCAAAGAAATAAGGATGGAATTCTTCAGAAGAAATTCATTTAAGTCCATGTACATAAAACTATATGATGTTGGGACTTTCTGGCCTCTTGCTAAATTAATTTGGATATCTTGGGTACCTTTGAAATTGAAGTTTCTTATGTGGTTTGTTATATAAATTGTTTATGTCACATCCCGCTCCTGATTTAATAATTGAGTACGAATACATAAGGAGCACTCAGTTAGTCTTATACATTGTATCATCATATGCTACTTGTACCCTATTTTTATACAAACATCTTGATACTTTTTCATACATGCTAGTCGCCTTATTTCATGGTATACACACATATTAATCATGATGCTTTCTATTTTTGTGTCACTTATTCATGCTATAATCTAGTATCACCTTTATAATGACCATGATATAGTACTATCTTCCTTCCATAACAAAAATACTATTCATGTTGTTACGTGCTTATGTAATTTACATGTACTAGACCTTCTATCGTATCTATACTTTCTCCAATCCTGACTGGATACCATAACATGATAGTTTAGATGGATTCTTATTTTGTTATATGGTGCTTTCTTTATGATCATGCTCCTTCTGTTGAATACTAGTAGTTTTGAGTCATGTATCCCCAGTCTTCATGCGTACATACTTTTCTATATCTTAACACTTAGTAATTTATATTTTAGTGGATCTGTTCCCGAGATATCTTTTGGAGATGTTATTAGTATTTGGTGTTACTTGAATTGGGACTATCATTGTAAGCCCCCTAATTTTTAATTTATTTTTATTTATTTTATATGGATATTTCAAATATTAAACTATATTTAATTCAAAAATGATTATAGTGGTACTTTACCGTGGCTTTGATTTATGAAGCACAACAAATATAGATTTCTCAAATCTAATTCCATAATTGAATTCTAGACATGTCCATCTTCAATTTGATATATCATGTCCCATCCAAATTTGTTTTCCAACATTCTTTTGACTTCACATAACTTTGGGTCAACTTAGGTCATTTTGACCATTTACCGTAATTCTAGACCCAACTTCCAATTTAAATTCGGGACTCGACATAGATCAAAACCATTTGACCCAATATATGATTTTAATCCATTTTGAGCCTACAACGCACATACCTAGGGTGTGCCAGTCAATTGAGTTCTCATGTGCTATTTATTTGCAAATGGCACATGAGATCCATTAGTTGACTTTTCGGGTTCAATTTGATTAGAAAACGTATTCGAACAATAACCTACCCAACCCCACTTGTTAGAGCCTATTAGTGTTGCCAAAATTAATGTGATATATATATATATTTTTAATATGATATATATATATATATATATATATATATATATATATATATATATATATATATATATATATATATATATATATATATATATATATACAGTTTTTTTGATGTTAGCCCTTCCCTCCAACCCCCAGATCCCCTTCCACCGTCTCCGGCCTCGCGGAGCCGCTTGCCCCGGTTGCCCGCCTCCGGCGACGGAGTTGCCCCCCCTCGTACTCATCCGGGCAACCGCCTCTCCCACCCGTATCTTCCCCGCCAGCCCCCACTCAGCTCCCGACTTGTCTGCAGCCGCTCGTCGCTGACAGCCCGGAGGTCCCCCCTCCTCGGCAGTGTGGACCAGTGCACAACTGGCCATGGTGGGCCTCCTGACCACCGGAGTCGCTCCGAAGCTCCGGTGGCCACCCATCGCCTCCGCCGACTCCAACCATCCTCGGTCCGCTCAGCCGTCCGTCCCCGGAGGCGCCCAACTCCCCCCATCCCCCCGGCCTCGCCCCACGTCTCCGGTGGCTCCCACCTTCGTTGACGTCGTGCGGCTTCGCCACCCTGGACCCGCCCGTCGCATCGGCTTCCACGCCACCCATCCCCTTCAGTTCGAATTTGAATTTGCCAAATTCAAACTTCCCGCCGTATATGCACCCACCCCCCACACGGGGACTATGCGCCAGCTACTCGTAGCGGCGTTTACGTATCCCCCCTCCGCGTGGCGATGGATGCACCCGAGTCCGACTCTCGGGCCCTGCTATGCGCCCGCTGTTCCATCAGGGGCCTATGCGCCTACCAGTTCGGCCCCCGGGGCCGAGCGACCCCATGCGGCCTCCCCCCTGTAGAGTCCCATGCGCCCGATCCTCCTACAGGCGCCCACATCATCGGCCCCCCCCGGCCTATGCGCCTCCCCCTTGAGCCGGGCCAGCCCAGATCCAGGCATGTACCCTCCAAGGCTGGACCCATTCCTCCCTTCCCTCTTCTATCAGCTGCCATGCACCCGTGGGATGCCCAACAAGCGCATATGACTCGTATCCTCGTGGACCTCATGCGCCCAAGCCAGCTGGCTTGTCGCGGCCCATTGATGGTGGTCTTATCCACCTCAATCCCACCTCAGAGGGATCGGGCCGCCGATCTCCGCTTGGTGGTTCTCCCTCGGATTGCAATGCCATCTCAGTCCCCCCTTCACCCTCCACTTCACCCCTTCGGTCAACTTCCCTTCCCCCTCCCCCGGCCGTGCCTCCGCTGCGATCCCGAGGCCGAACGCTCCTTCCTTCGCTGAGGTTTTAAGACCGGATCTGGCAGCTTCTTTTTCCTCCAGCGATCAAAAGATCGACCTTCCTGAAATCGAGTTCACAGCTCCCTCCGAAGGCCAGACCATTACAGTGCCGTTCTCCTCCGACGAAATTACCTCTCTATCCTCCTCCTTCTCCAGGACCTTTGTGCTTAAATTCCAATCCGGATGCCCCAAACTGCCCGTTACCAAGGAAGCCATCGTTGGGTGGGGTCTCTCATCCTCCTACAAGGCTGCTCCACTGGACTCCAAACACATCCTCCTCCACCTCTCCTCTGACCCCGACTGCTCCCTGGTCTGGGCTAAACCAACATAGGACTCCAAAGCGTGAAGATCGCTAAATGGTCTCCCAATTTCAACCCCAACGAAGACTCCAAGATCATCTCGACGTGGATCACTCTGTCATATCAGAGGTAATCTCTCGAAGCACTGTTTCAAGAAACACCCGGAGCTCAAGAAGAATGCTCCGAAAAGGACCCTATCCCGAGGGCAACACAAATACCCTCATCAGGACCAATCCTGCCCCTCCCTAATTCCTACTCCCACTTTGCAGACAGCGACTACTCCCCCAGTCCTAGCGCCCCCCGGGCAAAGCGTGGATCGGTCCCAAATAGGCCAATTGGCATCAACCTTCTCAACGGATTCGAGATCCTCGGTCCATCTTTAGCGGTGGAGGAGCAGACAACCCCCCCCCCCCCACGACGATGGTGACGGTGCAGTGATCGTCACGGCCACAGCTGCCGCCACATCAGAATTTGTCGGGGACACCCAGTCGATGCCAACTCTCCTCCTTGTCCCAGTCGCATCAACCATCTCTTCCCCTCTGATCGAGATAGCACCAACATCTGACACCTCTCTCCTCAACCAATTCGAGATCCTCAGCACTTCTCTAGCGACTGACGACCCCCCCCAGACCTAAACCTGCTAGTAGATGGTACAGAGAGTGTCATTACCCCGGCCGTTGACACCTCGGTCCCGTCTGAGGATTACCAGTTGCCGCAGATCTCCCTCCCCGAGCCAGCCAAGTCTCTCCCCTCATCCAGCCTGGTCGAGGTCGCGCAGTCCTTAGGCCCAGATTATGAGGCCAGGATCCGACAAGCTCAGGAGGCCAATTTCTTGAACCCTAACAACCCCCTCAGTGCGTTTGTCGAGATAGAAACAGAACTCGTCAACCCACCGGACCCCGTCACAGGCAGCGAAGCTCCGGACCGCCGTGAAATGACGGTGGGTAACTACACGGCTACCCTAAGAGGCACAAAAACTCAACAAAATAAGAAGAAAAAGAAACTACTTCAAGAGCCATCTGCCATGACCACCAGGTCAGCCATCAAGCTCATCCCCACCCCCAACCGCAATCCAGCTAATGGTTAACATCCTAGCCTGGAATGTCAGAGGGCTGGCCAATAAACCTACCATGAGGAGATTAATTTCCCTCATCAAAATCTACCGGATAGACATTATTGTTATCATCAAACCCAAAATCCCCTAGAGGAAAATCAAAGCCATTCAACTTCAGGTCGGCTTTCCGAACGCCATTGCTTGGTGTCACGACATCTGGATCCTCTTCTCCGACGACTGTCTCTTCAGCACCGTCCTCGACACCGACTAGGCGCTATCCTGTTGGGTGGAACACCCGTCTCTTCCTTCCCGATCCCTTTTCTCTGTCGTTCACGGTAGCTGCGATCACACCAAGCGCAAGCAGCTCTGAAACACCCTTTTAGACACCCGAAGCTCCTTCGACAGCCTTCCGTGGCTCTGCCTAGGGGACTTTAACACAATCGCGAACCAGAAGGAAAAGACGGAAGGTCACCCCCCCACAAACCAGCCATGAACGACTTCAACTCTTTCATGTTCAAGCTAACTTACACCCCCTTCCCTACTCCGGTAACACCTTCACCTGGTACAACATGCGAGAAGGAGATCAGCGCCAATACTCCCGCCTGGACCGCACCCTTGGGGACAACAAGTGGTCAGACCTGAATCTCATATCCAACTCTCCCACCTCAACTCCACCGAATCAGACCACTCACCGCTCCTCATTGAAGTCAGCAACAACCCCAACCCTATCAAGAAAGCTTTCAGATTCCTGGACTTTTGGAGATTCTACCCCCATTTCCAGAAAACTGTTGCCGATGCCTGGAAGTCGGTGGAAAACCCGGACCCCCTTATCAGAGTGGCCGTGAAGCTTAAGGCTACTAGGAGCGCCCTCACCTCTTGGAGCAAATTCGTGTTTGGCAACATCTTTCAAGAAATTAAAGCAGCGGAGGATGACGTCAATCGAGCTAAAACTAGGTTCTCACTGGACCGCTCCCCTGCGGCCCGGGCCACGCTTAACCTTACCAAGGCTATCCTCAAATCCCGCATAAAAGTGGAAACGGAATTCTGGAAGCAGAAAGCTAGGTTGACCTGGGACACCGAAGGCGATAACAACACGACATTCTTCCACGCTTGCGTCAGGGGTCGCAGACATCAGCTCACCCTTCACCAAATCTCTGACGAGAATGGCACGCTCCTCAAAGACCAACAGTGCATTCAGACGGCCGCCGCCAACTTCTACTCCAACCTCTTCACCAAAGACACCGTGGTCAAGGATGAAACCTTCCTGGCCAAGGTCCCTAGTATCATCGACGAGCAGGACAACGATCAGCTTGCAATCCCTCCATCCGCAGATGAAGTCAAGTCCGCAGTCTGGGCTCTGGAAGAACACAGCGCCCCTGTCTCGGACGGTTTCT
>JANAVB010028197.1:11838202-11945702 GCA_029216955.1 Iris pallida | reverse complement strand
AGGACATCGGAGTTGGTCGGACATACACTCAGACAACGGTTACAAACAAGTATACCTTGCCATGGTTATAGATTGTTCATTTTCTTTCTTCTTGTTTTCTTTGTTAGTGTTGCATGACGTAGGAATGTTAGATACTTAGTGTCCATTTAGAAGACGGGTACGGATGTCATGATGATGACATCGAGTATTGATATTAGGCATTGCATGCATATTGACTTGTCCATTGACACGAATGACCACAGAACACTGACACGTTCATGATAGGAGGTTTATATGATTATTCGTGGTATTGACTTCGTACTAACATTCTAGATTGCTCATCATTATTGTTATTGTTATCGAGATGACTGTATGGACTTAGCATTGCTAGATTCTAGACATGTGGTTGGGGAGAACTTGACTACAGTATCAGACTTATTATCTTGTGGCCTGTTATCGTAAGCCTTTAGCTCTGTAGTACAGTAGTGGTTATCTCTATCGTGATTGATTGTCCTTGGTCCCATGACATTGTACTGGAGACAATAACCTGCTGAGGAGGTTGTGAGCCTCAGTGGTGAAGTCTGATATTTTATGAAAGATTTTCACTTTCATAGCACCTAGATTGGATACATAAATTACCTTAGCTCATATTTCCATATCTGTACCATGTCATGTATATTATATACCTTGCTAGTTCCCTGAGGACGTGGTGATCTCTCCAGGTAGTCGCTTCTGCAGAGAAAGTTCGTTGTTCCAGGTGGTGTTGCTATGACGACTCAGGTATATATTTGGTTGATATTTTCATTATATTTCTCCAACAATATACGTATTTTTTGTCATTTTATTCTGCTGACATGGCCTAATTTTGCAAGCATTATTCTTTATTATAAGCTTGTTCAAACAATTGTAATAGGGTTTGGTCCACTTTATTATATATTGTCTATTCTTGTTGTTTGTGTGATTCAGTATGTTAATGCTTGGCCAACATTAGTACACTTAGTCTTATAAAGGATTTATCTTCAGTGGATTGAGATATAGAATTATCATAGTGATATATAGATATAACTACCTGAATTAGACTGCGTATACATATTCGAGCTGGGTAGAAGTCCACTGGATACATAGCTGGCTTGTATACGATCCCCCTAGTCCTACGTATTTTCGGTCTGGGGCGTTACAATCATGTTCTTCCTTTTTTTTCGTAGCTATAGTTCTATGGATGTCTATTGTGATATTATATATTTGGTAATTCTCGATGGATATAATAATCGAGGCATAAAAATCTTGATATATGTGTTGGATATTCTTAGTAGGAGTTTTCGAGTACGTATATGTCGGGCGTACTCACGTACATGTACCCAATTATTTGAGAGCATTGTGACAAAAAGCCAACACCAGAGGTTTGTTTGATGAGAAGTTCCATTGAACGTCAACTATTGAAGAGGTACTCGGCTAGTAAGTATGTGCTACTAATTGGCTGGAGAGAACCTAAATTTTTTAAAGAGATGATGGAAGGCAAGAATAAGCAAGAGTGGATGATGGTTATGTAAGAAGAGATGAGTTCCTTACATGCTAGTCACACTTATGAGCTAGTGTAATTGCCAAAGAAAAAGAAGGCCTTGAAGAATCGATATTCAGAGTAACACATGGAGATAATGCTATTCATCCATGATACAATGCATGACATGTAGCCAAGGGCTAGAATCGGAAGAAGGGAATTGATTTCGATTAGACCTTATTGTCTTCAAGATGTCGTCCATACATGTCGTGTTGGGTCTGGCAATGAGACTTGATTTAGGGGTGAGCAAATGGACGTGAAGATGACGTTCATCCATGGTGTGTTGGAAAAATAATTATAAATAGAGTAGCTGGTTTCAGTGAGCATAGTAAGGAACATATGGTTTTCTTATTGAAGGAGCGTCTTTATGGTTTAAAGCAAAGTTCTGCAACAATGGTACAAGAAGTTTGCGTCTTTTATCGGGAAGCATGGTTATGCGAAGATGATATTAGATCATTGTGTATTCATAAAGTATCTTAACAAGGACAATTTCATCATTTTATTGTTTTATGTTAATGGTATGCTAATGATGGATTACAATACTTCAAAAATAGCTGAATTGAATCGCCAATTGAGCATGACTTTCTCGATAAAAGGTTTGTACGTAACTAATACAATTCTTGGGATGGAAATCAACTAAGAGAAGAAGTCGAAGATGTTGTGCTTATCTCAAAAGAAGTACATAAGGAGGGTACTTTAAAGGTTCGACATGTATAGTTTAAAGAAGATGAGCACTCTACTTGTATCTCACTTTAAGTTTAGCGTTGAGCAGTATCCATTGACCGAAGAGAAAAAAGTAAATGTGGACGAAGTGTTGTATGCTTCAACAATGAGTAGTTTTATATATGTGATGGATGTAAGAGGCCGAACATAGCTTATGCAATCAAAATGTTGATTTGATATCTCTCCAATCCGAGGAAAGAACATCGAATCACGATGAAGTTGATATTAAGGTATCTCAAAGGAACTTCCATTTAGAGGCTTTCATTCAGCAGTAACAATCCAAAGTTTATCGGGTATATTAGTGCTGATATGACAAGAAAAGTTAACACCGTGAGACTATTGGGCTACCTGATGATGTTTGCAGGAGGAGAAATGTCTTGATTGCGGAAATGTGTTGCCGTATTTACGATGGAGGTGAAGTTTTCTGTAGTTACGAGGTATGGAAAGAGTTTTTTTTTGTTGAGAATGTTCCAAAAATATGAGCGATACATGTTGTAGAAGCAAAAATAAATTATGACATATTTTTATCATATTTTATAAAAAGACCAAGTTAAAGAAGTTCAAAGATCTACGCGAGATACAAAAAGTCAAACTGAGTCAAACTCAAGCTCTACGCAAGAGCCATCCTCAGACTCTACGTAAGTTGCTCTACGCAAGAGGCATCCTCAGACTTTACACAGAAGACAGGCTGTCTATATCGCATTAAATGCGTGATTGATATTGCTCTGACAGATTGATTTTCTGACAAAGATTTGCACAGAAGCCAAGAAGATTGTTTCACACTAACCCAGGATCATTTGTGTAAACGGGATACCTTACGCTCAAGAAACAACTTCCTTTACGCATGAAAGTTATTTGAGCTTTTTACGCTCAAGGCTATCTTAGCTACTTTTTTTATGTGTGTGTAGAGTTTATTTGAGCTAACTATACGCTCAAGGCTATTTCTTAGCCACTTTACGCAGGAAGCTTACTCTGAGCTATTTTACGCTAAGCTTTTCCTGATTATGTGGGAACGTGGCTTGTGTACATGGCTTTCATGCCACATTTTTCGAGGACGTGGGAACGTGTTATCCTTGTTTTGCTGAAGTAATGGGACTCGTGTCACTATGCGTAGAGGCTAAAAACTCTATATGGGACACGTGTCATCACACGTAAAGGCTGATTGTCAGTCGTGGGTGGCAGTTGCATGCGTAGAGATCCAATTCTGTTGTTTTCTCCATACAGAGGGTCTAGTCTATAAATAGACTTCTTTTTTTAAGAAAGAGGTAAAAGCTTTTGGAGCCCAGATACTTTCAGAACAAAGTGATTTTCCAGAGCATTTCTCTTCAACTTTTTCTCAAGAACAGAGTGAAGCAAAGTAGGAAAGCATTCGACTGTGCCATCAGTGCCAATTGTGTCGATACCTTTCCGGTGACTTAGTTCTTCCAGTTGTTCTTCTTCAAGCAGTTATCTTCATCATCATCGTATGGTCCAAGGAACAAAGTGATCGCTCTCAGATCAGACATCCATAGCAATACTTCCCAAAATTTATTTGTACTTATGTACTTTTTCTCATTTTCTTTCAAAAGCCTTTTAAGGGCACTTTGTTAAGTGAAACAAAATGGCGACTCTGCTGGGGACGACTTTTTCCTCTGACGAGAAAGTAATTGCTCAATATGATGATGTGTCGATTGGATCGACAAAGAAGACTATGGTTGTTCAATTCGACCAGACTGCTTATGAAGAAATGCTCCGAACTGGGGGTAGTGCTCGCTACTCCAATGTTCAAAAATCATGAAAAGTGCACAAAGTTTGGATTTCTAAGTCCAAAGCACCCTCTGATATCTCCGTTGTCTCTGAAGGCAAAGGAATTCTTTCCACTCCTGTTGTTGTGGCTTCCGTCTGTGACGAGGCAGTCCCTATTTCAGTGTTGTGCCCTGTGCATAAAATTCAGTCTCCCGTTTGTGACGTGGTAGACAATTCTGTCTTGCGCTATAAGCGTAAAGGCAAATCTTCCGTCTGTGACGTGGCAAATACTTCTGTTTTGCATTATATGCATAAAGGCAAATCTCCTGTTGGTGACATGGTAGATAAAGTTCACAATGGTGCTTTTGCACCTAAAGTGAACTTGTCTACACGCGTGCAGCATAAAAATAAGTCTTCTGTTACTATGACAGACAATTCCTTTGGTTTATCCAAGGAGAATATAAATTTTGGCAAAACTTCTGTTTTATGCCAACAATCTTCTAGTGCTGATTTACGCAAAATGCCTAATCTCAGGATTACGCGCAACGCTGATGGCGTTCGTAGTGCACAAAAATCAACGCAGGATTTACACACACAACTCCAAGCGCGTAAAAACTCACACCTTTCTTCTGCCAATGAAGCTAGTAATCTTCTTTTTACACAAGGGACTGGATATTTCTCTGTCCCAAATATAAAAAAGAAAATGCTACCTTCTAATTCTTCTAATTTACGCGAGTTACTTGTATAAAAGCGTAAAAATAGAAAATCTCATGTGACATTCCCTCAAGAAAATCATCATTGTGAGTGTCACCAAATTGTGATCAAATGTTGTTGTTCTGCTACTAAACGGTCAGTTTTCGACCGATTAAGCTACAACATACCTCAGCAACAAATTGATGACCAAGAACATGAGTTGTCATATGCATCTGTCAATATGGCATCTCATATCAATAGAGGACGACGTTCAAGACGCAATTCGTCCCAGACTCCAGGTCAACAATGGTTCAACCGAATCCTTGACTCTTTTGAAGGAGTATATCAACATACTCGGTCAAGAAGTCAACGACCTTTAAATATGCATTCTTCAGATTCAGAGGCTGGGGGTTCCCAGTACTTGGAGTCAGAAACTGATAGCGTTGATTCATATTTGTATACCAACCCCTCTGTAAGTTCAAGAGAAGTTGAATCTTATGCTATCGGAGAAGAACAGGAGACATCTCCTTCTCATACAGAACATCAGCGTCTTTCTGCGGTGGAACAATCGCTAAAGGATATGCTTACAATGATGCAAAATATGCAGCAGTTAATAATAAATTAGCAAACAGTCCAACCGGCAGTGGTAACACCGGTGCAAGTAGCAGCACAAACTTAAGATAGTCAAGGGGTTGACATACCTTTGAATAATCTGAGTCAAGAGCCTGCTATCAATCAAAACTCTGCATCTCCAGATCCTCTCATGCCAGAAGATGTATCACCTCCGGTGGGGGTTACGATACATCCAACTACTATTCAATCAAACATACTCCCTCAAACTAATGAAGCTACTCAAGCTATTCGGGAGTTAAAAGCACAGTTTGAGGTTCTTAAGCACAAAGATCAGCTCCAGAAGTTGGGGATCAAGCAACCTTATCCTCCCCACTGGAATGATATGCCCTTTCCTCCTAAATTCAAGCCACAATCTATGGTATTATTTGATGGAAAGGCTTCTCCAAGTCAATATATCAATTATTTTGATATTATGACTGTACATCTACAGAAGAATGATGCTCTTCTCACCCGAGCCTTCATAGGATGTTTGACGGGTTCAGCATACGATTGGTATCACAGTCTACTCGACAATTGTATATCGTCTTTTAACGAGTTTAAAGCAATATTTCTTTCTTATTTCTATGAAAGAGGGATGGACATGAATATGTCTTCCTTAATATAAATTAAACAAAAAGAAAAGGAGGATACTCGGACGTTTATTGAACGCTTCCGACAGGCTACTTTAAAATGCCTCCTGGTATGCCAGATTCAGCATTAATTGATACATGCAAAATGAATCTGCGACCAACCATCGCTGTTTTTACAGGCTCTCAATTCATAGATTGGGCCTCGTTCATTTTAGCAGCAGTTTTAGCTGAGACCAATGGTAGATTGGCTCGTGAACATGGGATGATCTTCGCCTCAGAAGATAAAGGAAAGAAAGCCTCTTCAGGCAACAACTCTGGTAATCGCAATGGGAAAGGAAAGGAAACCCTAGTGGTAAACCTTTCAAAATCTAAACCTACACCAAGTAATCCGGAGTCTTCTAAGCCGAAAGAAGAATACTCTTTCGACGACAGTGATATTCCTGGGATATTCCAATGTCTCGTGAAGAGTGGTAAGCTCCAGATTCCGGATCCAAAATGACCTAATGAGGTGGATTTGGTTGATAATCCCAAGTATTGTATCTATCATAGATACATAAATCATCCCACTAAGGCTTGCTATGTCTTGAAGAAGAAGATTCAAGAATTGATAAATGCTAAAGCTATCGCTTTAACTAATGATGATCATACAGTCACAACCAATATGGTTTCTCTTCAATTTGGAGGTTTTCCTCCACAGCAAGTTCCTGATGGGGTTGTCCCAATTCCGAAGGCGACGATGAAGATTGTGAATCTTCCACCAGCCAGAGATCAAAGTGAAGAATTAGTGCCTCTCACCTTAAAAAATGGTGAAATCATGTGGGTGCACCCTGACTTAGTACCTGAAATGGAACATGAAAGTAAAATTTCAAAATCCAAGAATGGTAAAAACGTCAAAACCTGCAATATGTTTTCTCATGTTGTTGCTCCAGACCATGATGATTTCGATCATCTGTGGGATGGTATTCCTTTGGAAAATAGGCTAAGGGGTCTGAACATATGCCCTCCGAGTTTGGCCCCTCCTACCAAACTAAAGCTTACTCATCAGCAATGGTTACCCATGAACAGTATCCCTTTGTATAGGGCACAACAAGTTTTTGCTGCTTACGAGAAAGCTCCGGTTGGAATTTTACCTCATGCATCAAAAGTTTCTACCTTTGTTTCTGTTCCTTCTTCATCTATTGAATGGTCTGTTGAAAGTCCATTACCTACTCACATGTACAGTGAACAATCGGTCCATCTCATGAAAAAGATGGACTATGACTTTCAAAAAGCGGAAGGCTTGAACTATGGTAAAGGTATGCGAGTTCCTTTACAAATTCAAGGTCAGAAATCCTCTGTCTGATTGGGATTTGAGGTTCCTCATAAAAATCCCCATAAAAAGAAGACTAAGGGAAAGAAGAATCAATCATGTAATATGGTACTTCATTCTCCTGAGTCTGAAGAAGAAATTTTTGCTGGTACAAGATCTGGAAAAGACTACCACAAGGATTATGAGAGAATTTCCAAAGAAGTGGAGGACATCGTTGAAACACAACCAACTCAGTCATCTTCTATTCCTGCTGAGACAAGGCCTTCTAAACCCCCAGTGGTTGAAAAAGGAAAACAGAAGGCAGTGCGTTTGACGTCCCGCTGAAATCTGGTTCAAATCAAGGGTTAATGAAACCCTATAAATTTGACATACTAGCCCAGTTAGCTAATACTCCGGCTAGGCTTTCTATCTTTGAGTTACTCCGTCTTTCTAAAGAAAGTCGAGAAACCTTGAGTAAAGCATTTCTACAGGCAGATTCATGCTTAGCTCAACTCAAAAGTCCTGACAATACACCGGTGTCATATCCCTAATGTCACAGTGTGATGGAGTCAATTCCTAATATTACTTTCACACAAGAGGATATGCTGTTGAAGCATAATCGACATGATAGGCCTCTGTGTTACACAGGATATATTGACTCCACCGAAATTGACAAGATTTATATCGATCCTGGGTCCTCCATCAGCATTATTCTTCAGAGTATGCGACCATTGAGGATTCCTACTAGTGAGTTGACTTACACTAGTACGACAATTGTCGGTTTCATTTCTGGAAGGAGTAAACCATTGGAGAAAATTTGTCTGAAGATTCAAATAGGTGATCTTCGAACCATGGCAACCTTCTATGTTATCAATTCAGATGTATCTTATAATATTCTCATCCGAAGACCATGGATACATGAACATAACATTGTTCCTTCGACTCTCCACCAATGCTTCAAGTATGTAGATTCTCTGGGAGTTGTGAAGACTGAATTTGCAGATCTCAATCCTTTTAAAGGTGTTGAAGCTTATTTCTCGGATTCGATACTTTATACATAGGAGCATGTGAAGGAAATATCTGATATGGCTGAAGATCGATCGCCGGCAGAAGATCAATCGATTTTAGAAGATCAATCACATTCAGAAGATCAACCTTTGATGATTAAGGTTAAAGGTCGAATTCAAAACCAACATGTCAATGATGAACCTTTGATGATTAAAGTCAAAGGAAAAACTCAAGTTATGTCTGATGAAGCTATGAGGGTTCCAGTCAGAAGTCGAGTTCAAGCCAACACTAATGATCAGCCTCTTATGATCAAGGTCAAAGGATGTACTTCTCGTACAACTGATCCGGAACCACTAGTTATCAACCTTGGCAAGTCTACGCTGAAGACGGATGATGGTCCATTAATGATTAATCTAAAGCGTAGTGGTCAGTCAGTCAATGATGTAAATATTGATCACTCTGTATTCTCTCATTTTAATGAAGATTTCCTTTTGGAGTATACGGCTGTCAAATTTATTGAAAGAATGACTTTATCTTCTGATAATCAAAGTCATCAACATAAAACTGACATAAATACAGAGGAAACCTTATATATTAATCATAAAGTGAATTCTTTTCCTCCTCATGTCGATGTTGGACCCTATGCTCAGAGGTTCCTAACATCTTCTCCTTATTTTTTTACGTGTAACCTCATTATCACAAGCTTGTGTAACTTATAGACGTCACAAAGAATCTTATTTTGTGATCCCGTCTAATAAGAAAAAAAACATCAAATTGTGTTTAGCTTGACTAAAAATATCCCTACTATTCAGACAGATAATCTCGAAAAGAAAGATAAAGGAAAAATCAGAATTGACAAATATAGTCAACAATCTCTTAAGATTATCCAAAATATGGGATATGATTTGAAAACCATGCTAGGTCTTAATCAAGGGAAAAGTAGACAATTACCGTTATGTGGTGATCCGTTTAATCAACGAACTCGTCATGTTTTGGGGTACGATCCATCCCACATGTTTAATGAAGAAATTGAAGAAGAATTTTCTTCCAGTTCTTTATAATCCTCAGATTCTGAAGGAGTCCAGTATGTTAAATCTGAGCACGTCTTTTCAGTTAATATGGCTCAAACCGATGATGAGTCTGAACTATTTAAAAATGACCCATGGGCACAACAAATGGACACTCAGTGGGCGCTTTGGTTTGAACAGCGACAGCCACCCACAGAAGATAAAATCTTCCAAATTAATGTTGGAGATGAAACCACATCAAAACCCATATTTATCAGCAAAAATATTTCCGAAGATAAAAAAGAAGAGTTAATAAAGCTGATAAAAGAATATATCGATATCTTTGCATGGAGCTATGAGGATATGCCAGGTTTGGATCCTAAAATAGCTACCCATAAGCTTAATATCCTTCATAATGCCAAACCTGTAAAAAAATAGCAGCAAAATTTTCGACCGGATATGATGGATGCAATTGAAGCAGAAGTTAAAAAGCTGATCACATGTGGTTTTGTCCGTGAAGAACAACACCCAGATTGGGTTGCCAATATTGTTCCTGTCATGAAGAAGAATGAAAAAGTTCAAGTTTGCATAGATTTTCGAGATCTCAATGCAGCTTGTCCAAAAGATGAATTTCCACTTTCGATCACTGATGTCATGATAGACAATACATGTGGTTTTTAACGCATGTCTTTCATGGACGGATTTTTAGGATATAACCAAATGAAGATGCATCTAGGAGATGAAAAGCATACTGCTTTCCGTACACCTCTTGGAGTTTATTGTTACACAGTTATGCCTTTTGGTCTGAAAATTGCTGGTGCTACATATCAAAGGGCCATGAGAAATATCTTTCAAGAACATCTACAAAAAACAGTTGAATGTTACGTAGATGATATCGCTGTCAAAAGTCGATTAAAGGATGATCACATTCAAGATTTAAAGACAGTGTTTGAGTTGATGCGTAGACATCAATTAAAGATGAACCCCAATAAGTCTTTCTTAGGGGTTTCTAGTAGCAAATTTTTGGGATTTGTCATCACTTCTCAAGTTATCCATGTTGATCCTGATAAAGTCAAAGCCATTCTTGAAATGCGTCCCCCACGTAATCTGAAAGAACTTCGTGGCTTTCAAGGTCGCATTGCCTATATCAGGAGATTTATATCAAATCTTTTTGGGAGATGTCAACTTTTTCTTGTTTGCTAAAGAAGGGTGTGTCATTTGTTTGGGATAAAGCATATCAAAACGTATTTAATGACATCAAGCAATACCTTACAAATCCACCTGTTTTAGTACCCCCAGTAGTGGGAAGACCATTTTTGCTGTATGTTCGAGCCTTAGATCATTCTCTTGGTGCTCTTCTTGTACAGAAAAGTGATAAGGATCATGAACATACAATTTATTATCTTAGCCGAATGATGGTTGGAGCTGAACACAGGTATACTCCTGTGGAAAAAGAATGTCTAGACTTAGTTTTTACTATTCAAAAGATGCGACATTATGTAACAGAACAGACTATTCATGTCATATCCAGAATAAATCCTATTCGAGTATTAATAAAAAAGCCGAGTATTCTTAACTTTCGGTTAGCTACCTGGGCAATGTTGCTTACTCCTTATGATATGGTCTACATACCTCAAAAATCAGTGAAGGGTCAAGCGTTAGCTGACTTCTTAGCAGCTCACTCCATACCTGAAACTTCCAAACTATATGACGATATTCCGGATGAAGTCGTAGATTGCAACATGACTTTGAGGGATGACATTTGGCAACTATACTTTGATGGAGCATCACGAGTTGGACCTAAAGGCAATATTGTCTTCGGAGTAGGCATTGTCTTGGTTTCTCCTGATAAAATGGTTATATACCGTGCTTATTCTCTCAATGAACCATGTTCCAATAATGTGGCAGAATATAATGCTCTGCTAATCGGTCTTCAAGTAGCAAAACAGTTGGACATTGAGTTCTTAGAAGCATACAGAGATTCTCAATTGATTGTTAATCAAGTCAGAGGGACATATAAAGTCAGAAATCCTGACCTCATTCTCTATCATCAGGTGGTAATCGAATTGGCACTTTCATTTAAAGGGTTCTTCATTGAATTCGTACCGCATTCTAAAAATTTGGAAGCTGACGCTCTCACTAGTCTAGCTGCAGACTTAGCAGTTCCAATCAAAAGACAAAATATCATCACTTTGTTGGATCGAGACCTATTCTGTATCAAGAATAATTTGTATATTGAACAGAGTTATGCTACCGAATCCAACTCTCAGCAAAAGGATTGGAGAAGTCCATTTATTGATTATACGGTCTATGGGATTTTACCTAAAGATCCAAAAGAAGCTGCATCAATCAAAAGACGATCATTTTGATTTTACTATGTTACTTCAATGCAGATGTTGTATCGTCGTTCTTATGACGGACTTTTATTATGTTGTCTTTCAGAAAGCGAAGCCAAGCAAACACTTTGTGAAGCTCATGATGGAGTTTGTGGTGCGCATCAACCAGGTCCAAAGTTACAGGACCGTATTCAAAGAATGAGTTATTATTGGCCTTCTATGATAGCAGACGCTGTGGATTATGCCAGACGGTGTAAAGTATGCCAAATTCATGCTGATTTTATTTACCAACCCTCTGAATTTTTACATCCTACAGCAGCTTCTTGGCCTTTCGAAGCTTGGGGTATGGACATTATTGGTCCGATTAATCCCCCTTTATCAAAGGGCATCGGTTTATTCTGGCTATAACTGATTATTTTTCTAAATGGGCAGAAGCGGTTCCTCTTATTAAAGTAAAAACGTCTAATGTGGTTAACTTCATCAAACATCATGTCATTTATTATTTCGGGATTCCCCGAAGGATAATACATGATAACGGGCCACAATTTACTAGTCAGGCGTTTTATCGATTTTGTGACAAGAATCGGATCCAGAACATAGCTTCTACTGCTTATAATCCAGCTGCTAATGGTTTAGCAGAAGCCTTCAACAAAATAATTATTAAACTTCTCGAAAAGTTTGTCTTTTCTAATAAACGTGATTGGAATGAGAAACTTGGAGAATGTTTATGGGCTTATCGAACAACAGTCCGAACTCCAACTGGTTTTATACCATTTTTATTGGTTTACGGATGTGAAGCTGTTCTTCCACTGGAGATCCAAATACCATCTCTTAGAATAGCCATTGCTAATGAGCTAACTGCATAGAATAATGACCGCTTAAGACTCCAAGAACTTGAAGGTTTGGATGAGAAGCGTCTTCAAGCGCAACAACACATTGAGCTGTATCAAGCCCGCATATCTCGAGCTTTCAACCGCAAAGTTAAAGAGAGAGTATTTAAAGTAGGAGAGCTAGTTCTGGCTGTCCGAAGACCTATGGTTATGACTCATAAGAGTAAAGGCAAGTTCCAAGCTAAATGGGAAGGTCCTTATGTAGTCGAAACCGTATTCTCCAATGGTGCTTATAGGTTATCTAAACCTAATGGAAATTTGCTCATGATGCCAATAAATGGTAAATCCTTGAAGAAATACTATGTTTGAATTTCTTCTTTATTCCCAACTACCAAGGTTTGGTTAAGCTGATTATTTATTCTCCTAAAAGAGAATTTTGATTTTCTGTCTTACCAGCTGATTTCAGAAAGAGATTTATTATTTGTCATGTCTTCATTACCTCTGAATAAATATTAAATCTACTTCTTTTTATTATTATCTTTCATGTCCATATTACCTCTTAATAGATATTAATCTATTTTCTTTGAGTCATTACAAACTATTATGTTCATATTACCTCTGATAGTATTATATACTCTAAAAAGAAAACAAAATTTATTATCTATCATGTCCACATTACCTCTGGATAGATATAATCTACTTTATTGAGTTTGGAAGACTTATCATGTCCATATTACCTCTGATAATTGTCTTCTATCTCACACATATTTTAAAATATATTTCATTTATTTCATGATTGGAAATAGTACATCAGTAAAATAAAAGAAATGACAGAAGATAAAATTTTCTTTATTGAGTACAAAAATTTGCTAAGGTGGAGCAGATAAATCTTCAATCATCTTCTGCAACTCTACCAGACGTTTGTCACGAGAGCCTACTACAGTTGTATATGCTATGGTTCTTCGAGCTTCTGCTGTACAGAGGTGGGTGAGTTTGGCAAAGGCAGATATCATCTTGTCTTTGGCTTCTTCATGAGTTTTGATTTTTGATTCAGAACCAAAGATCTGCTCTTCCAAAATGGAACTTTGCCTTAAGAATTGATCTCTATCTGCCGTCATCCGGTTCTGCTCCTCATTTAATCGAGCCACCTCAGCCTCGACTTTACGAATTCTATCATTTTGTTGATGAATTTTGATATTCATGGAGTCATAGGCTTGCTGATGCTCTCCAATAAAGATTTATTTTCTTTCAAGAAAGTCCTCTCCACGGCAACCTTATTGCTGTAATCTTGAAGAGATTCTTTGAAGATGGTTTCTCGAGTTGTGTACTCATTGGTGAGAGCATCATACTCGGATTGGACGAGGCTTTCTACAGTCCCACTTGACAACCTCAGATAGTCTTTGATGGGTTGTTCAAGTCCCTGGACTATTTTTTGTAGAGCTGCTGCCCGCTCAATATCATTGAACATTGCTATGTTGTCTAGCAATAACACTTTTCAAGGTCTTATAACTGAGGCCTTTCTTCAAGATCATTTTGATCAACGCTGCCAAAGTTTTGTAAAAAGTTTCAGTATTAATCTTTACCAAAAGATTCATATCAGCGTTTGAGCTTGGAGTATAGGCGATATATGCCAATCTCTTTTCCTGAAGATTGGAGATAGGTGCTGCTGTTGCTGTGGTAGCGAGTTGAGTCAACGATCTATCTGTTATTGTTACCATAGTTAATTGAGTCCCAGGAAGTTCTGGGACTACATCTTCAACAACTTTTTCTGCTACCTCCGGATGATGAGTTTCGGTGATAGAGGATGGTATCATGGAGGTGCTGCCTCCTATGTTCGATCCATACTCGAATACGACTACTTCAGGAACTTGATCTGGATTGGCAGTAGTGATCGATGTTCCAGCTACATCTACGGTCTTAGCAATCTGTTCTTGAGCAGCATTTGATTCTTGGAATACAGCTGGCTCTTTGTCTACAGCTTGTTCTTTGTCTGCAACTGGCTCTTCTTCTGCTGCTGCTTCTTCTTCTCTTTCTTCGGCAGGAGAAGGCAATTCCTGATATGCCTCTTCTGCAAGCTCTTGTTGTATCTCCATAGATGGAGGATCTTCTTTAGAAGCAGAATCTTCTTTTGAAGAAGAACTCTCTTCTTTAAATTCTATTTCCTCTTCATGTATAGTCTCTTGAGGATGAGAAAGAGCCACGGACTTTGCTATAGTGATGATACCTACAAAGATTAAGCAAAATAGTTTATATACAAAATTATAATACATATTTTTGTATAAATTTTGTGTAATTTATCTTTACCTGGAGTAGGTGCAGGACACGACAAGAGTGCGTCATAATCCATATCCCAGTCATCATCTTCTAATTTAAGGGCCGGTTCATCCGAGGGGATGGTTCCGGATCAACAGTATGAGTGGTGGCGGTGTCTTCAATAGCTTTCGCCTTTTGTGGCGAGGTTAGATGCAGTGAAGTACTGAGGCGTCCGGGAGATAGGACTCCTATAACTTCTGTTGCTGCTGCTGGCTGGGATGCTGAGGACCCTTCTCCAGGTTGAGCTGAAGAAGATATAATATTTTGAGGCTCCTCAACAGAAGTTTCGCTTTCTGGAGTAGCGGCTCTCTGTTGGGAAGGCCCTTTAACAGTAGTATTCTTCTTCTTTTTCCGGATAATAACAGCTGTATCTATTTTCTGCTTCCGGGTTGTTGTAATGGTAATGGGTCCTGCAGCTGTTTCCCCCATTTCCATAGGGAGTGCTTCCAGATATTCATCCGAAACAGCATCATCAGGTATGTCCGAAGGTACCATAACTGGTTCTTCGGCGTTTCTTTCCTTGTCCCATCGAAGACTTTCCTTCATGTTATAATCATTTACGAAGGAATGAATGGAGGCATAAAAATGAGCATACAAATGAAGCATTCGTAGCTCAGTTGTACTTGTGGCAGTTGATACACGGAATCTAGCACCGGTACATCCATCGCTGAAATACCTCCATGCCCTTGCACCATCAACTAATTTTCTATAATAGTTGAAGGTAGTGGAAGGATTACCAACGTGAAGTTGGTCATACCCAAACTGACGAGCAAACCGACTGGGTAAATACGGTTCGAAGATATAGCTGTCTTCAGTTCTATACATCAGATGTGAAGGTCTGATGCATATCAGCCAATTAAAGGCTGGTGCAGGTATCCCAGTCCTCTCTTGACCTATATCTTCAAACTGCACATCAAAGCAGTCAGCTGGAACTGTTGGTTGGGTACAGAAAAAATTTCATCCATGGGAGAAGTTTAGTGCTGCCTAGGTATCCGCTACTGAAGTCGCAGTCCACGTGGCTTTACTAAATTTCTGGAGGAATACCTCCGCATCATTTTCAGGGTCTGTTGGCAATAAATTGCAGTTGTGATGCAACAACCAGCCCATTAAATAAGTGTAGGGCATCTCCACCCTAGGAAAATCTTTACGGTAGGGAGCATTATTGATCAGTTCGTCACCAAATGCTCGCAAACCTGTATTTATCCGACATACCATTGCCGGTAATAAACTGAGTCTAGCTTTGAATACCAAACGTACTGCTGGCCATAGTACATTTCGGTGAATCCTATTGACTGTATCAGTCCCTGGTATGACCCATCTTCGCAGCTACAGGGAAAGAAAGTCCGCCAGCAAGGCTTCCTTTGAGAGCTTTCGACTGTCATGTCTCAGAAAGCTCAATGCTTCAGTTCCTGCAGGTAATTTTCCAGTCTTGGTGGTCAAATATTTGTCCGGAGACTTATAGGTGATCATCCAAGTGTTTATTGTATCAGCAGGAATTATTGAACAAGGGTTGATGGTTTGAGCCTTGTTGTCTTGGAATCTCTCTTTGTCATCCTTGAATATCCTATTCTTATGGTAGAATAGATATGTTGTCCATTTATTGATGTATGCCAAATGTGATCCACTTTCATACATAGTGGTGCAAATCAGATAATGGCACATCAACTCTTGTTATACCTCAACTAAGTGAAGATTTTTTTTTCCTAATTTCTGTTAGTTCCCGGTTGGAGAGAACGTACTCTTCATATGGAGCTTCCCCCATTGGCAGCTTGGAGATGAATTGCATCTCATGGAGTACAAAACCTATTTCACCTATTGGGGTTGCAAAAGTCCCTGTCGAGCTGATATATAACTCCATCAAAGCTAAGAACAAGTTATTGTTCATTGGTATGCCTTGACTTGTGGAGGCTACTGCTTCAAATAGCCCAATGGCTCGCAGGTCCGCTTCGAAGTTCTTCATGATCCAAGCACTAAGTTGAATCCAGTTCTTATTGTGAGGGGTCATCCATCCTGGCAGCCTAGGGTTGACCTGGGGATATAGTACTAAGGCTTTCATAAACTTGTTTATGAACATTGGTATCTGCACCGGTTGGATCAGAGCTGAGCCCTCGCTCGGTGTAAATCCAGACAATAAGCCGGAGAAAGGAACGACACCGCCACTGGGAGTACTTGAGTGATAGCCCATCTGGTTCTCATTCCTCTTGAATATGATTCTCCTTGGTCTTCCATGACTGTTGGGAGTCAGATTCCAAATCATCCGTATCGGATGAGTAGCATGAACAAAAGAGGAAAGGGGATAATCTCTTGGCATTTCTGGGAGATACATCTGTAGGAACGATATAGTAAAGCGTAATACTCTAGAGGGGGGGTGAATAGAGTTGGCAGCGGAATAATGCTAATTAAAAAATGTTAGCAACACAATCACAGTATATAATCACAGTTGAAATAATGTAAAGGCAGAGTTCAGAAAGCAAACGTAAAGACAGCGATGTATACTGGTATCCCTCTGTTGAGGACTAATCCAGTCGGTAGAACTCTTGCTACCAGTTGAATCCAATATAGGAAAAACCGCAAGTTTTCTTACGAAGTCCTTGCAACTTCTACAACGCGAGCTTTGATACGAAGAACTCGTCCAACTTCAAATGTGAAGAGGTATTCTTCAATCAAGCCTTCTGATTACAATCTCTCAGAAACTTCTAGACCGTACCGCACTGGCAAATCGACTAGAGAATTGTAACTGGCTTGGGATCTGAAAATGAAAGCTCTAAAAAACTCTTTGGAAGGCAGAAAGCTTTTTAGATAGAGAGAAGATTGAAAGTGAATGAGTGAATTGAAATGATCGAAATCCATCTCTATTTATAGAAATTCCAAAGGGAGAACTCTGTCAGAATTCGGGCAGAACTCGATGAGCAAATCTCGGTCAAATCCGCAACTGCAGGAGGACCAAGTTCCAGAGAATTCAAAAATCAAACGGCCACCAACCGAACTCTGGCCAAACTCTGGCCGAACTCTGGCCGAGTTCTGTCAGGGTTAGGTTAGGATTTTAAAATAGATTTTTGGTGATTTTTGAAAACCTTTTTGAAAACCTTTTTGAAAACCTTTTTGTAAACATTTTGATAGGTCATTTTGAAAACATTTTGAACTATTTTGGGGATAGCCTATTTGCCAGTACGACTCGGTGTACAACGTATTCCTAGACTCAAATAAAGTAAAAAATTACATTGTATAGGAAGTACAGACTCAAGTAGGCAAACAGATCTTCAGTCTTGAACGGAGTGAATATCCAATCTTGCGTATGTCCAAGAAGCTGAGATGTCCCAACAAGCTTCGTATATCCAGACAGAGTTTTGATCAATTATTAAAATCAGGTTGACCATATGACCAATGGGCCAACAATCTCCCCCATTTTGATAATTGACAAACTATGAATGATATAACATTAAGCTTGTTCACGCTTGTTCAAAAATATCAAAAAGTAGAAATTGTTCATAACCTGTATTTAACTCAAAAAAAATGTTAGATCATTTTTAATTTTCTCCCCCTTTGTCACTTAGAAAAATAATTGCACAAGAGAAGGCTCCCCCGCATTAAATGCAGAAGACTCCCCCGCAATCAATGCATAAGTAACAAATAGCGAGAAAACAAATAAAAGAAATATAGTATAAGAATTAGAGATATAGCATCACAGGCATGTAATGTTTCTACAAATTATCATCACAGGCATGTATTGCTTAAAAAAATATAAAAAAAATCTCAGGCATGCTATTTCACAGGCAGTTTAAAATGGAGAAGCAGTATAAAGAGATAGTGCTTAAACAAAATGCTGAAATAAACTGAGATGTCATAAATGAAACATCAAAAACATGTCCATGAAGATAAAAAGTACTGATAGCAAACTACAAAGTACTGATAAAAAGTAAATAATAAGAACTTGGAATGTCGGAGCATTTCCAAGTATACAATAGAATATCACTAATAATCAAATCAGATCTCATTATCACTATCCTCATCAATATCATCAGCAGCGTGGCCAGCATGACCGAAAGTACCAGCACCAGAAGTACCAGCGCCAGTAGGATGAGTAGGGGCGCCAGCATAGAACTCACCAACGTAATCTCGAGGTGCACGATACCAGTCATAGGCGTTACCTGGCTGGAAGTAGGCATGAACAGCCTCATCCTCACAGCGGTAACCCGAAAAAGCTGGATCTCGAGGGATGGAACCGGCTGAATAACCAGTCTGAGCGAATCGAAGATCAGCTAAGGAGTTTGCCATCGCCTGATAACGGGTGACATCGTGGAACTCACGCTCGCGAGCCATGTCCGTCATCGAGACGTGCAAAGCTGAAATATGCTGATGTATGCCCTCAAAAGTCATGGCATACGGCTGATGTGGTAAAGATGGTACAGTAGGAGGAGCAGGAGGTGGAGCTGAAGCAGTCCGGCTGCGACGAGAAAGATGGAGTAACTTGGGCTCAGAGTCCTGAGTACAAGTCGATAGATCGATCTCGAATCGCTAAAAGATACGAGGGAGAATCATCGCGTAAGAGAGATTTCAATCTCTAGCACGACAACGTCCCATCATCTGAATAATTGTCTTAAGGGTGGAAAAAGGAATCCCCTTAAGAATATGGTACATGGCGGACAGCTCAAGCGAAGTCACATCATCCTTGGAAGTGGATTTTGGAAGAAGAGTAGAGTAGATGATGCGATGCAATTCGTAGTTAAACAAGTTCAGGTTGTTAGCCATGAACTTTCTAGAACGTACTCTGTCAGGTGCACAGAGTTCCGTTTTGAAACTCGTGAGTATAGTGCATTCGGGGAAATCGAATTCCGTGATATCAACTAGCGGTTCACCTTCATTGGGAATACCAAGAATCTCTGCTAGGAGGACATCATTGAACTCAATGTCTATGCCTCCAACACGTGTGCTCACGTCAAAAGTGTTAACTACGAGATTGCAATAGAACAATCTAATGGCATTAGTAGCTATTGGGAAGCACAGTTTAACAAGTAAGTGTAACCCTAATGCCTCAAATAAGTGACGATGATCAGGGAATACCGTCCATTTAACCGGAGCGTCGCTACATATGGATCGGGTGGAAAAGTCACCGTACCATAATAAAGCTTGATCGAGGGTTTGAAAAAAGAACCCATCGAAAGCGCCATCGCTCTTTTGGACCGGCGAAAACAAAGAATCCGTGTGAGGATTCGAAGAGGACCCTTCCTCACTAGGAGTGGTCTTCTTCCTCTTAGACGGATTAAATCTAGGTGCCATTGAAATAAAAAGCACTAATTTGAAAGGTGGAGAGAGAGGGAGTTATACCTCACGAAAATTGGATATGTTGTAGAGAAGAACGATCTCCGCACGATTCCAAAATTTGGAAGGATTTCACCAAGTAGATAGGAAGCAATGGGTTGGTGAATACCTAGGGTTTGGAGGAGTTTCGGGCGGCTGGAGCTGCTGTTTGAAAGTTTGGAAGCAATGGAAGAGAAGAAGCTCTCGGGTTCTGTATATATACACATACACCCTCAACCGAACTCGGGCCGAATTCGGTCAGAGTTCTGGCCGAAGTCGCCTAGGGTTCTTTCAGGTTGATTTTTGCTACTTCTTTTTCATTGACTCGTTGCAAATATTTAATTCAAAGATTAGTTATTTTAGTCTTCAAATAACATAATTAATAATATTTTATGAATTAAATGTCATTATACAGTGACTGTCTCAGATTAGCTGTAGGAGTACTGTCCCAGCTGGCGGAGGTTCACCGGGGAACTCTTAAGTACCGCTTCGCTTCAACCGTAGTTGTGGTGACAGACAGACTCTTTATTAGCTTGTCTCTAACACAGTTTTTGCATAATGATATATAATCATAAAATAAAATCAATTAATATTATTGACGTCCAAAATTCCTAATTCTCGACGTAAATAATTGAAACGATCTTCCGCTAGAGGTTTAGTGAAGATGTCAGCTAATTAATTTTCAGTATCTATGTACACAAGGTTTATATCTCCATTTTGATGATGATCTCTAAGAAAATGATGTCTAATCTCGATATGTTTAGTACGAGAATGATATACAGGATTCTTAGTCAAATTAATGGTGCTCGTGTTATCACAGAAAATGGGAATATGTGTGAAAAATAAATCAAAGTCTTCTAGGGTTTGTTTCATCCACAAAATCTGAGCGCAACAACGTCCTGCGGCGATATACTCAGCCTCTGTTGTTGATAAGGCTACATAATTTTGCTTTTTACTAAACCAAGAGACTAGAGCCTTGCCTAAGAAATGACATGTACCGCTAGTACTTTTTCTATCAACCTTGCATCCAGTAAAATCTGCATCCGAATAACCAATAAGGTCAAAGGATTTAGTTTTGGGATACCACAAGCCGACAGAAGAAGTGCCTTTAAGGTATCGGAAGATACGCTTAACTGCGGTCAGATGTGATTCCTTTGGGTTAGCTTGAAAACGTGCACACAGGCAAACACCAAACATTATATCTGGACGACTAGCAGTTAAGTAAAGTAAACTACCAATCATACCTCGATACTTACGTGTGTCGACTGGCTTGCCTTGTTCGTCAGAATCAAGCTTTGTTGAAGTTGCCATCGGAGTGCCAATAGGTTTGACATTGTCCAGATCGAACTTTTTTAGCAAATCTTTTGTGTACTTGGCTTGATTAATGAACGTCCCATTGTCGGTTTGTTTGATTTGCAATCCGAAAAAGAACTTCAGCTCTCCCATCATGCTCATCTCAAACTCATTCTGCATACACTTAGAAAATTCTTGACAAAGAGATTCATCAGTGGATCCAAATATGATATCATCAACATAGATTCGAATTAAAAGCTGCTTGCCATTAAAAGATTTAATAAAAAGTGTAGTGTCAACCTTTCCTTTTGAAAAACCGTTGTCAAGTAGAAAAGAGCTTTAGACGGTCATACCAAGCACGAGGGGCTTGTTTCAAACCATATAAGGCTTTCTTCAACTTGAAAACATGGTCAGGATTTTTGAAATCCGTGAAACCCGAAGGTTGTGCTACAAAAACTTCTTCTTTTATAAAGCCATTTAGAAAAGCACTTTTTATATCCATTTGAAAAAGTTTGAAATCATGAAAACATGCAAATGCATATAACATTCGAATGGATTCTAATCTCGCAACTGGGGCATAAGTCTCATCGTAGTCGATATCCTCTTCTTGATTGTATTCTTGAGCTACGAGTCGAGCCTTGTTACGAGTTACTAAACCATCCTCATTTAGTTTGTTTCGGAATACCCAACGGGTGCCAATGACCGGATGATCAATAGGCTTGGGAACAAGTTCCCAAACTTGATTCCGTTCGAATTGGTTCGATTCCTCTTGCATGGCATCTATCCAGAAACTATCAGTACATGCTTCATCAATAGATTTAGGTTCTAGCTGTGAAATAAATGCAACACTAGAAACAATATCTCTACTGGTTGATTGAGTACTTACTCCTTTGGTAATGTCACCAATTACCAAATCTTGTGGATGATCAGCTGTGAATTTTAACCTCTTCGGTAGACTCTGTAGGTAGCTGGTTCCTGGATCTCCTCTAGGGGGTTCAGCTAGTGCAGAGTTTGGTTCAGGTTCAGCTGATGTTGAACTTGATGTAGGCAGATCTTTATCACTGTCATCGAGAGTTATTTGGTTCATTTCATCAAAAGTGACGTTGATTGATTCTTCGATGATCATGGTACGTTTGTTGAAGACTCTGTACCCTTTGCTCTTGGCCGCATAACCTAGAAATATACCTTCATCGGCCTTTTCATCAAACTTTCCCAAGTTGTCTTTAGTATTAAGAATAAAGCACTTACAGCCAAAAATCTTAAAGTATGAAACTAAAGGAATTCTATCAAACCATAACTCAAATGGAGTCTTCTTCGATTTGGGTCGAATTAGAACTCTATTGAGCACAAATTAAAGCAAGCTGTATTGACAGCTTCAGCCCAGAAGTATTTGGGTAGGCTAAATTGATTTAACATCACTCTGGCCATTTCGGTTAGAGTTCTGTTCTTACGTTCCATAACTCCATTTTGTTGTGGAGTTCTAGGGCAGGAGAACTCATGTATGAAACCGTGTGTGTCACAAAATTGCTCGAAATTAGCATTCTCGAATTCGCCTCCATGATCGCTTCTAATTCGAGTGATCATGTAACCTTTTTCATTTTGTACTTTCTTGCAAAAGGCGACAAATTCGGATAATGCGTCATTCTTGCGTGTCAAGAAATATACCCACGTGTATCTAGAAAAACCATCTACAATAACAAATGCATATAATTTACCTCCGAGGCTAGCAACTCTGCTAGGACCGAATAAATCCATGTGTAGCAATTGTAGAGGTCTAGTAGTACATACTGCGTTTACAGACTTGAATGTGGATCTGGTAGCCTTGTTCTTTTCACATTGGCTGCATACCGAATCCTTCTTGAATGTTATGTCTGGTAAACCACGTACTAACTTCTTTGTGGATAATCTTGAAATTGTATCCATGTTTGCATGACCGAGTCTCATGTGCCATAGATGACTCTCATCACTTTTGGCCATTAAGCATCTACCTGAAATGTTAGCTTCTTCCAGCAGATAGAAAACATATATATTGTCTTCATTGATTCCTTCAAAGATAGTACTACCAGTTGAGCTATCAACTATAGTACATTTGTCTTTGCCAAAGTTGATACCATAACCATGATCAGCTAGATGACTTATGCTGAGCAGATTATGTTTCAACTCGGTAACCAGACAGACATCTTTAATCACGGGATAGGGAGACTTACCAACATCACCGATACCAATAATATACCCTTTCAAATTATTACCGAAGGAAACATAACCTTCCTTCTTCTTCTTCGACAGTATTGCAAATAGGGTAGCGTCACCGGTCATATGCCGTGAGCAACCGCTGTCGAGGATCCATTTGCTTATAGCATGTAAAGGGTGTTCTACCTACAAAACAGTTTGCAGATGAAACCTTTGGTACCCATTTCTTATAGGGTCCTGAATTGTTAGCTTTAGGTATCCAAGCATAAACATTTAAATCTACAAGCTTTCTAATTCTACATGCAGATGATATATGACCAATGAGGCCACAATAATGACATTGTGCATGTCGAGTGTTGAAAGCTGAGTGGTGTGCATGGTTGGTAGGTTTAGGTTTTCTAGTATAGAAGAATGCATACCTATGATCATGTTTG
This sequence comes from Iris pallida, assembly GCA_029216955.1. NCBI lineage: Eukaryota > Viridiplantae > Streptophyta > Magnoliopsida > Asparagales > Iridaceae > Iris > Iris pallida. The sequence continues at coordinate 11,921,825 of JANAVB010028197.1, read as the reverse complement.
GGCTTAACCTTTTGGGGTAAAGGTTTTATATGGTTTGGTCTGACAGTGTTTGTCTTGGGAATGTTCCGAATTCTCGGTAAGTGACACGTGTTAGGATAGGAAGCAGCAGGCTCAGGCTGTTTTCCTAACCTAATTTCCAACCTTTTGGAAGTGTCATATAACTTAGTATAATCAGAAGTGAGTGATTCCATTCTGATTTGTGCAGATTGAAGACTTTTCTTTTCTCTAGAAAGATCTTCTCTCAATTGGTCTATAATCTTGTCTTTCTCTTCGGATGACTGTTTAGTCTCGTGTAATAAGAGCTTTATAGAGGAAAGCTCACCAGACTCACTAACATTAGCTCTAACCTCAGCTAGTAGGTCGGTAAGTCTTTCTATTTCTCCTTTGTACTCTTTGAGTACCTTCTTAGCGGTCTGATATTTACTACGCAGTTTCCTGTAGTCAAGCATCAGGTCACTGAAGGCATCTCCTAATTGCTCAAAGGTGAAGTCATCATATGTTTCTACAGGTTCAGTAGGTACCTGATCGATTGCCATGAAGCAGATGTTTGCAGCGTTCTCTGAATGTTCATCTTCTGAGTCGCTAGCTTCACTCTCATGCCATATGCTGGTGTTGGCATATTTCCGAGACGTTGATCTTTTCAGGTTACCTTTTTCATACCTGTTGTTCTTCTTGTTCGATGATGAGTTGATTGGACAGTCCTTCTTCATATGTCCCTTCTTCTTACAGCCATAGCAGACAGCATCTTCTTGATACCAGTTGTTGCTGTTGTTCTCTTTGACTCTCTTCTCATGTCTCATGAATCTTTTGAACTTCCTTGCTAGGAGAGCTTGATCTTCAGCGTCAGATCCACTGCTGTCTGAGTCATCTTCAGCAGCTTTTCTGTGCTGAGCCTTGAGGGCGATAGTCTTCTCCTTTGGAGCAGGCTCTTCAAAATCTTGTAGCTCCAGTTCATGAGTGAGTAGTTTACCCATGAGTACTTCAAGTGACATTGTGGTGAGGTCGTTTCCTTCAATGATAGCTGTAGCCTTTGGAATCCAGTTCTTGGTGAGAGCTCACAGGAGTTTGCGAATCTTTTCGTGGTTACTGTAATCTTTGCCTAAGGAGGACAAAGGGTTTACAATATCCAAGAACCTCTCGAACATTTGTGTGACTGTTTCATTTGGCTTCATTTTGAACGCCTCGTACTCTTGAGTAAGTCTGCTGACTTTTGACTCCTTGACTTGAGTCGTGCCTTCATGTGTAACTTCGAGAAGCTTCCACACACCATTTGCCGTTGTGCATGTAGATACCCTGTTAAATTCTGTTCTGTCTAAGGCACAAAAAAGAGCATTAATGGCACGTGCGTCAAGACTGGCCTTTTTCTTTTCTTCCTCTGTATAACTGCTTTGGGGTTTTTCAACCAAAACTCCCTCGACAGTTATACGAGGTGGCTTCTGATAGCCATCAATAACAATAGCCCATAAGTCAAAATCAAGAGATTTCAAGAAGAAACTCATTCGTGTTTTCCAATAAGTGTAGTTAGTACCATCAAACAAAGGGGGTCTGTTTGTGGCCTGACCTTCACTTGTGAATTTCATAGTAGCCATGTGATGTGCTGTGATCTAATAAATAATGAATAAATAATAGCACTGTTACCTCGCTTTACCTGTAACACCCGCTCTGATACCAATTGTAGGAACGATATAGTAAAGCGTAATACTCTAGAGGGGGGGTGAATAGAGTTGGCAGCGGAATAATGCTAATTAAAAAATGTTAGCAACACAATCACAGTATATAATCACAGTTGAAATAATGTAAAGGCAGAGTTCAGAAAGCAAACGCAAAGACAGCGATGTATACTGGTATCCCTCTGTTGAGGACTAATCCAGTCGGTAGAACTCTTGCTACCAGTTGAATCCACTATAGGAAAAACCGCAAGTTTTCTTACGAAGTCCTTGCAACTTCTACAACGCGAGCTTTGATACGAAGAACTCGTCCAACTTCAAATGTGAAGAGGTATTCTTCAATCAAGCCTTCTGATTACAATCTCTCAGAAACTTCTAGACCGTACCGCACTGGCAAATCGACTAGAGGATTGTAACTGGCTTGGGATCTGAAAATGAAAGCTCTAAAAAACTCTTTGGAAGGCAGAAAGCTTTTTAGATAGAGAGAAGATTGAAAGTGAATGAGTGAATTGAAATGATCGAAATCCATCTCTATTTATAGAAATTCCAAAGGGAGAACTCTGTCAGAATTCGGGCAGAATTCGTGCAGAACTCGATGAGCAAATCTCGGTCAAATCCGCAACTGCAGGAGGACCTAGTTCCAGAGAATTCAAAAATCAAACGGCCACCAACCGAACTCTGGCCGAACTCTGGCCGAACTCTGGCCAAGTTCTGTCAGGGTTAGGTTAGGGTTTTAAAATAGATTTTTGGTGATTTTTGAAAACCTTTTTGAAAACCTTTTTGTAAATATTTTGATAGGTCATTTTAAAAACATTTTGAACTATTTTGGGGATAGCCTATTTGCCAGTACGACTCGGTGTACAACGTATTCCTAGACTCAAATAAAGTGAAAAATTACATTGCATAGGAAGTACAGACTCAAGTAGGCAAACAGATCTTCAGTCTTGAACGGAGTGAATATCCAATCTTGCTTATGTCCAAGAAGCTGAGATGTCCCAACAAGCTTCGTATATCCAGACAGAGTTTTGATCAATTATTAAAATCAGGTTGACCATATGACCAATGGGCCAACAACATCGCCCTTTCTCCAAATTTGAATACCCAAGACTCCTTCTCGGGGTTTGTCTGAGATTTGAAGTCGATCGCATCTCCGAACATGAATATAGGCTTCAAATACTGCTGGCCATCCAGTGATGTCAATAGTTCCCCGTTCATCAGAGACAATAACATTCTATCTCCTTGAGCAGCTATCAGTTGATGTCTTTCATGGGGATACTGCTTGTCAGTTTGTGGGAACTCGACATAGAATAAATTCTCCAGATAATTTGATCCCAGAATGCCAGCTGGTGAGCCAAACACCTCTGAGAGAGGATGGTGTAGGAACGAAATAGTAAAGCGTAATACTCTAGAGGGGGGTGAATAGAGTTGGCAGCGGAATAATGCTAAATAAAAATGTTAGCAGCACAATCACAGAATATTAATCACAACTAAAATAATGAAAAGGCAAAGTTAAGAGAGCAAACGCAAAGACAACGATATATACTGGTATCCCTCTGTTGAGGACTAATCCAGTCGGTAGAACTCTTGCTACCAGTTGAATCCACTATTGGAAAAACCGCAAGTTTTCTTACGAAGTCCTTGCAACTTCTACAACGTGAGCTTTGATACAAAGAACTTATCCAACTTCAAATATGAAGAGGTATTCTTCAATCAAGCCTTCTGATTACAATCTCTCAGAAACTTCTAGACCGTACCGCACTGGCAAATTGACTAGAGGATTGTAACTGGCTTGGGATCTGAAATTTAAAGCTCTAGAAAACTCTTTGGAAGACTGAAAGCTTTAGATAGAGAGAAGATTGAAAGTGAATGAGTGAGTTGAAATGATCAAAATCCTTCTCTATTTATAGGAGTTCCAAAGGCAGACTTCTGTCAGAATTCGGGCAGAACTCTTTGAGCAAATTTCGGTCAAATCCGCAACTGCAGGAGGACCAAGTTCCAGAGATTCAAAATCACAACGGCCACTAACCGAACTCTGGCCGAGTTCTGTCAGGGTTAGGTTAGGGTTTTAAAAATAGGTTTTGGTGATTTTTGAAAACCTTTTTGAAAACCTTTTTGTAAACATTTTGATAGGTCATTTTAAAAACATTTTGGGGATAGCCTATTTGCCAGTACGACTCGGTGTACAACATATTCCTAGACTCAAATAAAATGAAAATTACATTGCATAGGAAATACAGACTCGAGTAGGCAAACAGATCTTCAGTCTTGAACGGAGTGGATAGCCAATCTTGCTTATGTCCAAGAAACCGAGATGTCCCAACTAGCTTTGTATATCCAGACAGAGTTTGATCAGTTATTAAAATCAGGTTGACCATATGACCAATGGGCCAACAATCTCCCCCATTTTGATAATTGACAAACTATGAATGATATAACATTAAGCTTGTTCAAAAAGAATCAAAACGTGAAATTGTTCATGTCCTGTATTTAACTCAAAAAAAATGTTAGATCTTTAATTTTCTCCCCCTTTGTCACTTAGCAAAATAATTGCACAAGAGAAGGCTCCCCCGCATTTAATGCAGAAGGCTCCCCCGCAATTAATGCATAAGGAACAAATAGTGAGAAAACATAATAAATAAAGAGTAGATATACATCACCACAGACATGTAAAGTTTCTACAAATTATCATCACATGCATGCTATTGTTTCTAAAGAATATTATCACAATCATGCTATTGTTTCAAAAACATAAAAGAAATCTCAGGCATGCTATTTCACAGGCAGTTTGTAATGAAGAAGTAGTATAAAGAGATAGTGCTAAAACAAAGTGCTGAAATATCATAAAAGAAACACCATAAGCATGTCCATAAAAAAATACTGAAAGCATACTACAAAGTGCTGATAAATATCAGAAGTACTGATAAAAAAATACTGATAAAAACTTGGAATGTTGGAGCATTTCCAAGTATACAATAGAATGTCACTAAAAAATCAAATCACATCTCCTCATCACTATCCTCATCATCATCATCATCAGCAGCTCGGCCAGCATGACCGGAAGGACCAGCACCAGAAGTACCAGCGCCAGAAGGATGAGTAGGGGTGCCAACATAGAATTCACCAACATAGTCACGAGGTGCACGATACCAATCATAGGCGTTACCTGGCTGGAAGTAGGCATGGACAGCCTCATCCTCACAGCGGTAACCCGAAAAAGCTGGATCTCGAGGGATGGAGGCGGCAGAGTGACCAGTCTGGGCAAAATGCAGATCGGCCAAGGAGTTTGCCATCGCCTGGTAACGGGTGACGTCGCAGAACTTACGCTCGCGAGCCATGTCCATCAACGAGACGTGCAAAGCAGATAAGTGCTGATGTATGCCCTCAAATGTCATGGCATACTGATGAGGTGGTGGAGGAGGTGCAGTAGGAGGAGCAGTAGGTGGAGCTGAAGCAGTCCGACTGCGATAAAATAGCTGAAGAAACTTGGGCTCAGAGTCCTGAGTACAAGTCGATAGATCGATCTCAAATCGCTGAAAGATACGAGAGAGAATCATCGCGTAAGAGAGATTTCGATCTCTAGCACGACATCGTCCCATCATCTGAATGATAGTCTTAGGGATGGAAAAAAGAATCCTCTTAAGAATATGGTACATGGCGAACAGTTCAAGTGAGGTCACATCATCTTTGGAAGTGGATTTAGGAAGGATAGTAGAGTAGATGATGCGGTGCAATTCGTAGTTGAACAAGTTCAGGTTGTTAGCCTTGAACTTTCCAGAGCGTACTTTGTCAGGAGCACAGAGTTCCGCTTTGAAACTAGTGAGTGTCGTGCCTTCGGGAAATTCGAATTCCGTGATGTCTACTAGCGGTTCACCTTCATTGGGAATACCAAGAATCTCCGCTAGGAGGGCATCATCGAACTCGATGTCGATGCCTCCAACACGTGTGCTCACAACAAAAGTGTTAACTACGAGATTGCAATAGAATAAACGAATGGCATTAGTAGCTATCGGGAAGCACAGTTTAACAAATAGGTGTAACCCTAATGCCTCAAATAAGTGACGATGATCGGAAAATACCGTCCATTTGATCGGAGCACTGCCGCATATGGATCGGGTAGAAAATTACCGTACCATAATAGGGCTTGGTCGAGGGTTTGGAAGAAAAACCCATCGAAAGCGCCGTCGCTCGTTTGGATCGGCAAAAAGAGTGAATCCGTGTGTGGATTCGAAGACGACCCTTCCTCACTAGGAGTGGTCTTCTTCTTCCTTTTGAATGGATTAAATTTAGGTGCCATTAAAATAAAAAGCACAAATTGAAAGGTGGAGAAAGAAGGAGTTATACCTCACAAAATTAGGATATGTTGTAGAGAATGTCGATCTCTGCACGATTCCAAATTTTGGAGAGATTTCACCAAGTAGATTGGAAGGAAAAGATTGGTGAAAAGCTAGGGTTTGAAGGCTCGGGTCGGCTGCTGCTGCTGTTTGAATTGATTTGGAAGCAATGAAAGAGAAGAAGCTCTCGGGTTCTGGATATACACAGATACCCTCAACCGAACTCGGGCCGAATTCGGTCAGAGCTCTGGCCGAATTCGCCTAGGGTTCTTCAAAGTTTATTTTTGCTACTTCTTTTTCATTGTCTCATTTCAAATATTTAATTCAAAGATTAGTTATTTTAGCCTTCAAATAATATAATTAATAATATTTTATGAATTAAATGTCTTTACACAACGAATGTCTCAGATTAGCTGTAGGAGTACTGTCCCAGCTGGCGAAGGTTCACCGGGGAACTCTTAAATACCGCTTCGCTTCAACCGTAGTTGTGGTGACAGACAGACTCTTTATTGGCTTGTCTCTAACACAGTTTTTGCGTATTGAGATATAATCATAAAACATAATCAATTAATATTATTGACGTCCAAAATTCCTAATTCTCGACGTAAATAATTGAAACGATCTTCCGCTAGAGGTTTAATGAAGATGTCAGCTAATTGATTTTCAGTATCTATGTACACAAGGTTTATATCTCCATTTTGATGATGATCTCTAAGAAAATGATGTCTAATCTCGATATGTTTAGTACGTGAGTGACATACTGGATTCTTAGTCAAATTAATAGTGCTCGTGTTGTCACAGAAAATGGGAACATGTGTGTAAAATAAATCATAGTCTTCTAGGGTTTGTTTCATCCACAAAATCTGAGCGCAACAACGTCCTGCGACGATGTACTCAGCCTCTGTTGTTGATAGGGCTACAAAATTTTGCTTTTTACTAAACCAAGAGACTAAAGCTTTGCCTAAAAAATGACATGTGCCACTTGTACTTTTTTTATCAACTTTATATCCAGCAAAATCTGCATCCGAATAACCAATAAGGTCAAAGGACTTAGTTTTGGGATACCACAAGCCAACAGAAGAAGTGCCTTTAAGGTATCGAAAGATACGCTTAACTGCGGACAGATGTGATTCCTTTGGGTTAGCTTGAAAACGTGCACACAGGCAAACACTAAACATTATATCTAGACGACTAGCAGTTAAATAAAGTAAACTACCAATCATACCTCGATACTTACGTGTGTCGACTGGCTTGCCTTGTTCATCTGAATCAAGCTTTGTTGAAGTTGCCATCGGAGTGCCAATAGGTTTGACATTGTTCAGATCGAACTTCTTTAGCAAGTCTTTTGTGTACTTGGCTTGATTTATGAATGTTCCATTATCAGTTTGTTTGATTTGCAATCCGAGAAAGAATTTTAGCTCTCCCATCATGCTCATTTCAAACTCATTCTGTATACACTTAGAAAATTCTTGACAAAGAGATTCATCAGTGGATCCAAATATGATATCATCAACATAGATTTGAATTAAAAGCAGCTTGCCATTAAAAGATTTAATAAACAGTGTAGTGTCAACCTTTCCTTTTGAAAAGCCGTTGTCAAGTAGAAAAGAGCTTAGACGATCATACCAAGCACGAGGGGTTTGTTTTAAACCGTATAGAGCTTTCTTCAACTTGAAAACATGGTCAGGATTTTTGAAATCCGTGAAACCCGGAGGTTGTGCTACAAAAACTTCTTCTTTTATAAAACTATTTAAAAAAGCACTCTTCACATCCATTTGAAAAAGTTTGAAATCATGAAAATATGCAAATGCACATAACATGCGAATGGATTCTAATCTCGCAACTGGGGCATAAGTCTCATCGTAGTCGATACCTTCTTCCTGATTGTATCCTTGAGCTACGAGTCGAGCCTTATTACGAGTCACTAAACCATTCTCATTCAGTTTGTTTCGGAATACCCAACGGGTGCCAATGACCGGATGATCAATAGGCCTGGGAATAAGTTCCCAAACTTGATTCCGTTCAAATTGGTTTAATTCCTCTTACATAGCATCTATCCAAAAACTATCACTACATGCTTCATCAATAGTTTTGGGTTCTAGCTGTGAAATAAATGCAACACTAAAAATAATATCTCTACAGGATGTACGAGTACTTACTCCCTTGGTAATATCACCAATTACCAAATCCTTTGGATGATTTGCTGTAAATTTTAACCTTTTTGCTTCATTCTGAAGGTAGCTGGTTTCTGGATCTTTTCTAGGAGGTTCAGCTAGTGCAGAGCTTGGTTGAGAATCAGCTGGAGTTGAGCTTGGTACAGATGTATCTTCGTCATTGTCATCAATCGTCATTTGATTTAATTCATCAAAGGTGACAATGATTGACTCTTCGATAATCATGGTACGTTTGTTGAAGACTCTGTATCCTTTGCTCTTGGCCGCATAACCTAAAAATATACCTTCATCGGCCTTTTCATCAAATTTTCCCAAATTATCTTTTGTGTTAAGAATAAAACATTTACAACCAAAAATTCTAAAGTATGAAACTGAAGGAATTCTATCAAACCATAACTAAAATGGAGTCTTCTTCGATTTGGGTCGAATTAGAACTCTATTTAGAACAAAGCAAGCTGTGTTGACAGCTTCAGCCCAAAAATATTTGGGTAGACTAAACTGGTTTAACATCACTCTGGCCATTTCGGTTAGAGTTCTGTTCTTACGTTCCACAACTCTATTTTGTTGTGGAGTCCTAGGGCAGGAGAACTCATGAATAAAACCGTATGTGTCATAAAATTGCTCAAAATCAGCATTCTCGAATTTGCCACCATGATCACTTCTAATGCGAATGATCATGTAACCTTTTTCATTCTGAACTTTCTTGCAAAAGGCGACAAATTCGGATAATGCATCATTCTTGCGTGTCAAGAAATATACCCACGTGTATCTAGAGAAATCATCTACAATTATGAAAGCATAAAGTTTACCTCCGAGGCTAGCAACTCTGCTAGGACCAAATAAGTCTATATGAAGCAATTGTAGAGGTCTAGTAGTACATACTACGTTTACTGACTTAAAAGTGGATCTGGTAGCCTTGTTCCTTTCACATTGACTGCATATCGAATCCTTCTTGAATGTAATGTCCGGTAAACCGCGTACTAGCTTCTTTGTGGATAATCTTGATATTGTATCCATATTAGCGTGACCGAGTCTCATATGCCACAGATGACTCTCATCACTCTTGGCCATTAAGCATCTACCTGAAATGTTAGTTTCTTCTAACAAATAGAAAATATATATATTGTCTTCCCTGATACCTTCAAAGATAGTACTACCAGTTGAGCTATCAACTATAGTACATTTGTCTTTGCCAAAGTTGATGCCATAACCATGATCAGCTAGATGACTTATGCTGAGTAGGTTATGTTTCAACTCGGTAACCAGACAGACATCCTTAATTACAGGATAGGGAGACTTACCAACATCACCGATACCAATAATATACCCTTTCAAATTATTACCGAAGGAGACATAGCCTTCCTTCTTTTTCTTCGACAGTGTTGCAAATAGGGTAGCGTCACCGGTCATATGCCGTGAGCAACCGCTGTCGAGGATCCATTTGCTTCTAACATGTGAAGGGTGTTCCACCTACAAAACAGTTTGCAGATGAAACCTTTGGTACCCATTTCTTGTAGGGTCTAGAATTGTTAGCTTTAGGTATCCAAGCATAAACATTTAGATCTACAAGCTTTCTTATTCTACATGCAGATGATATATGACCAATGAGGCCACAATAATGACATTATGTATGTCGAGTGTTGAAAGCTGAGTGGTGTGAATGGTTGGTAGGTTTAGGTTTTCTAGTATAGAAGAAAGCATACCTATAATCTTGTTTGGGCTTGACCTTTTGGGGTAAAGGTTTGATAGGGTTAGGTCTGACAGTGTTTGGCTTAGGAATGTTTCGATTTCTCGGTAAGTGACACGTATTAGGGTAGAAAGCAGCAGGCTCAGGCTGTTTTCCTAACCTAATTTCCAATCTTTTGGAAGTGTCATACAACTTAGTATAATCAGAAGTAAGTGATTCCATTCTGATTTGTGCACATTGAAGACTTTTCTTCTCTACAGAAAGTTCTTCCTTGAGTTGGTCAATAATTTTGTCTTTCTATTCAGATGACTTGGTAGTCTCGTGTAATAAGAGCTTTATTGAAGAAAGCTCACCAGACTCACTAACATTATTTCTAACCTCAGCTAGTAGGTCGGTAAGTCTACCTATTTCACCTTTGTACTCTTTGAGTACCTTCTTAGAGGTCTGATACTTACTACGCAGTTTCCTGTAATCAGTCATCAGGTCACTGAAGGCATCTCCTAATTGCTCAAAGGTGAAGTCATCATAAGTTTCTACAGGTTCAGTAGGTACCTGATCGGTTGCCATGAAGCATACATTTGCAGCGTCCTCTGAGTGTTCGTCTTCTGAGTCGCTGGCTTCACTTTCATGCCATATGCTGGTGTTGGCATATTTCCGAGATGTTGATCTTTTTAGGTTCCCTTTTTCATACCTGTTGTTCTTCTTGCTCGATGATGAGTTTGTGGGACAATCCTTCTTCATGTGTCCCTTTTTCTTGCAGCCATAACAGACAGCATCTTCTTGGTACCAGTTGTTGCTGTTGTTCTCTTTGACTCTCTTCTCATGTCTCATGAATCTTTTGAACTTCCTTGCTAGGAGAGCTTGATCTTCAGCGTCAGATCCACTGCTGTCTGAGTCATCTTCAGCAGCTTTTCTGTGCTGAGCCTTGAGGGCGATAGTCTTCTCCTTTGGTGCAGGCTCTTCAAAATCTTGTAGCTCCAGTTCATGAGTTAGTAGCTTACCCATGAGTACTTCGAGGGACATAGTTGTGAGGTCGTTCCCTTCAATGATTGCAGTAGCCTTTGGAATCCAGTTCTTGGTGAGAGCTCGCAGGAGTTTGCGAATCTTTTCATGGTTACTGTAATCTTTGCCTAGTGAGGACAAAAGATTTACAATATCCAAGAATCTCTCGAACATTTGTATGACTGTTTCGTTGGGCTTCATTTTGAATGCCTCGTACTCTTGAGTAAGTCTGCTGACTTTAGATTCCTTGACTTGAGTCATGCCTTCATGTGTGACTTCGAGTAGCTTCCATACTTCATTGGCCGTTGTGCAGATAGACACCCTGTTAAATTCAGTTCTGTCTAAAGCACAAAAGAGAGCATTAATGGCACGTGCGTCAAGACTGGCCCTTTTCTTTTCTTCTTCTGTATATCTGCTATGAGATTTTTCAACTAAAACTCCATCAACATTTATACGAGGTGGCTTTTGATAGCCATCAAGAACAATGGACCATAAATCAAAATCAAGAGATTTCAAGAAGAAACTCATCCGTGTTTTCTAATATGTATAATTTGTACCATCAAACAGCGGGGGTCTGTTTGTGGCCTGGCCTTCACTTGTGAATTTTACAGTTGCCATGTGTTGTGCTGTGATCTATATAACAGTTAATTAAAATGAATAAATAATTGTACTGTTACCTTTGCTTTATCTGTAACACCCGCTTTGATACCAATTGTAGGAACGAAATAGTAAAGCGTAATACTCTAGAGGGGGGGTGAATAGAGTTGGCAGCGGAATAATGCTAAATAAAAATGTTAGCAGCACAATCACAGAATATTAATCACAACTGAAATAATGTAAAGGCAAAGTTAAGAGAGCAAACGCAAAGACAGCGATGTATACTGGTATCCCTCTATTGAGGACTAATCCAGTCGGTAGAACTCTTGCTACCAGTTGAATCCACTATTAGAAAAACCGCAAGTTTTCTTACGAAGTCCTTGCAACTTCTACAACGCGAGCTTTGATACGAAGAACTCGTCTAACTTCAAATATGAAGAGGTATTCTTCAATCAAGCCTTCTGATTACAATCTCTCAGAAACTTCTAGACCGTACCGCACTGGCAAATTGACTAGAGGATTATAACTGGCTTGGGATCTGAAATTTAAAGCTCTAGAAAACTCTTTGGAAGACTGAAAGCTTTAGATAGAGAGAAGATTGAAAGTGAATGAGTGAGTTAAAATGATCGAAATCCTTCTATATTTATAGGAGTTCCAAAGGCAGACTTCTGTCAGAATTCGGGCAGAATTCGGGCAGAACTCTTTGAGCAAATCTCGGTCAAATCCGCAACTGCAGGAGGACCAAGTTCCAGAGATTCAAAATCACAACGGCCACTAACCGAACTCTGGCCGAACTCTGGCCGAACTCTGGCCGAGTTCTGTCAGGGTTAGGTTAGGGTTTTAAAAATAGGTTTTGGTGATTTTTGAAAACCTTTTTGAAAACCTTTTTGTAAACATTTTGATAGGTCATTTTAAAAACATTTTGGGGATAGCCTATTTGCCAGTACGACTCAGTGTACAACATATTCCTAGACTCAAATAAAATGAAAATTATATTGCATAGGAAATACAGACTCGAGTAGGCAAACAGATCTTCAGTCTTGAACGGAGTGGATAGCCAATCTTGCTTATGTCCAAGAAACCGAGATGTCCCAACTAGCTTTGTATATCCAGACAGAGTTTGATCAGTTATTAAAATCAGGTTGACCATATGACCAATGGGCCAACAGATGGGCCCCCAAGTTCATTGCAAAATAAGTTCAATAAAGAAAAATTAAGTTAGTAAAAAAAATTCAAATATGAACTCTATGCAAATTCAAAACTCCACACAAATGACTATACATGAGTTTTACGCGTAAAAAGTTCTCTGTTTTATTAGAGAATTTGTTTTATGCAAGGGTTTTTTCGCAGTCTAAGTATGAAATTTTTTACGCATATTTTTTCTTTTTAAAAGAATAAAGTTTTACGTGTGAAAGATATAGTCTTGTGTAATTTTACGCTTCTGTTCAAAAGTGTAAAATTTTACATGTGAAAAATATGTAGTCTTTTGACTTGTGTATTTTTCAATTTTATGCTCGTACGTATAATGTGGTCGTATTTTCAGATTTTATGCTCGCACGTATAACGTGGACGTATTTTGAGCTTTTACGCTCGCACATATAGACGTGGGCGTATTTGGTGATTAACATTCTACGCTGACACATATAGACGTGGGCGTATTTTGCTGTTTCTTCTCTACGCTGGCACGTATAGACGTAGGCGTATTTTGTTAACCCTTCTCTACGCTGACGCGTATAACGCGGGCATGAGATTTGGGGTTTTTTTTGTTCGGTTTATCTTCTTCTTCTCCGATGAACCCACATCCAAAATAAATAGGGTCTCTACCTATCATGGCCGGAGCCACATCAGGATTAGTCTTTGGGGTCGCCTTCGATGATGGATTGGTGGTCTCCGCATGTTCAGCCGTCGACGAAGCAACAGCGGGCATCTTGCCCTTTGCACCGGCGGTGGTCTTGCTCTTGGGGGCTATTTACTTGAACTGAGATTTCGAAGATGAGAGTAGAAAGGATTGAGAATAAAATGAGTAAAGTTCTCTCTCTACTATTGGGATTCTATTTATAGAAAACTTGTAATCATTTTGAATTCTCAAAAGTGTCTGTTGGGTATCCCGAACTCTACGCGGATGACTGTTGGATATCCCAGATTTTACGCTTCTGTTCAAAGTATTTCAAATCTTAGAAAAATTTGAAAACTTTGAAGGGGGTCTTGTAGAAGCGGGTCTTATAGAAGCGAAAATAAATTATGATATATTTTTATCATATTTTATAAAAAGACCAAGTCAAAGAAGTTCAAAGCTCTACGCGAGATACAAAAAGTCAAACTGAGTCAAACTCAAGCTCTACGCAAGAGCCATCCTCAGAATCTACGCAAGTTGCTCTACGCAAGAGCCATCCTCAGACTTTACGTAGAAGACAGGCTGTCTACATCGCATTAAATGCGTGATTGATATTGCTCTGACAGATTAATTTTCTGACAAAAATTTGCACAGAAGCCAAGAAGATTGTTTTACACTAACCCAGGATCATTTGTGTAAACGGGCTACCTTACGCTCCAGAAACAACTTCCTTTACGCAAGAAAGTTATTTGAGCTTTTTACGCTCAAGGCTATCTTAGCTACTTTTTTATGTGTGCGTAGAGTTTATTTGAGCTAACTATACGCTCAAGGCTATTTCTTAGCCACTTTACGCAGGAAGTTTACTTTGAGCTATTTACGCTCAGCTTTTCCTGATTATGTGGGAACGTGGCTTGTGTACATGGCTTTCATGCCACATTTTTCGAGGACATGGGAACGTGTTATCCTTGTTTTGCTGAAGTAATAGGACACGTGTCACTATGCGTAGAGGCTAAAAAACTCTATATGGGACACGTGTCATCACGCGTAAAGGCTGATTGTCAGTCGTGGGTGGCAGTTGCATGCGTAGAGATCCAATTCTGTTGTTTTCTCCATACAGGGGGTCTAGTATATAAATAGACTTCTTTTTTTAGGAAAGAGGTACAAGCTTTTGGAGCCCAGATACTTTCAGAGCAAAGTGATTTTTCAAAGCATTTCTTCAACTTTTTTTCAAGAACAGAGTGAAGCAAAGCAGGAAAGCATTCGACTGTGCCATCAGTGCCAATTGTGTCGATACCTTTCTGGTGACTTAGTTCTTCCAGTTATTCTTCTTCAAGCAGTTCTCTTCATCATCATCGTATGGTCCAAAGAACAAAGTGATCGCTCTCAGATCAGACTTTCATAGCAATACTTTTCAGAATTTATTTGTACTTCTGTACTTTTTCTCATTTTTTTTCAAAAGCCTTTTAAGGGCATTTTGTTAAGTGAAACACATGTTGCTTTGTAACACCTAGAGTGCTACATACCTTACGAGAATCATAGATCATCACTACTCGATATTATTGTATACAAGACATTGATGAGAACATAAAATGTTATATTTTCATCACTTAATGTTCACCATTTATGCTCATTTTATGACTAAAGGTACTCATTATATTTCTATTTTGATTTAGATTACAGTTGGAGACACTATGTGCAAAATGGAGCTATATTACAATTCTGGACAGTTTTGACACCTTTTACCAAAATAAACATAACTTTCTCATCCGAAAAGAAATGGAGGTGATTCAAAAAGATTTTGAAAGCTAAGACATAGGGCTACAACTTTTATATTTTGTGTTTTCGTAAATCAAGCTACATCATGGACGAAATTAGACTTGAAGTTGGGTCAAAGATGCTGTGAACAAAAATAGGAGCCAAAATAACCATTTCTCTACTTGTTCTATGACTTAGTCTATTTGGTTTGAGAAGTTGTAACTGTTAGAGGATATGTGGGGAGATATTGTGGGCTTGAAACAACTAATTTATGGTGTATAAAAGGGGGTAGAAATTATTAGAAGACAACACCACAAACAGACAACACAACACAACTCTTCTTCTTCTTCTCCAACTTTTCTTTTGAAGTTTTGATGAACATGTGCGGCTAAAAGTCTTGTTGGTCGAAGTGTACGGAAGCCTTGGATCAATAAACTTGTGAGATCTAAATTGTTTTTATATGTTTGATTTATACTTTGAATATTGAATATTTTTCTATGCCAACTTTCATGATTGTTTTGTTTAATTACTAGGAGGTCTACTAGTTTATTATTCATTTCGATCTACCGCTAAATTAGATATCAAATCCGTAATTGTTTGATGTTTCTAATTTGTGAAACAACCAAGATTTAATGAACTGCTTTGTTTTATTAGATCTTAGGAGAAAAGCATTTGACAAAATTAAATATAACCGCTTGTGCTTGTATTGTTTTGCTTTATCGATCTCTTTGTTCTTTAAGAAATTGCTAGATTAAATCTTTACCGCTTGTCTGAGATTATTTAGTAATTAAAGTTAATTAGGTCGCTTGTATCTAATTAACTAAGTCTAAGAGAGATAGAAAGATACTTCCAACGGTAAATATTCAAAGTATGATTTAATTTATGCTTGCATCGATGATCAATTTTATGATTTCCAATGGTGAATGTTCACTAAAACCAATATTCCTCCCTTTGATTCATTTTAATACTTTAATTGTTATTTTTTTAGAACTTCTTCAATTTTTTCTTATCATATTCAAGACCTCCCCCATCCTTATTCACATTGGTACACTAATTGCTCTCCGTGGGATCGATTGTAGCATCCACTTTTTCATAGAAAGGGTATTTTAGTCATTTTAGCCATTTTGGCCATTTTGTGATTTTTCTAGATATTTTGACTTGCGTTGTGCTAGCAACTGGTTTAACCTTAGTGGACTTTCTATAGGAGCCTAACCATGTCTTAGAATTTATTTTTTACCTATTAGAATTTATTTAGGGCTCGGGTTCATTTAGAAGGCTTTTGGATGATTTTAAGCCTTTTTGTATATAGCCTTTTTGAGCCTTTGTGACTTGGGCCTTATTACAACATGAGGGAGTTGGCCCATGTGAAACCCTAACCTTAGAAACCCCCTATATGGCCGGCCATAGCAGTACCCTCCCCCTCTCTCATTCATTTGTGAAGCATAGCCTCCACAAGTGAAACCCTAAAAGTTCTCCTCCTCCAAAAATTCTAGTTTCTGCATCCGGAGTCTGTTTCTCCCCAAACGAACTCCGTTGCACTCGTCTAGAAGAGGAGGATTTGCTGGAGTATTACTAACGATGAGGCGAAGGCATTTGCTTGAGGGGAATCGACCGACACGACGACCGAAGGACTCCGTTTATTGAGTTTTCGACACTCAAAAGGTAAACCATTTTCTACCATAGTTATTCTGAATTTTCTTTCATATTTGCATCCATATAGGTGCCCTAGACTTTCCCATAAAGTTTGGTTACGTTTCGAGTTCGTTTGGTAGCGGTATCGGACATGTGTCGGCCCGTCAAGACACGTGTTCGACGAAATGCCGCTAAGAAATGAAACTTGCTATTTTTTGATTCTGTCTTCACGAACGTTTAGATAATATTATTTTAAGAAACTTTCGTGAAGACGGATCGAAAATCGATGACATTTCAGCGGCGTTTCGGGCATCGGACGCACGTGCACCGATCCCGTGCACGAGGCCGTGCATGCCCTGCCGTCAGCGTATTGTATCTCGATGCACAGATAATATTTTTGCATGAAATTTCTTGAGCACGTGGGGGCAACCTCTGCCCACATGCTCCGAAAATTTCACAGCTTCTCGTTGAGCGAGCGCGGAGAAATCCGACGTGCATCGTTCAGCCCGTACAGTGCGCTGTGCTGAAATTTGTCGCTGAAACAGACTTCGTACGCCCTCTCGACGCGACGAGGACCCGTTCCAGGACCTTGGACGCATAGACCTATACCTGGACTACTCGGGGAATCAACCCCAAGTCATGGCGTAGCCCGACGAGCGAGCCACGAGGACCGAACCGCACGCACGAGGGGCACGCGCGGGCGCACGCGCAGCAGGCCGCACGTGGTGCGGGGCTGCGTGCGTCACCTCGGTGCAATGTGTCGCCATGTTGTCATGTCCTAGACCTACCCTAGGACCCCCTAGCTACGTGCAGGAGCACGGGGCTTCTCGTTGTGTGTGTGCGGCGCTCAATCAAGCGAGAACGCACGCATACGTGTACGTTGACACGCGGTATCGGGTTTTTTTCGATATGCGTTCTGTGGACACAACACGGTCACAATTTCGAACCTGGGAGTATCCGAGCGCATCACGTAGGTTGAGACCAACGTGTAGGCCAAGTTTCGCGGGTTGATTTGGTGTATTTTGCGTTTTGAGTCGTTTTGTCGAAATTGGGTTCTTCGGGTTCTATGTTTTTGAATTGAAATGTGTTTTTTTAATTCTTTGACTTTTAACCCGTGTTTTCTGATTTGTTAGTTCATATATGATAATTAGAACTTGCAGGAAGAGATCTGCAGAATTTTTACCTATTTAATTTCTATTTTCAAGCATATATGAGTTTCTACTTGTAGGTTTAAATATATATAAGTAGTATATATATATCTTTCAAATGAATATGGTTATATATGTTGTAAGCACTGTTTTGAAGCAAGATTCAGTTTTTTTTCCAGATTTGTGAGTCTCTCAGATTTGGGTAATCGATCCGTTTCTCACAAGTGCATCTCTATACATGTATATATAATATATATATATCTTTTCATAGCCTATATATATGTAAGTTTATATATATAAATACTTGTGTAATATATTTTTGGGTAGGAAGATGATTTGGGGCTGATTTATTTCTAGAATTTTGGAGTTGATAACAATCCGTATTCTTCGCACCACCATTCCTTCATATATGGGTTATGTATATATGTATGTGCTTAGAGGAAAGACTATATATATGTATATATATACATATATGCTTTTGGTTGATAGAATGTAGTTTATGTGTGTTTGTATGTTAGTGCTGTAACCATTGGAGTATTGGGACAAATTAGGATCGACCCAAAGACCTTAGTTTAGTCGAGTTGACCGACAAGTTGACCAAGTTGACAAAAGTCAACTTTGGGTCAAACTTGATCCAATTCAACTCAAACGAACTTAGAATGACCTAGAAACTTGTGTGTGACCTAAAAATTAGTAAATGGACTAGTTGACCTATGTTTGACCAGGTTTGACCAGCGTTGACCAAGTTTGACCAGAGTTGACCAAGGGTTGACTTTGACCAATAGAGACCCAGAAGTATGAAGTCTTGCATTGTAGCTATTTTTTTGATATTGTAGACTTGGTTGTGACATGTGTATACTTTAAATAGGTTTATACTGCCCCAATTTAGGTACAATTCATCATCAGCAGTTCGGTTTGCCAGACGAGTACATTCTCTGACCTTTTCATACTTGTTTGGATATGTTCTCTTGTTATAGACTAGTATACTTGATGCTGACACGATGTTCACACGGATTAGTACCCTATGGATCTTTTCATGCGATATTATCCCCCCGAATACGTCGAGTATATCATGTTCATGTACTTTATCGTGTTCATCATGTACTCCTTGTATTCATATTTATCATGTACACTCATATGTTATTCAAGTACACTCATGACCATATGAGCTCTATGTATAAAGTAGTTGTTATTCATGTGCAATAACATATCATGGCTCGATCCTTGTGTATTGATTGAGGGCAGGGTGAGTGTAGTTGGCTATGTGATCATTATCCCCAGTAGGTATTCATGTGGAACTCCATAGTTTATCCATCTGCAACCCAACCTGTTTACATAACCAAATTTTGCTCTAAATCACGTAGATAGTTACATTTCTCTATTTATCATATTTATATCTCGTCTCGATATTCTCTCTCTTGTTGATTTCTGTGTAGCATTTCATGTATAATTTTCTATAGCTTGCTTTATATGTCCAATCCTGATATGATCTGTTGTGAGAGATATGTGCTCGTTCCGTCCTGATTGGACATGTTAAAAATTTTACAGGTGATGATGAGGAGTTCTGCCCTACTTATTATGGCACTGGCTTGACACTGGTGACGTGGACCCTCAGGAGGATCCAACAGTCGCTGAGGACTTGTCCATAGTCTAGCTAAGACTTTAGTATCTTATTGTCTATTCATTTGAGACATTATGAGTTGTACTTTGAGATTTTGTTCTGGTGGTTTTGCACCAAGACTTTTATTATATCTGTGACTCTCTTGAGATTATTCTTCTATTCCATCTTAGTTTGTGATTGAGTTATTTATTATTTATTCTCCATTCGGAGCATATCATAGACTGTGTTAGATACTGTAACCAAGGACAGCGTTCTACCGCCGATACTGCGGCGTAGGCTGGACATACTTCACTTCTCGTGCCCTTTTACTGGGTGCGGGTCGTGACACATTTTTAGTGGTGGCCCATGCAGGTCCCCAATCACAACTAGTATGATTTCGTAGTGGTACTCGAACTAGAGTATCACTACAGCCTGCAGTCGGATATAAGATATAAGTTAAGGTACTCAATCACATTAAGAAACCTCTTATCAAATTCTTGCTGTTAATTGTCTCCTTTTGAAAACAACTATCCTCCTTTGATGATTTTGCTTCTTTTTCAGGAATTGATTCCTTGTTTGATCTGCCTTCAGGATGGTGGAGACACGATCGCAGCGCTCTAGTCTTAGGGATACCACTGAGAGGTCTGCCATATCTCGTCCGACTTAGCAGGACCCAGGGACCACAGTGCCTCTTGTTCCAGCTCAGGTGGGCCCGT
This sequence comes from Iris pallida, assembly GCA_029216955.1. Lineage (NCBI taxonomy): Eukaryota > Viridiplantae > Streptophyta > Magnoliopsida > Asparagales > Iridaceae > Iris > Iris pallida. The sequence continues at coordinate 11,901,682 of JANAVB010028197.1, read as the reverse complement.
CTGCAACTTTTGGGGGTACTTCTCCACCGGTTCCGAGGACTATCCTAGGAGTTCAGGGGATGCTGCCACCACCGTCCTAGGTGACAGTTGATGTGACACAGTTCTTCGCCTTCATGCAGCAGATGATGGAGACGCAGCGATGCCAGACAGAGGACATGAGACAGGGCATTGATAATGCCCATCAGTTAGCGATGGTGGCAGTGGAGAAGGTGGATGCCCAACCCCAAGAAGGGCAGATCCAGCCATACCAGCTGAGGACTCCAGGTATTCAGGATTTCCAGAAGATGAGGCCACGAGACTTCAAGGGTACCGAGGGTATCCTATATGCCGACGACTGGATCGAGCATATAGAGGAGATCTTCCGTCTCGCAGAGATACCGGCTACACTCCAGGTGGAAGCTATGGGCAGTCAGATGCAGTACCTTGCCCACACTTGGTACCAGACCGACCCCAGGGTTTGTACTACGGGACAAACTTGGGAGGCTTTTAAGAAGCTTTTCAAGGAGGAGTTCTTCTCCGACACTGCACTTGGCGCGTTGGAGACGCAGTTTGAGAACCTGGTTCAGGGGAACCAGACAGTAGAGGAGTACGCCGGAGAGTTCTGCCACCTGGGCAGATTTATGGAGGGCCTTAGCGAGACAGCGAAGGCTAGGAGGTTCAGGAAGGGCTTGGTTAAGGAAGTCAAGTCATTAACCAAGAGCAACAGGAATGCTATATTCGAGGAGATTTTGATGGAAGCTATGGCATCGGAGGATGATCTGGAACTGAAGACGAAGAGAGGTCAAGATTCACACGGAGCCAGTGGCAGTGGGGGCCCAGCCAAGAGGCCTGCTCATCAGCAGAGGCCTTTCCAGCAGTAGTATAGTCCGTTTCAGCAGGCACAGTAGAGACAGGGTCAGCAGGCACCAAGACAGCAGCAGGCCATCATTTGTGACTTCTACAAAAAGCCAGGGCACGGGTGGAGTGAGTGCAGAAAGAGGCTAGGCAAGTGCCTACTCTGCGGTTCATCGGAGCATCAGTTGAAGGAGTGTCCTGAGGCTATCGGGCGTAAAGGACAGGGAGCAGGAACCAATGCTCCAGTGGAGCAGCATAGGGTACCATTGCTGACTTAGCAGCAGAAGTTTGTCCAGCACCAGCAGCAGACTAGATGAGGCCAGCAGGGGCGAGCTTTCTCCATGGCAGCAGAGGATACCGAGGCAGTAGGCGATCTGATATCAGGTTCTGTTATTATCTAATCTTTTCCCTCATTTATATTATTTGATTCGGGTGCTTCCTATAGCTTTGTGTCTGTATCATTTGCCATTAAACACCAGCTTTCTTCTAAACCATTGCCTAGGACTTGCAAGATCATGACTGGGGGTGGTATTATCCTCGTCCGTGATGTTTGTAAGGATCGGAGAGTAGTTTTGGGAAGCCGAGAATTGGATGTGAATCTGCTAGTAATGCCATTACCAAACTACGATATTGTACTCGGTATGGATTGGTTGAGCAGGCACCATGCCAGTATAGATTATCGTGGTGGTAGAGTTCTTTTCAGCATGCCAGGAGGGCCAGAGTTCGAGTTCACCAGGCGGGAGTCAGAGCAGAGCAGCGAAGTTTTCTACGAAGTTTCAGCAGAGGAACAGAGCGTGCCACATCCACTGATAGCTGAGTTTATGGATGTGTTTCCGGAGGAGTTTCCAGGGTTGCCTCCAGACAGGGATGTGGAGTTCTCTATAGACTTGGTACCCGACGCAGAGCCGATATCTCAGCATGTCTATAGAGTGAACAACAGTGAGCTTGTGGAGTTAAAAAAGCAGGTAGATGAGTTGCAGGACAAGGGCTTCATCCGATCGAGTTCTTCACCGTGGGGTGCGCCAGTACTCTTTGTACCGAAGAAGGATTGGTCGATACGGATGTGTATCGACTACAGGGTACTCAACAGCTTCACGATCAAGAACAAGTATCCGCTGCCGAGGATCAATGACCTGTTCGATCAGTTGAGCAGAGCGAAGGTATTCTCCAAAATTGTTCTGAGGTCAGGTTATCATCAGGTGAAGGTGAAGAATGATGATATTTCGAAGACAGCTTTCAGGACTCGGTATGGCCAGTTTGAGTTCATGGTAATGCCGTTTGGGTTAACTAACGCCCCGACGGTGTTCATGAACTTGATGAACAAGGTGTTCCACCAGTACTTGGACAAGTTCGTGGTGGTGTTCATCGATGACATCTTGATGTATTTGAAGACCCCAGAGCAGCATGAGGAGCATTTGAGAGTGGTTCTGGAGACTCTCAGAAAGGAGCAGCTTTACGGCAAGCTCTTAAAGTGTGAGTTCTTCTTAGATCGAGTTGATTTCCTAGGTCATGTTGTGACCGAAGATGGGATCTCAGTCGACTCGAAGAAGATCAGAACAGTCGAGGCATGGACAGCACCGAGTTCAGTCGCTAAGATTAGGAGCTTTCTGGGATTGGCAGGATACTACAGGAGGTTTGTTCAGGATTTTTTCCAGATTGCAGAGCCATTGACTAGGATGACCCGGAAGGACGCAGTGTTTGTCTGGTCAGAGGAGTGTCAGGTTGCTTTTGATGAGTTGAAGAAGCGACTGACGACAGCCCTGATTTTGACATTGCCATCAGGATCAGGTGGGTTCACTATCTACAGTGACGCCTCAGGGAAGGGTTTGGGTTGTGTCTTACAGCAGCATGGGAAGGTGATTGCCTATACATCCAGGCAGTTATGTCTGCATGAGAAGAACTACCCTATCCATGATTTGGAGTTGGCAGCAGTTATCTTTGCTCTAAAGCTGTGGAAGTACTATCTATACGGAGAGCGTGTGGAGATCTTCACGGACCACAAGAGCTTGAAGTATGTATTTACACAAAAAGAGCTCAACATGAGGCAGCGCAGATGGTTGGAGTTGATGAAGGACTTCGACATTTCATTGTAGTACCATCCAGGGAAGGCCAACGTGGTTGCCGATGCCTTGAGTAGGTATCCGGTAGCTATGTGCTTGACGATGGATCGTCACTTATTAGCCTATTTAGAGAGCTTGGGGATCGAGGTGATCGTGCCAGGAGTTCAGATATGGATGTGAGTCCTTCAGATTCAGTCAAACTTGATGGAGAGGATCAAGTCAGCTCAGTTTGATGATGTTACTCTGCGGTATATCCGAGAGCAGGTTCAAGCAGGATTAGTGGATGAGGAGTTCATCATTGCAGAGGATGACACATTGAGGCACGGTTCCAGACTGTGTGTGCCTAGCGGAGAGCTTCGGGAGTAGGTCATGCAGAAGGCTGATCGCTCTCAGTACTCTATGCATCCAGGTGCCAACAAGATGTATAGATATTTGAAAGAGCATGTATGGTGGTATGGGATGAAGCGGGAAGTAGCACGCTTCGTAGCCAGGTGTCTAGTCTGTCAGCAGGTTAAGGTAGAGAGGCAGAGGCCAGGAGGATTATTGCAGCCATTGCCCATTCCGGAGTAGAAATGGGAGCACATCACGATGGATTTTATTTCTGGATTGCTACGTTCACCAGGAAGGAAAGACGTGATTTGGGTCATCGTGGACAGGTTGACCAAATCGGCCCACTTTTTGCCATTTAAAGTAGGGACGTCTACTGAGAAGCTAGCGGAGATGTATAAGCGGCAGATTGTCAGGATACACGGAGTTCCGGTGAGCATTGTCTCGGATCGGGATAGTCGCTTTACTTTCCATTTCTGGCAGAGTCTGCAGACTAGTTTGGGCACTCAGCTCAAATTTAGTACTGCATACCACCCTCAGACAGACGGACAGTCAGAGAGGACTATTCAGACTCTCGAGGACATGCTGCGGACTTGTGTTCTGGATTTTGGAGGTTCTTGGGAGGACCACTTGCACCTAGTAGAGTTTACATACAACAACAGTTACCAGGCCAGCATTGGTATGTCACCATTCAAGGCGTTGTACGGGCGTAGATGTCATACTCCCTTGTCTTGGGATGATGTTGGAGAGCAATCTTTATTGGGACCTGAGATGGTTGTTGACGCAGCCGAGAAGGTAAAGCTCATCAGAGATCGACTTTGCGTGGTGCAGGACAGACAGCAACATTGGGCCGATATCCACCGAAGACCCTTGGAGTTTGAGGTACGACTTAGACTTAGGATTAAGATTTTGTTGTTTGTGATTTTTGTTGATCATGTGATTGTTTTTAGTTAAATTGAGACCATGCTTGTGCTAGGTTGGAGATATGGTATTCTTGAGGATTTCACCGACTCGAGGCACTATTCGTTTCGGTGGAGGAGGAAAGCTTAGCCCACGCTATGTCGGACCTTTCGTAATCTGCGAAAGGGTCGGTGACGTGTCGTACAAACTGGACTTGCCCCCTTCCTTAGCGGGAGTCCAGAATGTATTTCACGTATCACAGTTGAGACGGTATGTGGCAGATCCTAGCCATGTACTGGACCATTCCGAGCTTGATGAGGGCCCTACTCTCAGTTATCCAGAGCAGCCTGTGGAGATTCTGGATCGACGGAAGAAGATGTTGCGGAACCAGTCGATACCCTTAGTTCGCGTAGCTTGGAGGCATCACTCTCTAGGAGAGTCCACCTGGGAGAGAGAGGATGAGATGCGCGAGCGATACCCCTATCTTTTCAAGTCTTGAGGTATGATTCTGTCCTTCTTAATCATGCAGTTTATCTTTAATTTTGAGGACGAAATTATTTTAAGGGAGGGTAGACTTGTAGCATCCACTTTTTCATAGAAAGGGTATTTTAGTCATTTTTGCCATTTTGGCCATTTTGTGATTTTTAGATATTTTGACTTGTGTTGTGCTAGCAACTGGTTTAACCTTAGTGGACTTTCTATAGGAGCCTAACCATGTCTTAGAATTTTTTTTACCTATTAGAATTTATTTAGGGCTCGGGTTCATTTAGAAGGCTTTTGGATGATTTTAAGCCTTTTTGCATATAGCCTTTTTGAGCCTTTGTGACTTGGGCCTTATTACAACTTGAGGGAGTTGGCCCATGTGAAACCCTAACCCTAGAAATCCTCCATATGGCCGGCCACAGCTGTACCCTCCCCCTCTCTCATTCATTTGTGAAGCATAGCCTCCACAAGTGAAACCCTAAAAGTTCTCCTCCTCCAAAAATTCTAGTTTCTTCATCCAGAGTCCGTTTCTCCCCAAATGAACTCCGTTGCACTCGTCTAGAAGAGGAGGATTTGCTGGAGTATTAATAACGAGGAGGCGGAGGCATTTGCTTGAGGGGAATCGACCGACACGATAACCGAGGGACTCCGTTTATTGAGTTTTTGACACTCAATAGGTAAATCCTTTTCTACCATAGTTATTTTGAATTTTTATTCATATTTGCATCCATTTAGGTGCCCTAGACTTTCCCATAAAGTTTGGTTACATTTCGAGTTCGTTTGGTAGCGGTATCGGACATGTGTCGGCCCGTCAAGACACGTGTTCGACGAAATGCCGCTAAGAAATGAAACTTGCTGTTTTTCGATTCTGTCTTCATGAACGTTTAGATAATATTATTTTAAGAAACTTTCGTGAAGATGGATAGGAAATTGATGGCATTTCAGTGGCGTTTCGGGCATCGGACGCACATGCACCGATCCCGTGTACGAGGCCGTGCATGCCCTGCCGTCAGCGTATTGTATCTCGATGCACAGATAATATTTTTGCCTGAAATTTCTTGAGCACGTGGGGGCAACCTATGCCCACATGCTCCAAATATTTCACAGCTTCTCGTTGAGCGAGCGCGGAGAAATCCGACGTGCATCGTTCAGCCCGTACAGTGCACTGTGCTGAAATTTGTCGCTGAAATGGACTTCGTACGTGCTCTCGACGCGACGAGGACCCGTTCCAGGACCTTGGACGCGTAGACCTATACCTGTACTACCCGAGGAATCAACCCCAAGTCGTGGCGTGGCCCGAAGAGCGAGCCACGAGGACCGAACTGCGCGCACACGCGCGCAGCAGGCCGCGCGTGGTGCGGGGCTGCGTACGTCTCCTCGGTGCGACGTGTCACCATGTTGTCATGTCCTAAACCTACCCCAGGACCCCCCTAGCTACGTGCATGAGCACGGGGCTTCTCGTTGTGTGTGTGCGGCGCTCAATCGAGCGAGAACGCACGCATACGTGCACGTTGACACGAGGTATCGGGTTTTTTCGATACGCATTCTGTGGACACAAAATGGACACGATTTCGAACCCGGGAGTACCCGAGAGCATCACGTAGGTTGAGACCAACGTGTATGCCAAGTTTTGCGGATTGATTTGGTGTATTTTGCGTTTTGAGTCGTTTTGTCGAAATTGGGTTCTTCGGGTTCTAAGTTTTTGAATGGAAATGTGTTTTCTTGATTCTTTGACTTTTAACCCGTGTTTTTTGATTTGTTAGTTCATATATGATAATTAGAACTTGCGGGAAGAGATCTGCGGAATTTTTACCTATTTAATTGCTATTTTCAAGCATATATGAATTTCTACTTGTAGGTTTAAATATATATAAGTAGTATATATATATATCTTTCAAATGAATATGGTTATATATGTTGTAAGCACTGTTTTGAAGCAAGGTTCAGTTTTTTCCTGATTTGTGAGTCTCTCGGATTTGGGTAATCGATCCGTTTCTCACAAGTGCATCTCTATACATGTATATAATATATATATATATATATATATATATATATATATATATTTTATATATATATATATATATATATATATATATATATATATATAAATATATATATATAAAATATATATATATATATATATATATATATATATATATATATATATATATATATATATATATATATATATATATATATCTTTGCATAGCCTATATATATGTAAGTTTATATATATAAATACTTGTGTAATATATTTTTGGGTAGGAAGATGATTTGGGGCTGATTTATTTCCAGAATTCTGGAGTTGATAACAGTCCGTATTCTTCGCACCACCATTCTTTCATATATGGGTTATGTATATATGTATGTGCTTAGAGGGAAGACTATATATATGTATTTATATACATATGTGCTTTTGGTTGATAGAATGTAGTTTATGTGTGTTTGTATGTTAGTGCTGTAATCATTGGAGTATTGGGACAGATTAGGATCGACCCAAAGACCTTAGTTTAGTTGAGTTGACCGACAAGTTGACCAAGTTGACAAAAGTCAACTTTGGGTCAAACTTGATCCAATTCAACTCAAACGAACTTAGAATGACCTAGAAACTTGTGTGTGACCTAAAAATTAGTAAATGGATTAGTTGACCAATGTTTGACCAGATTTGACCAGATTTGACCAGAGTTGACCAAGGGTTGACTTTGACCAAAAGGGACCTAGAAGCATGAAGTCTTGCATTGTAGCTATTTTTTTTGATACTGTAGACTTGGTTGTGACATGTGTATACTTTAAATAGGTTTATACTGCCCCAATTAGGTACAATTCATCATCAGCAGTACGGTTTGCCAGACGAGTACATTCTCTGACCTTTTCATACTTGTTTGGATATGTTCTCTTGTTATAGACTAGTATACTTGATGCTGACACGATGTTCACAAGGATTAGTACCCTATGGATCTTTTCATGCGATGTTATTCCCCCGGATACGTCGAGTATATCAGGTTTATGTACTTTATCGTGTTCATCATGTACTCATTGTATTCATATTTATCCATGTGCACTCATATGTTATTCATGTACACTCATGACCATATGAGCTCTATGTATAAAGTAGTTGTTATTCATGTGCAATAACATATCATGACTCGATCCTTGTGTATTAATTGAGGGTAGGGTGAGTGTAGTTGGTTATGTGATCATTATCCCCAGTAAGTATTCATATGCAACTCCATAGTTTATCCATGTGCAACCCAACCTGTTTACATAACCAAATTTTGCTCTAAATCACGTAGATAGTTACATTTCTCTATTTATCATATTTATATATCGTCTCGATATTATCTCTCTTGTGGATTTCTTGGCAGCATTTCATGTATAATTTTCTATAGCTTGCTTTATATGTCCAATCCTGATATGATCTGTTGTGAGAGATATGTGCTCATTCTGTCCTGATTGGACATGTTAAAAATTTTACAGGTGATGATGAGGAGTTCTGCCCTACTTATTATGGCACTGGCTAAGGTTACACTGGTGACGTGGACCCTCAGGAGGATCTAGCAGTCGCTGAGGACTTGCCCATAGTCTAGCTGAGACTTTAGTATCTTATTGTCTATTTATTTGAGACATTATGAGTTGTACTTTAAGATTTTGTTCTGGTGGTTTTACACCATGACTTTTATTATATCTGTGACTCTCTTGAGATTATTCTTCTATTCCATCTTAGTTTGTGATTGAGTTACTTATTATTTATTCTCCATTCGGAGCATATCATAGACTGTGTTAGATACTGTAACCTAGGATAATGTTCTACCGCCAACACTGCGGCGTAGGCTGGACGTACTTCACTTCTCGTGCCCTTTCACTGGGTGCGGGTCGTGACATCGATCCTTACTCTCACTTCTACAAATCATTTTAAGAGTAAAGATTTTATTTTTGTGTGCCTACGACAGCACACCAGACATGTTAGAGGCGAAGGATGTCGAGATTGAGAAGGTTCATGATAGAAATGCCAGTGGAGCATATATGCTCACGAAGATTTTATGAAAGGGGATGTTTAAGTTCTATAGGAAGGTCTCCAAAATGACGAGCTACCCACCTAGTCTGGAAGGAGAAGAAATTTCCAAAGTGCAAAGTCGAGCATCTTCTAAAGATCAGAGAAGCATGGAAAATTCATAGACAACAAAGGGAATCAAATTTGGAGCCAAAAGAAGCTAATTAGAAATTTGGTTGGCACTTAAAAAGTGGACCATCTTTGTGTTCTTGTTTTCCATTAGATCTGTATCATTCTCCATTGAATTCATTCTCGTTTGAGTTATTATGGTGACTCGTGTTCAAATTTGTGGAAGAAGTTTGGTAGAAGTATGAGACAATTTTATTTCCAATAGTGAAGGCCTTTCTTGGTTAGACTTCAATCGCCCCTTAGTTTTCTTTCGATTTGGATTTCCACGTAAAAATCTGTGATTACGATTTGGTTCGTTTATACCTCACAGACACTACAAAAATTTGTCAGATTAGCGACGTTACATTACGTCGCTAAAGTCGATGAAAGCGTCGCTAAGTTTATTTAGCGACGTTTTGGAAACGACGGAAAAAACGTGTCGCTAAACGAGAAAACGTCACAAAACGTCGCTAGGACGACGTTATTTGGCGACGTTATTAACGTCGCTAAGTAGCGATGTTATTTGCGATGTTTTATCGTTGACGTTAATTAGCGACATATAAGGCGACGTTATCGTGTGGTCGTCGTTTAGCGACACTCTTGCGACATTTTGGCGACGACGAGCTGACATCAGATTATGGTGCCACGTGGTGCCACGTCAGCATTTAGCGACGCTTTTAGCGATATTTACTAACGTCGCTAAAATTTAGCGACGAATAATAACGTCGCTAAGGTAAAAAAATATAAAAAAATAGGTTCCAGAATGCAAATGGAGCTGGAGCCTGAGCCATAATACAGAATACAAAACACAAAATACAGAATCCAATCCCTGGGTTCGCCGACCCCCTCGGTGGAACACTCAACACCGGCACGCACAATACATTCCATAATATACAAAAAATATAAAGAAAAAATACTATCCGCAACAAACAATGTCAATATATAATATCCTGAACAAACCAAATTAATATCCGCAAACACGTACAAACCCAATATCCTCAACGAAAAAACTGAATATCTTCAAATACGTACAAAGTAAAAAATATAGTACAGTCCAAAAATACAAAAACAAAACTACTGATCGCCTGGAGCTGGACCCGGTGCTGGAGGAGGAGCGCCACCAGATGACTGTCGTCGCAACGTCAGGATCGTCTGATACTCCTCCGGTGACAACAGGTGGACGAGCATGTCCTCCCGTGCACCGTCGGATGTAGACGATGCTCCCGGCGTACCAGCAGACGGTCGCTCCGCTGCCATCTCCTGGAAATGCTGCATCTGCTCGACCAACCGCTGCGTAGCCTCCTGCGTAGCACGAGTCATCTGTTGCAGCGCCTCCGTAGTCTCCTCCAGCCTCTCAAAGCGTGAGATGAGCGCATAATCATCTGTATGCGGCGCCCCCATCCTCTCCAGCATCTCGTCACGCAGAGCTGCGATCTGCGCAAGGACGTCACTCTGCTGCTGGCGGAGCGACTCCTCAGTATGTGCGGGGCCGGGCACACTAGTGGCGGTCGCAGAGGCCTGTGACGCAATGAAGGCACCATAGGAGCCCGTACCATAGTACGTACCCCTATGCATGCCACCAACGGCCCTCATCCACAGCTCGTCATCTGACTGAGCTGCGGCGGCCAGGGGCTGCTGGGAAGTGCTAGCACCAGCCTCCTCTGACCGTGTCGGCCCGGCGTCCCTAAGCCTCAAAAACTCGGCCTAGAAATAACAACTATATGAATTCTCACGTGGTCGCTAAAAATTAATACTAATGCACTAGCATTAAGTAAAACTTCTAAAACTCGACCTAGAAATAACATCTATATGAATTTTCTACGTAACTAAAAATTAATATTAATGAACTAGCATTAAGTAAAACTTACGTAGGTGTCCTGGGCCTTGTTGTCTATGAACCGCTCCCCCTTAATGTGCATGGCGAGGAACAAGGTCACCATATTCGGGTCTTCTCTCGATTCAACCTGTTACAAAATTATTATATGATTTGTCAGTTAAGTTGAAAGAAATATATTACTATAAAGTATTAATTATGGGTATACGGCGAGATACGTACCATATGGGTGAAGAAATCCATGATGGACCTTGATCCACCACACCACTGCGACCCCACCTGTCGTGCTCTTTTAGACTTCGCGGACTTCTTCTTGTAGGCTTCCTCCTCGAATCTCCTCTTCATTACCACCCAGTCGGCGGCAGAGATCCAACCCTGAATAGGCTCTCCCCGGCGGTCGTGATCCTTTTGGTCGATGATCGCGTTCCTAATGAGCTTGCTGGCGATGCCGAAAAATATAGCCTCGACAGCAACGGCGCCGTGGGGAGGGAAGAAGTAAGTCTGCTGAAAAAATCATAGAAGTACATAAGTTATAACATAACATACTAAATGTTAAAAGGAAATAAACTTTTACGTACCGAAAAGTGCTCAAACTAGAAGGCCTTCCTGTCGGCCGGGACATCCCTCCAGTTGATCCAGGGCCCCCCGTAGTTTTGTCACAGGAATGTACCCAGCGACTGGTGTACGGAGGAGGGATAATACCTGTAAAATAGAAATTAAAATTTATTAAACAAGTTTATAATAAATTTAAACAAATTAAATGCAACAATTTTACTTACCGCCTGGTCCGAGTACAGGCCCAAATCTCCAACCTCAGATCCCCCTCCGGGCGACACGGAGGATCCGTCTCAAATGGGAGCTATACTATGCCCCGCCCCCTACCCCTGTCCATGCCCCTGCCCGCAGCCTGCCCCTCGGTCTCGGCCTCGCCCTCGCCGTCGGCGTGGGCCTCGCCATCGCCCTCGACCTCGACCTCGACATGGGCCTCGGCCTCGGCCTGCTCCTCAATAGTGGAGTCGACCTCTGGAATACTCGATGGTACTGGCTGCGTAGAAGAAGAAGGCCCTAGCCTCGAACTGCTAGAGCCGGGTATGGAGGCACTGCCGGCGACTAGATCGCTAGTGTATACTGGAGTACGGGGGGACAAGGAGTCGGTAGGAGTGGTAGATGGAGACGGTCGGGGTCGTCGACTCCCACCAGTACCAGAACCAAATGATCTACGTCAAGCCATATCTGAAAAAATACAGAAGTATACCATACTACATCTTAAAAAAACAAAATTATACCATACTACAGCCAGGGAACGTCACTAAGTAAACCATACTATATCTGAAAAAAATAAAAGTAAACCATACTACATCTGAAAACATCGCTTATTAACGTTGCTAAAACAAAAGTAAACCATACTACATCTGAAAAAAACAAAAGTAAACCATACTACATCTGAAAATTAAACATATTCAATCCTCTTCTGAAAATTCATCTTGTTCCGATTCCTCTTCCTCTTCCTCTTCCTCTTCCTCTTCCTCTTCACTTCTATCAACTTCCTTTTCCTCTTATGATACTTCTACCTCTTCCAATTGATGAAACATGTCATGAGGAACTTCCGTTGAGTCCACATCGATAATATTTATAATAAGAGGTAGTTCATCTTCCTGATAAGCTATCTTGTCGACATCGAAGGTATTTCGAGCTTTAGTCTTACAGACTGCCCACCAATCCGATCTCCCGGCTCCTCGTTTTGGATAGCTGTTAAAGTAAACTAGCTGAGCCTGGCTTGCTAGAACAAACGGTTCATAAGCTTGATATCGACGGCGATAATTTATGTCAACAAGACCATGTTTGTCAACTCTCCAACCTCGACCCTAGATCGGATCGAACCAGTCACATCTGAACAAGACGATCTTACAAGGTTCTATAGCATAATTGTATGTCAGTTCCATAATCTCCCGTAAGACGCCAAAGAAGTCATTGCCTGGGTGGACGTCTTTGTAGTTTGAAGATTTTATGCACAAACAGCTATTCTTCGTAGAATCCAAATCCAAGAAGTCGTCTCTTATTCGAGCATTTGTTGACTTGAACCTGAAACCATTTACGCAGTAACTTGGCCAGGTCTTCACTTGATAAATTAGCTCCTTGGCTAGAGTTTTAATATACTCATTCTCAAGGATTGCCTCCGAACGATCAACCTAAATACCATAGAAACGATGCTAACTTAATTATTATGTGCAAGTATAAATGTACAGAAAAAGTAAATTGTGACTACGTCCGTACATATGCTCTCAACCAAAAGAAAAATGAAGTCTCATTCGCCATTCTACTTCCTCCTCGTTAGCGTACGGATTGTTGGACATTACCTCATCCTTAAACATGCTGGAAAGCAACGAAGCATAGGTATATTAGTTATATTCAGAAGCAACAAAGCACGCGAAATAATTTTACTTACCCCTCTAGCTTGTCCACTTCTTCCTCGTCGCAGTTGAGCAATACATATAACATTACAGCGCTAACCTCGTCGTCATTTAGATATCTTTTTTTTATTTTACCAGATGGTTTTCGGTAGGCAGTAAATACTTTCAGCTTTGCCTCAATACCAACTTCATAGCCGTCATCATTTCTGGGAGCCCTTGTTCTGTTTGTAGCAATATGAGGCTGAAAATACATGGAACAGAAGTTTGAAATCTCCTCAAGGATATATGCTTCACAAATAGAACCCTCCACCCGTGCCTTATTTTTTACCTTCCTCTTGAGGTGGTTCAACTGTCGCTCGAACGGGTACATCCAACGATAACGACAGGTCCAGCAACAAGAGCCTCATGTATAAGATGAATCGGCAAATGCTCCATTGAGTCGAAGAATACAGGAGGAAAAACTCTCTCAAGTTTGTAAAGTGTTACCACAATGTCCTTCTCTTGCTTCTCTAAACGATCGACGAGCAACTTGCAAGAACAAAGATCTCTGAAGAATATGCTAAGCTCTGTTAATGGATCCCAGACTACCGACGGTAATAATTCTCGAAATGCAACAGGAATTAACCTCTCCATGAATACGTGGCAATCGTGGCTCTTCATTCCGGTCAATTTACACTCCTTTATGTCGACATATCTTCTTAGATTGGAGACGTATCCGTCCGAAAATTTCAAGTCCTGGATCTATCTACAAAGTCTCACTTTGTCCTTCTTGTCCAGCAAGTAGATTGCCTTAGGCCGCAAAAGCTTTCCCTTTCCGTTGTCTATCATGTGCAATGTAGGGTGACTGCATATTTCGGCTAAGTCCAATCTAGCCTTCTGATTGTCTTTTGTCTTTTCCTTGACGTCCATTAAAGTATTAATTATGTTATCAAACACGTTCTTCTCGATATGCATGACGTCAAGGTTATGTCTAATCAGATTTGTGCTCCAATATGGCAGATCCCAGAATATACTCCTTTTGGTCCAGTTATGATCTTCGCCAAATCCCTCGCAACTGCTGCTCATTGTAGGATCTTCAATAGCACTTGGGATTTCTTTTACTTGCTCCCATGTGTCCTCTCCGAACCACTTTGGCGGTGGATCGCCCTTCTCCATAGCTCCGGCACGGAATACAGTTCTGTTCCTACGGTACGTATGGTCTTTCGGCAAGAAATGCCAGTGACAATCAAAGAAGCATGGCTTTCCTCCGTGTCTCAAACGAAAAGCCTTAGTGCGGTCCATACAATACGGACATAAAAGCCGACCATGAGTGATCCATCCAGATAAAATTACATAAGCCAGAAAGTCGTTGATTGTCCACATTAGTGCTGCCCGTATCTGAAAATTCTATTTTTTTGAAGCATCATACGTGTACTCCCCTGTTTTCTATAGCTGCTTCAGCTAATCTATCAACGGCTATAAGTACACATCGATATTCCTCTTCGGGTTGTTCGGACCGAGGATGATAATAGTTAAGAACATGCAATGTGTCTTCATGCACATCCAAGGCCGTAGGTTATACGGAGTGAGGATTACCGGCCAGCATGAATATTAGGAGCCTGAAAGACCAAATAGGGTGAAACCATCAGAGCAGAGCCCCAACCTTACATTACGTGCATCAGAAGCGAAGTTAGGATATGCTCGATCGAAGTGCTTCCACGCTTCTCCATCAGATGGGTGATCCAACACTCCTTCGGTCTGTTGTCGCTTGTGCCAACTCATATTTTCGGTAGTCACTTTTACCATGAACAATCTCTGCAACCGCGGCGTCAACGGCAAGTAGTGCATTGAAGCAGTCGGTCTTCTAGACTTGCCTGCAGCAGTTGGCTTGTAGCGATCAGCACTACAGAATTCGCACACTTCTGCATCCTTGTGATCTTTGTAGTAAAGCATGCATCCGTTTTGACAACAATCAATCTTGTCGTATCCCATCCAGAGATATCTCACCATCCTCTTAGAGCGGTAGAAGTCTTTCGGTAACTTGGCACCCTCCGGCAATATATCAGTAATCAACTCGAGCACTCTATTGTAGCATTCTTGGGACATGTTAAAGTCAGACTTTATGCTCAAGAGTCGAGTGATCACCTCTAACGGTGAATGGTCCTCACAGCCAGGGTATAAAGGAGTCCTTGCATTCTCCAGTAACACCATGAACTTCGTGGCATCGGCATTCGGTGCCTCCTCAGCTGCGTCACGATTGTATGGATCAAAACTAGGCCCCACAGCGTCAAAGACCATGTTCACGTACTCGTTGTCGACACCAGTTCGATTGTGGACATTCATATAAGGCTCCACATAAGGCTCCGCTTGAAATGCTAAAGGTACAAACTCTCCGTATGCGGTCCATTGGTAGTAATTCGGAAGGAAATCCTTTGTGTATAAATAATACGTCACATCCAATTCTGGTTGAAACTTTATGTTTCGATATTTTGCACACGGGCACTTAATGTCCATGCCGTCCATGGATTGAGGAAACGTCTTCACGAATTGTAGGAATTATTCTACTCTGGAGTTGTATTCATCTCGCACACCGCACCTGTCATCTCGAATGCGGTTATACATCCACGAAAGGTCTGAAAGATACATGGATATAGCCATTTCTAGATATCTGCAAATATGAATAAACTTCAAAACTAAAATGAATATACTACATACTACATACTATGACCGTGACTCGGGACCATTCCTATGAGTCGGGACCATTCCTACTACATACTACATACTAAAACGAATAAACTTCAAAACTAAAATGAATATACTACAAACTAAAATGAATATACTACATACTACGACCATGACTCGGGACCATTCCTTTGAGTATCGGGATAAAGGAAATTACGTGTTACAAATATCGGCACTATCGGTACGTGTTACAAATATCGGCACTATCGTGTTATAAATTAACCAACCAACAAAACTACGTGTTACAAATATTGGCACTATCGGTACGTGGTTTCGAATCGGAGTATCATATTTTTCGGTGTCGGAAAACAAATAACTATTACTAAATTATCAGTTTTTTCGGCACTATCGGTGCCCTTGACCCAGCCCCCCGCACCCCTCCCCCCTCCCCCCCTATACCACCCCTAAAACCCGAACCCTATCCCTAACCCCTCCCCCACCAGCCCCCCTCCCCTCCCCAGCCCCTCCACACCACCCCTAACCCTAACCCGAACCCTATCCCCAACCCCTCCCCCACCATCCCCCCTCCCCTACCAAGCCCCCCCCCGCCCTCACCCCCCAGACGCCCTCACCCCCCCTCCCCGCCCCTCACCTCCCTAACCCGAACCCTAACCCTCGCCTTCCCCCAGCCCCCCCTCCTCACCCCCAGCCGTCCTCACCCCCCCTACCCCACCCCTCCAGTTACCCCCCAACCATTCCTCACCCCCAACAACCCGCACCCCCCTGCCCCTCCCCCCGAGCCACCAGCACCCCCCAACCACTAACAACAAATAGAGAGAGAGAGAGAGAGGTAGGGAGTCACGTACCAGAGGAGAGTCACCGGAGAGAGTGAAGTCGCCGGAGAGAGCGAGAGCGAGAGCGCCGGAGAGAGTGGAAGCGAGACCGCCGAAGGAAGAGCGTGAGAGAGTAAAATGGATGGGGGAAATGAATCGGGGGGGGGGGGAATTTAATTTAGTTAGAAATTTAGCGACGTTATTATTAACGTCGCTAAATTAGTCGCAATTAGCGACGTTGTAGCGACGTTTCGTGACGACTAGCTCACGTAACTAGTATACGTCATTATCACGTCGCTATTTGCGTCGCTAGTAGCGACGGTTACCGACGTTTCGTTTATACGTCGCTAATGTCCACAATTTAGCGACGTATTTGTAACGTCGCTAAATTTACGTCGCCAATTAGGCAGATTTTAGTAGTGAGAGTATTTTTAGTTGGGGACCAAGATTATTTTACTGCACTCTGCCTTCCATTCCCAATAAATATTGACTCAAGAGAGTACCATTCTCGTTTTTTTGCTTCAAGTTTCTAGCATTTAGTATTAGAAACTTCTAATCAAGTTATCTTTTGATTCGTATAATCTTTTATATGACCATTAACCATGCAAGACTATGATATTTTTAATAGAAGAACCCGTGCATACTGAAATCTATAGGCTGCACATTATATGTAAGTTCAATCCTTTCAAATGCAAGATATAGATAATTATTGTTATTTTCTAGAAAATTTAGGCTCGGTCAAGCTGCTCGAGTCTAGGTTCCTATTTTTATTGATGGTAGAACTCGTTGCGGAACTACTGTCTTTAAGGCATTAGATTTGGGCATCTCAGGTATATTTGTAAGTAAAATTTACATAATTATTTATGTGGCACAGATTTATGTAATATAATCTTAAGATAGTTATATTTCTCACTACCATTTTTGTCTTATTAAGACGTTTTCTTATTTCATGACTTAACACCTTAACCTGATTCCAGATTGTAAGGCATGTTGTTTACTCTTTATCTACAAAAGGCGAGGAAGGTGTAATAGAGTTTCTTTTCAAATGCTTAGGGATGAGTTTGAGCTGGCAATGATATTAAGTGGTTGCACCTCGCACAAGGAGATAACATGTGAAAGGAGAGTTGGAAGAGAAGTTCTTAATGAGGTTAGAGCTATTGTGCGCTCGATCGTGTACACCCACATTACACCTATTGCCTTGTGATTTTGAGGAAGTGTTGTTCCCTCTCAAGGGTTGTTCTTCTAGAAATGATAGTTCTCCTCCTCTACTCCCTAGGGCCTCTCATTTTGAGAGGAATTCGATACATAGATCAAGATCTGTCGCTGCTACTTTCTCCAAAAGGTGGAGAGCATCTTATAGGGGAGGGTGTAACATGTTGAGGAGATGGTGGTGGAACCTCTTGTGGGGGCTCATTAAGTTCATCTACGACAAGTTGTTATTTGACTATTTTTTTGTGCTAGTTCCATGCTTTTTCTTGATTAAAGACGACCTCTCTATAATCCACTAGTTTCTTGAGTCCATTTTTGTTCATCCACCAAACTAGGTGGGATGTTTACCCCCACTAAAAAAATGACATGTGACACAAAATCACTTTGGTGGGTGAACAAAACCACTTACAAAGTAGTTTGTGTGGGTTGAAAATGTTGTGTGTCGTTTTTTCACTGGGGTGAACATCACACCTAGTTATGGTGAGTGAACAAAAAATGACTCTATTTGTGAAGGCTGTATAATTTGAAGGTTATTTAGTAACGAGTCCATTTTGTCATGTGTCATTTTTTACTGGGGGTTAACATCCCATCTAGTTTTGGTTTGTGAACAAAAATGAACTCATGTTTGTAATGTCCCGCTCCGTACGGTGCATTACGATGAGTCGTTGACTCGAAGAGTTGCGTTGACCCGATGAAGTATCGATGCGAATTGATGCAAAGCATAAGTCTGGTTTGAACAAAGTATTGACTTCGATTGATCTGGTGTGCAGTCTACACTTTTATGCTGAATCGTAAGGAGTCAGCATTTTTCCTTGTTCACTAAAGTGTCCGCAAAACCAAATCGTCGCCTTGAAACAGATTGTGGCATGGGCACGGTAGGCCGAATCAGTCAAATAATTCAACGGAATGGCTAAGTCGGAAGAGTTAGCCGTATAACCAAGTTATGGAATCGAGCCGCTTCAGCTCGACGAAACGACAAGGCGTATCAGATTAAGGTAGGCGGGTTATTGGCTCTCTCTCCCTACTCTTTCACATCTAATAAATTGTATCCTTGTATGCGATTGTGGCTATTGAGTTAGCGAGCGTGGTTCGGGCGATTAAAGGTCTTAGTGTGCGTCGAACATTAAGAATAAAATATTGAACAATTAAAGCGACGTGCATCCGGTGCACGGTTTGCGGTAGGATGGTGATGGTAGAACATTGAAAGGCAACATCGAGATGTGTAGGACGGATTGCAATCGGCCAGTGTTGTGATATGCTATGATATCAGTAAGTTTGGGATCCTTCGAATACTGGGCTAGTAACCCATACTGGAGCGATTATAGGCTTACACATAAGGATGCCAAGTCCATTACGGTACGAAACACCGTGACCTTCATATAGATAGGGCCGGTGGCTGAGATTAGAATTGGGTGCAGGCGCAGGGCCTGCCACCCTTATACATATGTCTAAGTTTGGTTGGTTGGCTGCGATAATTGTATTGTTGGTTATGCATATTTCTACGATTTGTAGGCTAAGCGAAACGAGATAGAAATATGCACGAATCACTATGCTTATGTTCAGATTATGTCTAACTATATCTGCTGCAGGGACACGATCTTAGACACATTTATATTTAGTTGCTATGCTTGAATATTACCATAAAACTGATCCTAAGGTTAAATAGAAAGATCACAAAATTAATATGCATGTTTCACTAAATGTACTTAGTGTTGGTTTGGGTGCGAGTGGGTCTTGATCAATGCAGCGAGGAAGAAAGCACTAATCCCTCACTAGTTTGCTTGTAGGTTCAGGTTATGTTCTGCTCGGGGCAGGGCTTGGCTTGGACGTGCCGAGGCATGGAGTCCTTAGCGTTTCAAGAGGAGCTACCGCATTGGCGTTCGGACTTGCAACATGGAGATGTTCGGCCGAAGACTACTTGTTGGCTATAAAGAGGCATAATGTATGGAACAATGTAATCCTTTGTAAAATAGAGAGATCATGAGCGTTGTAGCCAGTCGGCATATTCAGACGGGCTTTTCAAGCCTTTGTAACCTTCAGTTCATTATTAATAAAAGAGATTCTTATTGTATACTCTGTTTCCTTCCGCTTCTTATGTTATCAATTTGAGATAATCTTATGTGAACCTGTTATCTTGCCTTGCACGAGCGTAACTCCAAGCTCGTGCGGCATCACGCCCCAGCGAGAACGATGATTCGGGTAAAATCTAGCGAGGACGAGCGATTTCCAGGGTCGGAACGTGACAAGTTGGTATCAGAGCGGTTCCATCATCTGGACCGTGAACGAATCTCTTTGACCCTCAGTTTCTTCACTATCAAAATTAGTTGACTCTAAGTTATTTCTGTAACCGCATGGCTCATGGATCTGCTCGATGCTACAATGGATGTTCCATACAATAAGTCTATGTTAAGTGTGTACGTCTGCCACAAGTATGTCGTGACTATCACACTATCTCTGAGTGCCATCGGAGAATGTTAGTTGCATGAAGTGCAAAGAGTTATGAAATATTGGTTTCCCGAAGTCCAACAAAGTTGTGAGTCGTTGGTTGTACGAAGTGCAACAAATATGGTGATGTTGGTTGCATGAAGTACAATAAGATACATATTGTTTGTCGTACAAAGTGCGAAGCGATACGTGTTGTTGGTTGCACGAAGTGCCACGCGTCGATATATGAGGCGATGCATGTTATGTGGCTATACGAATGGATAGCGAACAAGTTGAATAGATGGAGTAATGTTATGAATTGTTGGTTACACCATGTGCAATGGTTTATTGCGTTGGTGTAGCCCATTACGTGAATTGTTGCGTCGATACAATAAGTTGAGCTACGAGATGTTACATTGGGTATGATTACGCAAATGGGCATCATACGCGTCGAACAGATTCGAGTAGTGGCTTTGAGTATCAAAAAGGAATCGTTGCACAAGTTACAACGATAGGATTGAGAAATCGTGAAGCGATTTGAACGAATCGAGTTGGTCGCTAGTCGAATTTGAGTAGCCGAACGTTTATGTTGGCCGAATGTCACATTGAGCTTTGAATAAGCGAATGTTGCATGTGTGGTCGATATGATCACCAAGGCATGGTTAGATTTGAATAAATGTCAAACTTGGACGAACGACTATCATGTTGGTCTAGTTGTTATGCCAACTCGAGTAAGCGAACACTAGATCTAGGATCGGAAAAGATCACCATGGGATAGTTAACCTGAAATAGATATCGGACCTATGCAGAGTATAAAGTCGAGTAATGACTCAATTTTGAGTGGTATATGCAATACCACTTGTGCGATCAGTGCAACGAAGCATTTTATCGATAACGATAGGCTCGATTTCTGAGTGGTATATGCAATACCACTTAACGATAGTTATGTTAAGCCGTTTGGTGACTTACAATAAATAGATTACATCGAGACGATTGTGTCGGTTATGATAGGTTTGTCCTCAGCAGACGAAGTTGTGCCGAGACTCGGGTGGGAATGACAAAAATCTATGTCGATGCAAGTATGCTTCGATGAATTGAGTTGAACGATTATGCGTGAAGTCGTCTCCATGGACGATACGTTAGACGAGAGTTCGTTGAGTATAAGCCGAACGATAGGCTGAGCATAGCGAGGGAGTGTTGCGATGAGGAAATAGTTGACTCAGTCAGAATTGAGTTAAGTCGGTGCGAAAACTGTTCGGGACGAGTTGAGTAGGTACAAAGTAATAGTGCAAACAAATTTGAGTTAGCACGAAGAGTCGGTGGCACGATTTGGAAGTACGAGTCAGGAATACGAGAGTGGATATGAGGAATTAGAAAATTGTGTCGCTTGACGAGAAAAGTTAGCTAAGTACGACTAAATGGATCTTGATACGTACGAGACTTGATTCGTATTCAAGTTCGGATGATAACCGTGATTACAATCAATTGGAGCTTATGAGAGAGGAAGATGTTCAAGTTATGCATATCGACGATGGTATTGAGGCGTATCAAAGACGATATGCAATAACTCGGGGATACTCTAATCAAATAAACAAAAATTGCGTTGAGCATTGTTGTTGGATGAATGAGATGCAAGTTAAGTTGATGGAAGTTTGGATGATAACGGTAGGAATGCTTCGAAGGATTTGAGAGTGGATGGATATTACTTAGATGAAAACGAAAGTGCCTTGATTGCTTCATGGATAACCACTATGTTGACGTTCTTGTCTTATACGAGTGCAACACCAGTCTCGCATATACGTCACGCCGATTAGGATGACTATTCCGCATGAGCACTGGTATGGTGATTCATGTCCAGCGGAGATGGTCGAACTTACAAGGCATGGCAAATTGGATTTAGACTTGTGGTTTGATGCGAAAGTGAATTTGAGGATTGTTGCGATAAGCCTAGAGTGTGTCAGATATTGATCATGGGTAAATAGACTCGTACCCAAGGCAAACAAATATTGCTCGATTAGCGATATTGTTAATGGTAGTGCATGAGTGATCCGAGTAGTAAAGGCACATTAGTTGCGCGAGGGTAGATAAATTGTGCATTGGTAAATTTTGTCGGATTGGATAAAGTCTCAAAGGAATTGTCAGAAATTGATTTGGCTCCGCGATAGGATATAGCATGGTTCGTAGTAACTATCCCTCATTGATGATCTTCAATTATCGAGCGTAGTTTCGGGACAGATGACCCTAGATGTCACGCCCCGATTCCGTAGAATCGATAGCCGTCCCCCGGGCGTGATGTCGTGCGAACCAAAGTTGCGATCGCACAAGGCATAGTCATAAGGTTATCCGAAACACAATATCAAGTTAGATTACGCAGAGAAATTGAATGACACATTTGAAATAGAAGTAACTTTTCATTGATAATAAAACTTCATTTACATGACTCCTTTATAATCAGTACCGCGCGGGCTTACGACATGACTCAACTTACAAAACGGATGCTGATGAGATAGTCGTTTCATACATTACATCCCTTTTTACAAGCAAAATATTACACTTTCCATATGCTATTGAGGGAAGTCGAGTCATCATCTTTTCTTTCTTTTGGACAGAGTATGGGGTCTTCAAAAGGATTTCTAGAAACAAGCCTTCAACTCACGAACGAGGCTTCAAAAGTATTTGTGCCGCCTTGAGCTTTAAGTGGCACGCCCTTCCTGGTTCGGGGTACCTGCTGTTGGCCCATTGGTCATGGTCAAACCTGATTTTAATAATTGATCAAACTCTGTCTCGATATACAGAACAATTCAGATGTTTACCCAAGAAGTTTTGGACACTGCTCAAGACCGAAGCTATGTTTGCCACTCAAGACTGTATTTCCTTATGCAATGTAATTTTTATTTTTATTGAGTCTAGGAATACATTTTACACCAAGTCGTACTGACAAATAGGCTATCCAAAATCATTTTTCAAAATTGACCTATCGTTTTCAAAATTAACCTATGTTTTGAAAAACATCTATTATTTACAAAAGCTTCTGAAGGATTTCAAAAAGCCCAAGACATTTTTCATTAAATAAACCTGACCAACCCTGACAGAACTCGGCTAGAGTTAGGCCAATGTGAACGTTGATTTTTGAACTTGGTCTCCCTTCAGTTGCGGTTTGTTACAAAGAGTTCTATCCGAATTCTGTCCGAATTCTGCCAGAGTTCTGTCTTTGGAAAAACTATAAATAGAGAGGAATTCTGACCATTTCAAATCACTCATTCACTTTCATATCTTCTCTTCTAAAGATTACGTTTCTTCCAAAGAGTTTTCAAAAAGCTTTCATTTTCAAATTCTAAGCCAGTTACAATTCTCTAGTCAATTTGTCGGTACGGTGCGGTCTACAAGATTTTAGAGAAATTGTAATCAGAGGCTTGATTGAAGAAAGACTCTTCAAAACTGAAGTTGGTCGAGTTCTTCGTATCAAAGCTCGTGTCTGTAGAAGTTGCAAGGACTTCGTATAAAAACTTGCAGGATTTTCCAATAGTGGATTCAACTGGAAGCTAGAGTTCTTCCGACTGGACTAGTCCTCACAAGAGGGAAACCAGTATAAATCTCTATGTTTGCGTTTGCCTTCTGAACTCTTTTCTTTTCAGTTATTACTTTGTGATTATTATTATTTTTGTGATCTAACTGCTAACAAAGTTTTTAATTAACAATATTCTGCTGCCTACTCTATTCACCCCCCCTCTAGAGTATTCTGCTTTAAGATTTCGTTCCTACAATTGGTATCAGAACGGGTTATACAGGTAAAGCAGGGTAAAATTGTAGTTATATTCAATTATTTTTAATTTTTATATAGATCACAACATTACACATGGCAACTGTAAAATTCATAAGTGAAGGCCAAGCCACAAACAGACCTCCACTGTTTGATGGCACAAACTACACTTATTGGAAAACACGGATGAGTTTCTTCTTAAAATCTCTTGATTTTGACTTATGGTCTATAGTTATTGATGGCTACAAAAAGCCTCCTCGTATTACTATTGAGAGAGTTTTAGTTGAAAAACCACATGATAAATATACAGAGGATAAAAAAAGGCCAGTCTTGATGCACGTGCTATTAACGCTTTATTTTTTGCTTTAGACAGAATTGAGTTTAACAGGATGTCGACTTGCACAACATCAAATGAAGCATGGAAACTTTTTGAAGTAACCCACGAAGGAACAACACAAGTCAAGGAGTCAAAGATCAGAAGACTTACTCAAGAGTACGAGGCGTTCAAGATGAAGCCAAATAAATCCGTCACTCAGATATTTACGAGATTCCTGGATATTGTAAATCCTTTGTCTTCATTAGGTAAGGAATACAGTGACCATGAGAAGATTCACAAACTTCTACGAGCTCTCACAAAGAACTAGATTCCAAAGGCTATAACAATCATTGTAGGAAACGACCTCTCAACAATATCTCTGGAAACACTCATGGGTAAGATACTCACTAACGAGTTGGAACTTCAAGACTTTGAAGATGCTACACCAAAGGAGAAGTTAGAGAAGTCGATCGCTTTGAAGGCTCAACATAGAAGAACTGTCGAAGATGATTCTGACGACATCGACTCTCTGAAGATCAAGCTCTTTTGGTAAGAAAATTCAAGAAGTTCATGAGATTTAACAGAAGAACAAAAGACAGCAACAACAACAACAAGGAAGATCCTATTTGCTACGGATGTAAAAAAAAAGGATACATAAAGGAAGATTGTCCAACAGCATCATCATCAACAAGAAAAAGCAGAAAATATGACAAAGGCTATCTGATAAGATCTACATCAAGAAAGTATGCCAATACAAGCGTATGGCATGAAAGCGAAGTCAACAATTCAGAAGATGAACAATCAGATGACGTTGCAAATGTATGCTTGATGGCTTGCGATCAGGTAATCACTAATCCTTTGTTTGATCCTTATGATGATTTTACCTTTGAGCAATTAGGAGAGGCTTTCAGTGACCTGTTAAATGACTACAGGAAACTGCATAGTAAATATAAAACCTCTAAGAAGGTACTCAAAGAGTACAAACGTGAGATAGGAAGACTTACCGACCAACTAGCTGATGTTAAAAATAGTGATACTTCTATTGAGTCTGGTGAGCTTTCCTCTATTAAGCTGTTGTTACACGAGACTATCAAGTTATCCGAAAAAAAACCAAACTATCATCCAGCTAAAGGAAGACCTATCTAAGGAGAGAAAGAGTCTTCAGTGTGCACAAGTCAGAATGGAAACACTTACAACTGACTATACTAGATTATATGACACCTCCAAAAAGTTGGAAATTAGTTTAGGAAAACGGCCTGAAGTTGCTGCTTCCTATTCTAACACGTGTCAATTACCGAATCATCGAAACACACCCAAACCAAACACTGTCCGACCAAACCATACCAAACCTATACCCAAGAAGCCTAATAGGCATGCATTTTTCTATACTAGAAAACCAAAACCTACCAATCATGCACCTCACACAACTTTCAACACTCAACATGCAAAATATCATTATTGTGGCCTCATTGGTCATATATACTCTGCATGTAGAATCAGAAATTTAGTAGATTTAAATGTTTATGCATGGATACCAAAAACTAACCTGTCAGGACCCTACAAGAAATGGGTACCAAGAGTTTCATCTACAAACTATTTTGTAGGTAGAACGCCCTTCACATGCTAGATGCAAATGGATCCTCGACAACGGTTGCTCACGGCACATGACCGATGATGCTTCATTATTCGCAATACTGTCGAAGAAGAATAAAGAAGGATACGTCTCCTTCGTTAATAATTTAAGAGGGTACATAATCAGTATCGGTGACATTGGTAAGGCTCCCTATCCTGTGATTAAAGATATCTGTCTAGTTACCGAGTTAAAATATAATCTGCTCAGCATAAGCCATTTAGCTGATCACAGTTATGGCATTAACTTCATCAAAGACAAATGTACTATAGTTGATAGCTCAACTGGTAGTACTATCTTTGAAGGTATCGGAGAAGACAATTTATATGTTTTCTATCTGTTAGAAGATGCTAACAAAGTATGTAGATACTTGATGGCCAAAAGCATTGAGAGTCAACTATGGCATATGAGACTCGATCATGCAAATATGGACACAATTTCAAAACTATCTACAAAGAAGTTGGTACGCGGCTTACTAGACATATCTTTCAAGAAGGATACGGTATGTAGCGAATGTCAAAAGATTAAAGCTACCCGATCTGTCTTTAAATCCAAGAACGTTGTAAGTACTACTAGACCTCTATAATTGTTGCATATGGACTTATTTGGACCCCGTAGAATTGCTAGTCTAGGTGGTAAGTTATATGCATTTGTCATTGTAGATGATTTCTCTAGATATACATGGGTATATTTTCTTGCACCCAAGAACGATGTTTTGTCAGAATTCGTTACCTTTTGTAAGAAAGTATAGAATGAAAAAGGTTTTATGATTACTCACATTCATAGTGATCATGGCGGCGAATTTGAGAATGCAGAGTTCAAGCAATTTTGTGACACACATAGTTATTTGTATGAGTTTTCTTGCCCTAGGACTCCACAACAAAATAGAGTTGTAGAACGTAAGAACAGGACTCTATCTGAAATAGCTAGAGTAATGTTGAATCAGTTTAGTCTACCTAGATACTTTTGGGCTGAAGCTGTTAATACAGCGTGCTATATTCTCAATAGGGTTCTAATTCGACCTATATCGAAGAAGACTCCCTATGAGTTATGGTTTGATAGAACACCCACTGTTTCATATTTTAAGATATTTGGTTGTAAATACTTTATTCTTAATACTAAAGACAACCTGAGTAAATTTGATAAAAAGATCGATGAAGGTATATTTTTAGGTTATGCGACAAAGAGCAAAGGCTACAGAGTCTTCAACAAGAGAAGCATGATCATCGAAGAATCAATTAATATCAAGTTTGATGAACTAAATCAACATTCAGTCGATGATGATAATGAAGACGTGATTACACCAAGTACAGCTACTGTAAAACCTTCACACACAGATGCAGAACCTTCAAACGAAGAAGCCGAAACCAGCAATCCGGAGGATACGCCAAAAGAGAAGAGATTCTTGGCAGGTCATCCAAAGGACTTGGTAATATGTGAGATTACCAAGGGAGTAAGTACTCGTTCCTCTAATAAAGATATAGCTTCTTGTGTTGCTTTTGTTTCACAGTTTGAACCCAAAAATATTGAAGAAGCATGTAGTGATAATTTTTGGTTAGATGCTATGCAAGATAAATTAAACCAATTTAAACGAAATCAAGTTTGGAAACTTGTTCCCAAGCCCATTGATCATCCGGTCATTGGCACCCGTTGGGTATTCTGAAATAAACTGAATGAAAATGGTTTAATGACTAGTAATAAGGCTCGACTCATAGCTCAATGATACAATCAAGAAGAAGGTATCGACTGCGATGAGACTTATGCCCCAGTTGCGAGATTAGAATCCATTTGCATGTTATGTACATTTGCATGTTTTCATAATTTCAAGTTATTTCAAATGGATGTTAAAAGCGCATTTTTGAATGGTTTTATAAAAGAAAAAATTTATGTAGCTCAACCTCCAGGTTTTACTGATTTCAAAAATCCTGATTATATTTTCAAGTTGAAGAAAGCCTTATACAGTTTGAAATAAGCCCTTCGTGTTTGGTACAATCGTCTAAGCTCTCTTCTACTTGACAACGATTTTTTAAAGGGAAAGGTTGACACTACACTGTTTATAAAAGCTTTAAATAATAATCTTCTTTTGATTCAAATTTATGTAGATGATATTATTTTTGGATCTACTGATGAATCTATTTGTCAAGAATTTTCACAGTGTACGCAGACCGAGTTTGAGATGAGCAAGATGGGAGAGCTGAAGTTCTTTCTCGGACTGCAAATCAAACAAATCAACAATGAGACGTTCATAAATCAAGCAAAGTATACAAATGATCTATTAAAGAAGTTCAACCTAGAAGCAGTCAAACCACTTAGCACTCCAATGGCGACTTCAACCAAGCTTGATATTGATGAACAAGGCAAACCCGTCGACATACGTAAGTATCGAGGTATGATCGGTAGCTTACTGTACTTAACTGCTAGTCGACCAGACATTATGTTTAGTGTTTGCTTGTGTGCACATTTTCAAGCCAATCCTAAGGAATCATATTTGTCTGCAGTTAAGGGTATCTTTCGATACCTTAGAGGCACTTCTTCTATCGGCTTATGGTATCCTAAAACTACGTCATTTGACCTAACTGGTTATTCTGATGCTGATTTTGTCGGATGCAAAGTAGATAAAAAAAGTACCAGCGGCACATGTCATTTCCTAAGAAAAGCCCTAGTCTTTTGGTTTAGCAAAAAGCAAAATTCATTTGCATTATCAACAACCGAGGCTGAGTATATCGTCGCAGGACGTTGTCGTGCATAAATTTTATAGATGAAGCAAACTTTAGAAGACTTTGGATTGCATTACACACATATCCATTTTCTGTGATAACACTAGTTCTATTAATTTGACTAAGAATCCAGTATGTCACTCTCGTACTAAGCATATCGAGATTCGACATCATTTTCTTAGAGATCATCAACAAAATGGAGATATAGACCTTTTATACATAGACACACAGAATCAATTGGCTGACATATTCACAAAACCTCTAGCGGAAGATCGTTTCAATTATTTACGTCGAGAATTAGAAATTTTAGATATTAATAATATTAATTAATTTTGTTTTATTAATTAATTTATTCAATACTCAATAACTGTTTTCGAGACAAGCCTAAAAAGAGTCGGTCTGTCACCATGACTACGGTCGAAGCGAAGCGGTACTTAAGTATTCCCCGGTGAACCTCCGTTAGCTGGGACAGTACTCCTACAGCTAATCTGAAACAAATGCTGAGTAAAGAAAATTAATTTATAAAATAATATTAATTATATTATTTGAAATTTAAAATTACTAAAATTTGAATTAAATATTTGAAATGAGTTGATGAAAAGGATTTGGCCCACAAAATTTTTATTTTAAAACCCAGAAGAACCCTAGGCGAATTCGGCCCGAGTTTGGTCCGAATTCGGCCAGAGTTCTGTTGGTGCTGTATGCATTTTAAACCAAAACCCGAGGCCTTCTCCTCTTCATCACTTCCAAACCAATTTATCATCATCACAGCAGCAGCCGAAGAACACCCCAAACCCTAGCTTTTTTCCGCTACATATCTTCCAATCTACGTGGATATTTCCATCCAAAATTTGGATTCGTGCGGAGAATCGCGTCCTCTACAACATACTTGATTGTCGGAAGGTATAACTCATTCTCTCCTCCACTTTCAAATTTTTAGGGTTTCTTAGTTTTGGGAAAGAATGCCTAAGGGATTCAATCCTGTCAAGAGGAAGAAGACCCATGCCAGTAAAGATGCATCGTCTTCTGATCCGAACACGGATTCCCTCTTTTTTTGGTCCAATCGGGTGACGACGTATCGGATGAGTGTTACTTCAAAACTCATGACCAAGCATTGCTTTGGTATGCCGATTTTGCTATACGTACTATATGCACCGGCGCTCTGATTAAGGGGACTGCATTTCTTGATCATCGTCCCTTCTTTGAGGCATTAGGGTTACACCATCTTGCTACCCTACAATTCCCTATAGCTACTAATGCCCTTAGATTTTTCTATTGTAACTTCGTGTTAGACACTTTTACCGCAAGGACTCATGTTGGCGGGATAGATATCGAGTTCGATGATGCATTGCTAGCAGAAATCCTTGGTATACTAAACGAAAGTGCCCCGTTCGATGACATCACTGACTTCGATTTTTTCGAGGGTACGACTCTTGTTATTTTCAAGAATGAGCTTTGTGCGCCCGTACGTGCTCGTCCTGGAAAGTTCAAGGCCAATAACTTGAACTTCTTTAACTACGAGTTACATCGCATCATCTATTCCACTCTTCTTCCCAAATCTACTTCAAAAGATGATGTCACTGCACTAGAACTTTCTGTCTTATATCACATTCTTAAGGGGATTCCTTTTTCTGCCCCTAAGACTATCATCCAGATAATGGGTAGATGTCGCGGAAGAGAGCGCAATCTCTCTTATGCGATGCTTATCCCACGCATCTTTCAGCATTTTGACGTAGACTTATCCACTTGTGCTCTGGACCCTGAGCCCAAGTTTCTCAAGCTTTCTTATCGTAGCATTGCCACTGCTCCTCGGCCTCCTGCACCTGCTCCTACTGCACCAGTTCCTCCTCAGACTTACCCTATGACTTTTGAGGGTATTCATCAGCACCTCTCGGATCTGCAGACCTTTTTTGTTGACACTTCTAGGGAACATGAGTTCCGTGACGTGACTCGGTTCCAGGCTATTGCCAACTCTTTTGCCGATCTCAGATTTGTACAGACGGGTCAATCAGCTAGCTCTCTTCCTAGAGACCCTTCTGTATCTGGTTACCGTATTGATGATGAGGCCTCCACTCTCTGTTCCATCTAGGGAACGCTTACGATTGGTATCGTACTTCTGGTGCTACTCCACACACTTCTGGAGCTGGCACTTCTGGAGCTGGTCCATCCGGACGTGGTTGACATGTTGGTACTGCAGATGATGACGATGAGGATGATTTTTGATTTGTCATACTTTTGAGACTGATGATTTTGTCTTTTGTTTACTTGGAAATGCTCCGACATTCCAAGATAGTATCAGTACTCTTATTAGTTATGTGGTTATGATTTATGACTTTTTGTTTGATGGACATGTTATATGCTTCATTTTAGCATTTTATTCAGTTAAGATTTTCTTATAGCATTATCTCTTATTTATGCTTCCATTTACACTACCTGTGAAATATTCTCTGCTTATCATTTTTTTGTCTGTGACATTTATACCATGCCTGTGATAAATGTACTACACCAAAATAGGCATTTTGGAACGGAGGGATTCTGTTCCAAATAATTTTTGGAACACCTATATTCCATGCCTATTTTTGGGCTGCCAAATTTCTTTGAACGGAATTATGGCGTTCCAAGAAACATATATTGGAACGGTTTAAATGCGTTCCAAATTTGGAACACTAGTAAAGTGTGCCTAATAAAGTTTTCTAGATTAGTTATTGTTTCACTAAATGGAACGGCTAAAAAGTGTTCCAGTTTTGGAACAACATAAATGTGTTCCTAACAAAACTTTCCTAACAAAGAATTTTTTTCCCTTGCTCATTTATGAAACAAGAGTTTTGAATCATATATTCACACAATAATTTGGAATTATATTTTAAATATAAAAAACATATTTCATAATAAAATTTAATTATCTTACAATCGCATTCACCTCCAAAATTAAATTTAGAAGTTATAAGAAAATGTTATAACATACCTAAAAGATTCTTAAAATACATAAAATGAAACATCTCTATAAGCACCTCCCAAAAGAAATTACTCTAATGGGGTGTTGTTGACTCTATAAGCACTTTGCTCCATAAAACATCTGAAACATCTTACTCTAATTCGTGTCTATTCGTTCTGCACCAAAACTCTCCCTTATCGCTGTTATCTGAGCCCTTAGCCTTGAATCTGTCTCGAATGTTCTGGATATTGTAGTAGAGTGAGAGAAAATTGTTGGCAGAGCATACATCAAAATCCTGGACATAGTCTCTTCCGTACTTTAAGACTTTCTCAACAACTTTGTCGAGTGTCAACATCAATCTTTGTGTTTCTGTCTCCTCTTGAATTGTCATCATCTTTTCCTGAAATTATAATTTTCGCAAAGAGAACATAAAGCATTCCAATTAAAAATTATATGGATACAACTTATATTTAGCTTCCAAATGTTACTTATACTATGTTTTTACATATGACCCAAATTTATGAAGAACATAAACACTAGAGAAAAAAACATTGCACTAGCAATTTACTTGTTTTGTCTTAGTAAATTATTCCTAAACTACACTGAAGTAATCCTAAAATAAACCAAAATGAAAAGCCAATACTGAGCTAGGCACTTGCACTTGCAATTTATTTATTTCCAAACCAACACTGAGCTAGGCTTGGAAATAAATAAGAACCATAAACGAAAAGCAAGCCCACACTGAATTAAACAGCTATCTAAATAACTGGAGAAGAAAAAAAAAATCCTCTAAATGTATGCCTAAAAAACCAAATGGTCCCTCAAATGAATCCCAGGAGTGTGTTAAAAAAAAACTAAACGATTCCAAGGGATGTGTAAACTGATGGTCTTATACTTGGTATACACATGTAAAATCAACATCTAGGCTTGGGAATCAATATTTATCACTATTGTTCAAAATCAAACTTATAAAGTTACAAGAGAACCAGATCAATACCTTACTATTTTACTGGTGATTCAGAGAACACAACAGAACACCAAACCGCCATGTTTGCAACACAGTATCCTATCCATAACCAAAAGTGCCATCAAACGAAATGATCAGATTAATTTGCAATAAGCTAGAAACTTCAGTTAAAGAATAATGGACAATCTAAATGCACAAGTATCATTAGGAAAAAATATTAAGTTCACATACTACAGAGCTTACATGTACAAAAATTAAAAAAAAAATCTTATAGGGTGATAAAACTTCTTATAAATGGTAATTCTCTGATATCAAGCTAAAGAAAAACGAAAAGGAGTGAAGTTATCTTTGCAGCAAGTTCAAATAAAAAAATGAATTTAACTATGTTACTAGACAACAGAGTTCAAGCCCTGCCCAGTATTAGAATGAAGATCTTTAGATGTCAGACAGATAATAAAAAAAATTCACAACAACAGCTACCTGGAATTAAACTAACACTACATAAAATAGACTTAATACAAGAACCATTGTAAGAACAACCGTATTTAGAGTATCTCGTCTTACACGAGGTTACAGACACTTCACAACAGTATAAACTTGATACTTGCAGTTTTTTTTGGAAAGAGAGGATTCTATAAGGTCTAGTTTCATAGAGATGCGACATAGTCTTACACTGGTTGTTGACAACCTAATGCAAACCTCCTTGATCCAAGTAGGGACCACCAGACAAATAAAAGACATTTAACAATGGGCAAGTTGAGTTACTGATGCATCATGATGTGGCAGCTCCAACATCAGAACTCGGTAATGAAGGAATCCATGATTAAAAGCAAAGATATATAGAGATATACAAATAACAACAAAAACAAAGCCACGAATGGGACTAAATGATATAACCCTCAACATGGGTCTAAATGACATAACCCCCAACACTCGATAACACACTAGAGTTTGATGAGGATTAAGGTAATATATTACTCTAAACACCAATAACAACTATACAGTTTGAGGTTTAATCTCAGGGAAAAGGATATATATAGAAGAAGAAAGTAATATAGAGAAATAACTCAACACAAACCAAGACCACAACCAAGTGCTTTTATGAAGGAAACCCAACTTTCCAAATGGTCCACATGTCGATGTCCAAATAACTCAGAAGAGCAAAGGAGTTCAATTTATTCATACTCTTAAACTCTCTCCATTGGAAATTAATCAAAATAACAACTATAAAGAAAAGAAGGTTAAAAATGGTACCGCTACAAATGAACTTCCTCCAGGATTTCTCATATCACAGACCCTAAAGTACGGGTGACTGCTATGTAGACTGTCATCACTTATTTTCAGGTTCCCAAGTGCAGCCTTTATACTGAATAAAGATGGAAATACCTTTCATAAAACAGAAGCAAGCAAACCAAGATCAGAAAGGAGGTAAGCTGCAAATTTGGAAGAACCATACATGCTAGTATACTAGTTCGATTCACTATAATATTAGTACTCACTACTGTTGCATTCCTCATGCGATTCTCTCGGAAATAATATTAATACTAGTTCGATTCACTATGATGCAAGCTAAGAGGGATTTGGTTAAGATAAATGTAGTTTTCCTTATAAGTATGAAAAAAAGGTTTTATAAGCTATGAAGCGATAAAATAAGTAGGATTAAAATGTTCATAATTGTTGAAGAAAGAAAGAAATGGTGAACTAGAGATTTGAATTTGCATATATATGTAAAATTTGGCTTGGCACTAAATATGGCTTCCCATGAGTTAAATTGTTCAGAACTTGGAAAAAAAGAATTGAGCAGCCTACTGAGATACCTTCTCTCAGATTCCCAGCTATATCAACAGGGTTTGCTTTTGTCCATTACATGTTTGTTATGCTATTTTGCTGTGCATGCATGATGAGATAGACTACTGGCAACAATTCTTTTATTTCAAACATATCTATCAAATAGTTATTAAGAATAGACTAATTCTTTAGTGAGTGCAAACAATCTGTGCTGCATAACACATGCTATATATAATGATGTCCCGAGGCACATTCATGGATACAGGATGCAGTTGGAGAGAGGAGAAGATATTGGCTAGGCTCAGCCCCTCCCGAATGGCAATGAAAGGCCGAGCCGAGCCAATATCACCTTCTCTCTTCATCACTGCCCAACCTGCTTTGTAGTTGGCTTCACCTTCTTCTTAATAGGCATCAATATGGTCTTTCTAATGGCAGGTCCACCTCATGGATATGGGATGCAGTGGGAGAGACGAGATAGCATTGGCTAGGCTCAGCTTCCATCAGTACGTGATTGAAGTCGAGTCGAGCCAATATCACCTCTAGGTGGATTTACCTTCTCATATCTCCATTGGTAGGTAGGTAGTACTTGGATGCCTAAGGTTGATCCTTTCTATATACTGGATACCCGAGTTTCTACTTAACAACAGGGCTATGATCTTTCTGATGACTTGTAATTTCAGACGTACTTCATATTGAAAACTAATTAGTTTCTACTTATTGGCAACACTATGATCTTTCTGATGACACGCCATTCCACACACTCCATGGATACGGGATGCAGTTCAAGATATCGACTAGGATCAGCCACCGATAGTACATGATTGAAACCAAACTGGATATCACATCTTTGTATCTTCACCACTTTTAGCTGCTTTGTAGATGGATTCACCTTCCCGTATCTCCATTGGTAGATAATTAGTACTTTGATGCCTAAGGTTGATGCTTTCTACAGCTTAGATACTGAATTTCTACTTATCAACAACACTAGGGTCCTTCTGAAGGTATGTCATTTCACACACTTCATAGATATGCGATTTCGTTTGGGAGATGAGATGATGTTAACTAGCTAGGCTCAAACATTGTTCGTACGTTATGAGAAGTCGAGTCCTTTCATGGTAGGTAGTTGTTTCATGCCTAAGGTTGATGCTTTTTATTGATTGAATACTAAGTTTTTACTTATCAACAATGTCGGGATTCAGTGCATACAGAAATAAGCAGCGACCACCACCTAATTCACAAAGAAAACATGAACTATACCTGTTGCACAAGATCGAGCAAAGATCAAAAGAACACAAAATGTGGTGGCTGTGGCCACCATGATAAGGCTCAATCTTACATTTATCAAACATTGTAAAGTACAATATACATCGAGTCCTTTGCCTCAAAAGTCAACTCTTACAAGATGTTCGCAACTTCATCTAGTAATGGTTGTCCACCGTCCGACGATTTCAAACCGACGAAGTAGACGACTTCTATCAGAAGACTTCCTCTTTTCTTGAAATAGAAAATCTATAGGACAAATCACTTGTAGAAGCGGTGGTCCCCTTGAAGTTTAAAAGAGCACAATGAAGTTTCCCTTATCTGAAGAACTAGTAAATCAGCCTCCCTATCCTACCATGGCGATTTCTCCACAATGCAGAGTTTCTTCTCTGCTTCTCCCTCTCTACACAGGGATATTTCCTCCTCCTTCTCCACCCATTCCTTCTCTCTTTCCCTCTCCATCTCCTTTCTCTCCTCTTCCTGTGGTCTACTTCTAACACTTCCCTCCCTCCTAATTGCATTATGACTTCCAAGTTCTGTTCTTATGAAGAAGTAATAGAGAAAACTTGCATCTTCACTATCGCTAACCTCCTCTGATACCAATGACTGTCTCACTCCTCCATCCACTAATCCTCAGGCCGAATGGAGAAATATTTTCTTCTTCAAACCACAAAGCCACAAACCTTAACCTACTCACATCATCTCGAGCACTCTATTAAAAATATGGAAAGTGAAGGGCTTTATTCAAAATTGCTGAGTACTATGAAGGATCATTCTCGGCTCGATTTGAGAATCTTGATGATTTGGAATTCGTCATGGCGAATGGACCGTGGAAGATTAACAAACATCTTCTGCTTTTTGAGAGACGTCTCCCCAACAAGCTCCCAAAGGATTATTCCTTTTCAAAAGCAGAATTCTGGATACAATTCCATGGCCTCCCTATCAATCTTCTTACTATTGAATTTGTCACTGCAGTTGTGGCTAGATTGGGAGCAGTGAGAACTCCTACTCAGGCCGAGGCTACAAATTGGAGTCTCTTTGCAAGGGTCAGAGTTTCGATTGATATTTCTGTTCCACATTGCAGAAAACTAGATATTCCTATGGGTAACAATACTTCCTGCACTGTTGATCTCAAATATGAAAGACTTACGAAGTTTTGCCAGTTTTGTGGTTGTCTCGGCCACGGGGTCCTAAAATATAAAACTTACAAATATTTGGAGTCCCTGATTAGTGATGATTGGACTACTGAACAGAAATCTCATATCACTGATCTCTTGAAGAAGAGATTGGATCCCTCTATATGTGTCAACCATGCAGAAAGGTTCAGGAAGATTTTGAAGAAAAATGATGACTGTGATGTTCCTGAAAAATCAACTCTTTCACCTTCATCCCACAATTCTATTAACTCTGCTCCAGCCTACAATGCTATGGCAATTGATACTACTTTATTGGCTATCCAGAAAGGTCATTGTGGCTTTGCTGAAGTTCCTGATAACCACCACAGATTTCCGGCCGATGCTTCGGCAACAGTTAATGACGAGGTTCACAAGGAGACAGTTTCTTCTACTCCAACTGCCATCAACATACTGCCTACAGTGGTGCCTATTTTTTCTCTACTTCATTCCGAGCCGGTAACTGTCCCTTTGCAGAGTTTGGGTCCAGGTCTCATTATCCCAAAGAGTACTTTTATTCCTTCAAAGACCAACTTGTTCCTTCTTCTTTAATTCATTCAGTGCCCAAGGATAACATCTTGCATTCTTCAAATCCACCATCCAAATCTACCGCATCTACTGATCTGGCTAATAACCCCAATATCCTTACCAATACTGATCCACAGTATTCACCCTCTCCCACCTACTCTTCACAACAGATACCACCTGATACTCCTCTCATTTCTACCTTGTTACTCCCTCCAACCTTTCTTTATCCAATAGAATCGACTGTTTTTTATTCCCGGTCATCAAATCACCAACACTTGATGATTCCTAATGGGTATCAGAATTCTGCATTAATCCCTGAATCTTTCACTTCTCTTATTCAAGCCATAACGCAGAAGACAGTGTGCCAAGAGTCCTCCTCCTCCCAGCATATCACTACCAAATCCTAGAAACGATTATCCAGGGAACCTAAATTGTCATCTCTAACTGAGGAAACTTCTCATGAGGAAATGCTGTAAACTGCCCTACATCTATCTTAAATGTAGCAATAACCAGGCACATTACCTGCTCCTATAAATATGGGTTAAGCTCTGATCACCATTCCAAGGATTCAAGGTCACAAGAAAGAACACAAACAGTATAATTAGCTAATGATAGAGGGCAAACATGGTCTCCACTCATTAGTTTCCATCATTATGATTATAGCATCGGGGACTCATAAACCATGACAACCACCATACGCCATCTCAACTGGAATTTATGAATCATTATGAATAAATCATTTCTCATAAAAGGCAGCAGGATATAAGGTATTCTATCTAGTAGGTTTCTCCAACAAAAGCATGATAATTTTGTAGTTGTGACCATCTTCTATGAAATTGAAGTATGACTGTAGTTATGAATGAATGTCAACCACACCAAAGGTTTGGCCTTCTTCTTTGCCTTGGGTAGGGACCAATAATTTGGTCCAAGACATCAAAACGCCTCATTAGTCCTTACATATGTAAACTATTATTCCTGATAAAGATTGACTGATAAATGAAAACTACTTATGATTTATGACTGAGCATTACAGTTTCACATCGACCCATTTACTTCCAAAGGCGTCTCCTGTCTATCCAAGTAGTCCTTCAGGCTATTCCAAAGCCAAGATAAAAGGATAATATCTTAGATCAAATCGCCAAAGGTACATTGTTCACTTAACATGCTAGACTTCACTACATTGCAATTCTGACTATCTACTTGGAGCATTGGACTGATCAAACATAGTCAACAAGACATTCAAATAACTCCCCCAAAAAATCAACTGTACTACTCACAGATATGGATAAAAAAGGCTCATCTGAGATGCTCTTAGATTTCACCAGTAATGCTATGGACTCACCAATAAGAGTCCAAAATGAATATGGGGTCTGATTAATGAATAAGGACTGATAAAATATAGCAGGCCTGAAAGAGGGCCACCTACACTAGCTATGTAGGAATCAAAGCCACGACTAGCAAATACTGGATGCGATAATAGATCATACCAAATGTGCTAGCATGTTCATCAAGATTGTTTGCAAAGTATAGTCAGACAACAAAAAAGATAAATCAAGAGACGAGGACAACATTTTACATATCAAATATTTCAATACATATACATTAACCCTTCAATTCTTTTTAGGGTTTCAAAATATTAAGGGCATACAAGTACCTTAGGGTTTGTCGTCCTTATATCATAGGAGAGTGCGAGAACGGCGAGACGAGGATGGCAAGATGAAGACGGAGAGACGAGACCCGTCGTGATCCAGCTGGTGATCACGACGACGATGATGGAGAGGTCGTGATCCCGACGCCGTGATCCTGCTGTGAACTCAGACGAGATCGGTCATGATCCAGCGTGGTGTGAAGAGGGGTTTCATTTCCTGCGTGACGAGGAAGAGGGTTTTCAGTTCCCGCGTGGTTTGGGAATTATTGTGGCTCCAGATTGCAAAAAGAAGGACATTCAAAACATAGGCACGGTTTGTTGGGTACACGTGAGAATCACGTGATTTTAATTCTTCTTTAAACTTTCATTTGGAACGATTTGTGTGTGTTCCAGTATAAATAATTGTTATTAAAAATAAAGATTTAAATATTTGGAACATTTTTTTATTTTGGCACAGTTTTTTTCCGTTCCAAAACCTAGGCACGGTAAATAGGCGTTCCAGATTAAAAAATGCCTAGTGTTCCTAATTAGCTATTTTGGTGTAGTGATGTTTTTATATATCCATAATTTTATGTTTCTTCACTGATTGTTACTTATGCATATATTGCGGGGGAGCTTTCTCTTTTGCAATTATTTTGCTAAGTGACAACGGAGGAGAAATAAGATCTAACATCTTCATGGATACAGGTTATGAACAAATTTTTTTATTATATATTTTGGTACAATTTTGAGTTGATAAAGACCAAAGATGTTATATCGGTCAAGGTTTGTCAATTATCAAAATGGGGGAGATTGTTGGCCCATTGGTCATGTTCAAACCTGATTTTAATAATTGATCAAACTCTGTCTCATTATACGGAACAATTCAAATGTTTACTCATGACGTTTTGGATACTGCTCAAGATCGAAGCTATGTTTGCCACTCAAGATTGTATTTCCATATGTAATATAATTTTTATTTTTATTGAGTCTAGGAATACATTGTACACCAAGTCGTACTGGCAAATAGGCTATCCAAAATCGTTTTTCAAAATTGACCTATCATTTTCAAAATTAACCTATGTTTTGAAAAACATCTATTATTTACAAAAGCTTCTGAAAGATTTCAAAAAGTCCAAAATATTTTTCATTAAATAAACCGAACCAACCCTAACAGAACTCGGCTAAAGTTCGGCCAGAGTTCGGCCAAGGTGAACGTTATGTGAACGTTGGTTTTTGAACTTGGTCTCCCTTCAGTTGCGGTTTGTTACAAAGAGTTCTGTCCGAATTCTGCCCGAA
Source organism: Iris pallida (assembly GCA_029216955.1). Taxonomy (NCBI): domain Eukaryota; kingdom Viridiplantae; phylum Streptophyta; class Magnoliopsida; order Asparagales; family Iridaceae; genus Iris; species Iris pallida. The sequence continues at coordinate 11,861,548 of JANAVB010028197.1, read as the reverse complement.
TTCTGTCAGAGTTCTGTCTTTGGAAAAACTATAAATAGAGAGGAATTCTGATCATTTCAAATCACTCATTCACTTTCATATCTTCTCTTCTAAAGATTACGTTTCTTCCAAAGAGTTTTCAAAAAGCTTTTATTTTCAAATCCCAAGCCAGTTACAATTCTCTAGTCAATTTGCTGGTACGGTACGGTCTAGAAGATTTCAGAGAAATTGTAATCAGAGGCTTGATTGAAGAAAGACTCTTCAAAATTGAAGTTGGTCGAGTTCTTCGTATCAATGCTCGCATCTGTAGAAGTTGCAAGGACTTCGTATGAAAACTTGCAGGATTTTTCAATAGTGGATTCAACTGGAAGCTAGAGTTCTTCCGACTGGACTAGTCCTCACAAGAGGGAAACCAGTATAAATCTCTGTGTTTGCATTTTCCTTCTGAACTTTTTTTCTTTTCAGTTATTACTTTGTGATTATTATTATTTCTGGCATCTAACTGCTAACAAAGTTTTTAATTAGCAATATTCCGCTACCTACTCTATTCACCCCCCTTCTAGAGTATTCTGCTTTACGAATTCGTTCCTACACCTACGTGGAGAGCGAGGATCAGTACATTACACTTTGTACTAGTGCGTGGCTATTTAAGTTCTAAGCTCTTATTTGGTTGAAGAGTTTATATGACTTAGTTTATGAATGTTTCTAACCATCCTAATGAATTTCAAACAAGCATCTGACAAGCATAATATAATTTGCGTTAGAGCTTACCCACGACAGAGCATGCCGTAAAATTGAGACTTACCATGTTCTTCCCTGTCAATTGTTATCGTTTACATATCGTGTACAATTTATGCATTATTGGTCACTGACATCACAAGCCATCATGGACTATAGCTTTGTTAGTCGGGGCTCTTGTAGCGCAAGTAGCGAGCCCCGCTGCAAGTCCCCGCTTAACCTGTGCTATCATTCAGCACAGCTATACCGTGTTTTCTCCAAGGCCGAGTCGGACCCGTGGACCCGGCTTATCGCTCGAGGAAACTCTCTCCTTGTCGACAAGTTATCCAATGACCGTGCTAGAATAATTTAGTTACTTAAGCATGGTCTTCATTTTTGAGAACTTAAATCATTTTCCAATGTGTTCGTGCACTTAAATTTATCATTTCACTTGCAATAACGTTATCGATTTAACTAAGAAAGGGTCACGAAGAGAAGGGACAGCCACTCACCTTGAGTTTTGCTTGAGGCGAGAGACTTGTTGGCCGTGCTAGACGTCGCCTACGCGATTACCTAAAATTGCACAAGCAACCGATTAGAACACTGTATTATTAAAGAAGTTCGATAGGAAATGCGAGTTCAAAAATGCAAGCCATGAAAACCATCGAAAACATTCACGAAAATGCACTCAGAAAACCAAAGCCAAAACCAACGGAAGCGACGTGAAAAACAGAGCAACGGGAGGTCTCTTCCGACTTAGCTGCAGAGTCAATCCTTGAGGCGCAACCCGCTGAATATGGGACTTGTGGAATGGATCTTAATTCAACAGTTCTTGTTCGACCGATTCGCTCGATCCCGACCTATCAGTTTCGACCGAATCGATGGCTACAGTGTTCCTTTCTCGCGCACCCCGTGGACGGAGAACGGGGCACGATATAGGGATGGGGCACTACTCCATAACCAACTAAGAAAAAGTTTTATCTTCAAAACTTAAGAATAGAACCTACCTCTACGAGAACAATGATGGAAATTTGTCACGACCCGCACCCTAGAGTAAGGGCACGAGACGTGGGTACGTCCAGCCTACGCCGCAGTGTCGGCGGTAGAACGCTGTCCTAGGTCAACATACATCTAACAATATTTATCTCTAAACAGTTTATACTCCCCGAATGGGGGTGACATAGCAGTAAATAAACTCAATCACAACTAAGGAAGAGATAGCACGATATGAAATAGAACTCAAGGGAAAATAGATGATAAAGTAGTCTAAGATAATCCCAGCAAATATCCAGAGGTACATGGTCTCAGATACTGAATGAAAGAATATATACAACTCAATATCTCTGAACAGAAAATAAGTCTAGCTAAACATATCTCAAGACTACATAAAATAAGATAAGCCTAACTAAACTAGTCTAGGCAATGGGGGTGATGTCTTCAGCTAGAGCTGGGACCTCCTGAGGTTCCAGCTCGCAAGTGTCATCTAAGGCTGCCCCGTAGAAAGTATCTAGACAGGCCTCCTCCTCGTCCTCTGTAATATTTTTAACAGGTCCAGTCAGGATAGGAGCGAGTACAGTACATCTCAACAGTTCATAGCAGGTTAGAAAATATAATCATGCAGTAAAGTAAGATACAAGTACTGAAAGAAATGCTGTATATAAACAGAGAGAGAGCTGTAATAGAAATATCTATTATAAATAGAGACTAACAGTTTCATCTTCGAAACTTAAGAATAGAACCTACCTCTACGAGAACCATGATGGAAATTTCTCTTTCATTTCTGATTCAAGCTCCCATGTCGACTCCTCGACCGAATAGTTTCTCCAGAGGACGCGGATGAGAGGAATGGCAAGGTTACGGAGAAATTGTACTCCAAGACTTGCATAAGCTCTTCGACATATGACAAGTCTGCCTTCAGATCCAGCTGACCCAAATCTACCACATGGCTCGGATCGTGCACGTACTTCCGTAACTGTAAGGCGTAGAAGACGTTTTGCACCTCCGACAATACAGGTGGTAAAGTGATTTGGTAAGCTACCGGGGCAACTCGCTTCAATATTTTGAACGGACCAACAAATCTTGGGCTCAACTTCCCTTTCGCGTCGAATCTGGTAACTCCACGCATGGGCATTACTTTCAGGAATACATGGTCGCCTTCCGAGAACTCGAGGGGGCGTCGGTGCGTATCGGCATAACTTTTTTTTTGACTGTTTGCTATTCTCAATCTCTTCCGTATCAACTTGACCTTCTGTCGTTCCCCGAATTCATCCCAATAAATGGGCGATCTGCACTTTCGGCCGTACAAAGCTTCATACGATGCTATTTGGATGCTGGACTAATTTATACGTAAATTCGGCCAATGATAGATGAATGTCCCAGCTTGACTTTAAGTCGATCGCACAGAGTTGTAATATGTCCTCGAGAATCTGGTTCACCCACTCTGTTTGGCCGTCAGTCTGAGAATGATAAGCTGAGCTAAAGTTCAACTTGGTCCCCAACGCTGAATGAAGACTACTCCAGAAGCGTGATACGAACCCTCCATCCCGGTCAGAGACGATAGATACTGGACCCCGTACGGCCGAACTATTTTATCAAGGTATTTTTGAGCAAGGCGGTCGATGGTCCAAGTAACTTTAACGGCTATGACGTGTACTGACTTGGTTAGTCGATCGATGACGACCCAGACGACGTTATTTCCCCGCGATGTCCTCGATAAGCCAACAACAAAGTCCATGGTGACATGATCCCACTTCCACTCTAGAATGGCAAGGTTCTGCATCTCCCCTCCCGGTCGCTGGTGCTCGGCTTTAACTTGTTGACAGGCCATACACTTCGACACAAAGAGCACTACGTCCCTCTTCATACTGTGCCACCAAAAGATAATGCGGAGGTCCATATACATCTTGGTGATACCAGGATGTAAGAAATATTTTGCATAATGCGCCTCCGACATTATCTTCTTTCTAAGTTCTGCGTCATCCGGAACGCATAGCCGACCCTTCACTCGCAACACTCCCGACTCATCCTCTGCAAAGTCGGACGCTTTTTCTGTCGATTTCAGCTTCCGCATCTTCTCCAGGTATGGGTTGTCCTTCTGAGCAGACATGATTTTCTCCAATAGGCTCGGTTCCAGCCGCAGTTGTGCCAGTTTTACGTCTCTAAAATGAACTCAGAGTTCAATGCCCATTTCTTCTAAGTCACGCAGCAGTTGACTATCGATGCATAATGAAGCTAAATACTTCCAGCTCAGCACATCCGCTACAATATTTTCTTTGCCCGACGTATAGTCGATTGATAAGTCGTAGTCTTTGATCAGTTCAAGCTATCGTCTCTACCGCAAATTCAGTTACTTCTGGGTGAAGAGATACTTGAGGCTTTTGTGGTCCGTATAAATCCTGTACGCCATGCCATAAAGATAGTAATGCCACAGCTTTAATGCGAACACAATCGTCGCTAGTTCTAGGTCGTACTTAGGGTAGTTCTTCTCATACGGCTTCAACTGCTGGGAAGCAAAAGATATCACCTTATCCTACTGCATGAGCACACACCCCAAGCCCTGGCCAGAATCATCGCTGAAGATTTGAAGTCCCTCAGTCCCAGGAAGAGCAAGTATCGGGGCCAAAATGAGCCGTTGTTTGAGCTCCTGGAAGGAAGCTTCACAGTCGTCTGACCACTTGAATGCGACTCCTTTTTGGGCAAGGCGAGTCAATGGCGATGCAATCTTCGTGAAGTCCTTTAGGAAGCGTCGGTAGTATTCCGCCAAGCCTAGGAAGCTTCGAATTTTGCTAACTGATGCGGGCCGTTTCCAATCAGCAACTGCCTCGACTTTCTTTGGATCGACTGAGATACCTACGGCGGAGATGATGTGCCCGAAAAATGAGACGCTGTTCAGCCAGAATTCGCACTTCCTCCTCTTCGTATACAACTAATTCTTTCGAAGGGTTTGGAGTACCGTCCGCAGATGTTCTCATGTTGCGCTTGATCCTTCGAGTAGACAAAAATATCGTCAATAAAGACTACTACAAATTTGTCAAGAAAAGGACGAAACACTCGATTCATTAAATCCATGAAAGCGACGGGGGCGTTTGTCAGGCCGAATGGCATCACCATGAACTCGTAGTGGCCGTAGCGAGTACGGAAGGCAGACTTCGGCACGTGTCACTACCGTTTTCTGTTATACGTATTTTCAGTATACGTGTACAGATTCCCGACCCGTATTTTGACTTGTCTAACATGGCTTGGCTTGGTTTGGTCTTGGTTGAGCTCGTCTTGGTTTATTTTGGCTTGGTTTGGTCCAAGTGGTTCATCATGATAAACCCCCCTTTATAACCCAACTCCACTATCCCTCTCTCCTCATTACTCTTTCATTTATTTCTCTTCTCCATTAATTCTCTCCCAAATCCTTAGGCAAGTGCAACTTGCTTTATGGATGAACTACATTTTATTTGTTCCATTGTCTTCCCTACAAGCTTCTAAGATTATTTAGTACTTAGCATTTTTGGTTTTAGAGGATTAATTATTGTAGATCTAAGTTTTCTTAAATCTTGGTTTTCTTGGATTTTGATCTATCAAACTTCTTTATTTTCAAGTTTTGATTGTTCCATGTTGTAGAGAATTTGATTTTACTCAAAATAGACCTTTGAAACCCCGGATTTTGATTTGTTTTGAGTGATTTGTGAACTTGGGAAGTTTATGGGTTCCATAAACACATGTTCTCGGATTAGGAAAGAAGAATAATGCTGGGCGCATAGCATTTCCATGCGCCCACAACAGTCTTCCTTTGGGCACATAGCCATTTTTATGCGTCCAAGGCCTCCAGCTTCCTGTGCTTAGGCGCATGGCCCTTTGCACATATCCCTGGACGCATAGCCTTTATACGCGCCCAAGTACACCCTGTTTCCCCTTCGCTTGGGCATATAGCCCTGATTATGCGCCCACTTGCCTAGGAAGATAGTCTTCTGGCCTTCTTCCAAGTATACTTTGTCCCCATTATGTGGGCGCATACAGCCTTGGGCGCATGACTTCCTTAGTACATGCTCTCCATGACACGCATAACCTCAGGCGCACAGCCATGGGCGCATGACCCTAGGCGTATGCCTTTCCTAACACTTGACTCTCCATGATAAGACTAGCCTCAGGTGCATAGTCGTGGGCGCATAACCTTAGGCGCATGCCCCTGCTTGGGAGCATGCCATTTCTAGTGTGTGTGCTATCCTTCGGCACATTCTCTCCTTGGAGCATGTTGGCAATGGGCTCATGCTACCCATGATACCCCCTTTTGATCCTTTGCCCCCCTTTTTGGCCAGGATAAGCTGCGTTACATTATCCATATTTGTCCTCATGGTCCTTAGTGTGAGTTGTGACTTTGCTTTTACTCTTTAGTTGAGTGGTCCTATAATGTTATTTTTCATGTTGCACATGTACTCTGAGCTTTAAACATGATCTTGGTATGGCACGTACACTCTCTGATAACTCCTTGATATTGGCCCATCGTGGCACTCTTGACTAGTAAGTTCTTGGCATACAAGTGCACTTAACATGAATACGACATGACAATGTGGCTTTACATGATAACTCTTGATAGTGGCCCGCTAAGGTGCACTCTTGACAAAGTAATCTTGATAAGTAACCTAACATGGTAATCTTGATATGATGTTGCAATGTCTATCTTGACTTTCTAAGTAACTCTTATCTTGACACTGTGGGTGTTGTGCTTGTATAAGATACATGTCTCGTCTTGCATCATGTCTAGGACATGGATTCCTGGTTACCACTGTCAGGGATTCATACTGAATCTGACTAGGATAATGACTAGATTGATCAAGTAGTTTATGAAGATATTTTCTAGCTACAGGCAGTCCCGTTATCTGGGTGCTTTAATTGGACTTGTAGCCTGTCATCGAGTAGGGCATATTTCCAGCACGCTGTCATGTGTTGCACCCCCAAGTCACCTAATACAACTCTCTCAACTTGCAATTGGATAAACTGGATTAAGTCTGCAAGGCTTGTGGCTGTTGGAACATCTCTATGCATCTTGTTAGTAACTAGGCTTGTGATAACCCTAGTTAGTTAAAGTATCAAGCCGTACTCATTGCTTGGCCATGATTGATGGATGGAGTCCCGTCTAGCCTAGTCATGTCTAGACAAGGCCAGTACATGGTTACTTCAGCATGTTACTGTTTATGTTTTACCTTATCGATAATCGGTCAGAGACTAAGATCTGTTCAGATGAAGGGTTACAACCCCGATCCTTGTTTGATTTACGAGTTGTAACTTGGATACCAGAGTAGTTTCTTAGTTATCTTATCGTTTATCCCGTGAATTCTTAACTCTTAGTTTTCTTGTCATTATTATGTCTTGTGTTCTAACATGCTGGTTTTAGTTCTTAAGTGAAGCCTCCCTTGTGGCACTTGCTTTTTCTGGGTTCTGACCCAGCTAGTTTTGTATGGCCAGATTTCGGAGTAGCTCCCGAGGATCTTCCAGCCTTCCAGCCAGATGGTGAACACTAGACGCAACCCTGGCAATGAGTGGGTTTCATTTTGCTCTCACACTCTATTGTATATTATTCTTTTGAGGCGTTTAGCCGCCGAGCAAGTGTTAGCTCGTGTTGAATTTACATTCCTGCCTGCTTAAGGGCTGTAACATGATTGACAAATCCTAGGGTTAATCATGTATGACTTTAACTCTTGCTAGTCTTCGTATTTTGTATGACTAGCTTCATGATCATCTAAATATGTAATGTATGAGATGCCTTACTTTATATGTCTGATGATCTACCATCTTGTTACATTTACTTGCTTGCTTGAGATTGAGACACTAGGCTTGTTCTTGACCATAAGAGACTGTTGGCTTATAGATAAACCCTCATGCATCTAGACAGTCGTAACCGTATTGCGAGGTGAGATCCACTTCAACGTATGTAGCTGGCTATTTCTGTCCCCCTCTCTCCAGTATTCTGGTTCTGGGGCGTGATACGATTTAAGTGGTGGCCCATGCAGGTCTTGTAAATCAAGATGTACGGGAGTTTTACTGAATAGATGTCTCAATCAGCATTCTTCTTTGATTTCTACTCGTGTCTTCCAATCTTTCAGAAATCTTGACTAGATCACATGCTTATATCCTCGATCTATCTTGGTCCTTCCTTATTGTTTCCCATGTCATTTCTTTAGTGGCATTATTCCTGGTCCTGCCGATTAGTCCGGCGGAGCACCTCTAGTGAACCAGCAGCAACCTGGGGACCAAGCCCAGTACTATGGAGCAACTTTTCGAGCCATATATTCTGGAAACCCAGAGCCCCCTGTTCAGCCAGTCCAGTCTGCGAAGCCTGACATTGGAACCCTGGTGGGACTCATCAGGGAATTGCTTGCGTCACAAGATCGTCGGGACGACGCCCTGCACCAGACAGTACAAGATGCCATGGACAGAGTTGGTTATCCAGGGAACAACGTGGCCAACAGCTTCAAGCATCTGAACCCTTCCTTCTTTGATGGCATTGAAGATGCTATTGTTGCCGATGCTTGGTTCAGGACATAGAAGTCATCTTAGAGGCAGCTAGGATTCCTGAGGAAGAAAAGGTGGTCGTTGTGCGCCTACAGTTATTGGACTTAGCCCACAGCTGGTGGACGATGCTAATAGTTGGATTAGCAACGCCTATTTTATGGACGGTATTCAGCAACAAGTTCCAGACAAAGTATTTTGATGCAGTAGCTCGGTATGATCTGCAGACGAGATTCACTAATCTCCAAAAGATGGAAAGGATGGTCGATGGATATGTGGCCGAGTTTTCTAGGCTAAGTCGGTTTGCTCCCACCTTGGTGGCAACAGAATTAGACCGAGCGCAGCGATTCCAGCAGGGACTCTACCTAGAGATCATTATATTAGTGGAGCAGTTTGAGCACCAGATGTTTGATGTCGTCTTGCGAGCAGCGAAGAGGCATGAATATAATTTGCAGAGGATTGTAGATAGAAGCGGAGGACGAAAGAGGTCTCATGGGCAGATGTCCCAGTCATTAGCACTAGTCCCGGCAGCAAGGGCTTTGATTATTGGAGCTCCTAAGAAGGCGACCACAGTCTCGTCGGTTCAGCACTCGACACCGACGATCCTCAGCAGTAGAAGCAGAAGCAGTCTTCCGTAATGGGCTGCTCTCATTGTGGGAAGCCAGGACATGTAGTATCATAGTGTCACAGAACACAGGGATTATGCTTAGCTTGTGGGGCAACGGACCACAAGATAGGGTCCTGTCCGAATAGAGCCAGTTCATCGTCATCAAATCTAACCAGTCCATCGGTTAGGGGTCCAGCACCAGTGCAGCAGCAGTACCAGCCTCCGAGGCCATTACCGCCTTAAGCTTAACAGTATGCCCAAGCTCAGATTCAGAACAGGCAGAGAGGTTTCCAGTAGAGGGGAACAGCACTAAGAGGACAAGGTCAAGCTATGGCTTTGACCGTGGCAGAAGAATTTGCATCAGGTGAGGTGGTGGTAGGTACCATTCTCGTCAACTCTTTTCCAGCATCAGTATTATTTGATTCGGGTGCATCGCATTCATTTATGTCTGCACGATTTGCTACACGGATAGGACTAGAGCCCGAGTCATTATCAGTAAGGCTCAATATACTTACGGATAACGGTCTTGTGGGGGTAGATAGAGTCTTTTTCTCGTATCGAATCGTAGTTAGCAGTAGAGAGTTTTTTACTAGATTGATAGAATTTTCGATGGCCGACTATGATGTGGTCCTAGGAATGCATTGGGTAAAAGATCAAAATGCAAGAATAGACTGCCATATTGGTAGGATTATTTTTGGTATTTCCGGCGAACCAGAGTTTTTATTTTCCAGAGGCGAAGTAGAACCTTCTCCACCAGTCTTGCGCATGGCAGTGGCAGTAGCAGTTCAGTTTCCCAGAGTAGTAGAGGAATTCCCTCATGTATTTTTCAAAGAGCTTCCAGGCATGCCCCTAGAGAGAGAGATAGAGTTCACCATTGATTTTCTTCCAGGGACGGTTCCAGTGTCAGAGAGAGTCTACAGGATAGCACCTTCAGAATTGGAGATCTTGTACAAAATGATTGAAGAACTCAGAACCAAGGGATTCATTCATGCTAGTGGATCACCTTGGGGAGCCTCGATACTTCTTGTGAAAAAAAGGATGTTACGTCAAGATTATGTGTTAATTATCGTACCTTGAACTCTGTAACAATCAAGAACAGATATCCCCTACCAAGGATAGATGATTTATTTGATCAACTCAGAGGAGCGACAGTATTCTCGAAGATTGACTTGCGGTCAAGGTGCCATCAGATCAGAGTCAGAGAGCAAGACATCCCAAAGACAACATTCAGATCTAGATATGGACATTGGGAGTTCCTTGTTATGCTATTTGGAGCGACCAATGCGCCAGCCGTATTCATGGACCTCATGAATCGTATCTTCATACCCTATTTGGACCAGTTCGTGATAGTGTTTATATATGACATCTTAGTCTATAGCAAGAATGAGGCAGAGCATGAGCAGCATCTCCGTGTAGTTCTTCAGATTCTCAGAGAGCACCAGTTATACACGAAGTTCAGTAAGTGTGAATTTTGGTTGGATCGCATTTCGTACTTAGGTTATATCATCACCGGAGGTGGAGCGGAAGTAGACCCCCAGAAGATAGTGGCTATAGAGACATGGCCAGTACCCAGAACCGTCGTAGAAGTTCGAGGTTTCCAAGGATTGGCCGTCTATTACCGACGGTTTGTATCAGATTTTGTTCGAATTTCAACACCAATGTCGCAGTTGGCCTGCAAGGATGTGCATTTTGTTTGGATAGCAGAGTATCAGAGTTCATTTGAGAAGTTGAAGCAAGGATTGATGACGCCCCCCATTCTTACGCTTCCAAATAGGACTGGAGGATTTTCGGTTTATTGTGATGCTTCCGGCAGAGGATTGGGATGCGTCTTGATACAGCATGGTAAGATAGTAGCTTATGCGTCACGTCTGCTTCGTGATCATAAGAGAAATTACCTAATCCATGACTTGGAGCTAGCAGCGGTGGTTTTCGCACTTAAGTTGTGGAGGCATTATTTGTATGGAGATCGGGTGGAGATTTTCATCGACCACAAGAGTCTTAAGTATGTGTTTACTCAGAAGGATCTTAATATGCCTCAGAGAAGATGGCTAGAGCTACTTGTGGATTACGACATCAACCTGCAGTATCATCCTGGGAAGGCCAACGTTGTTGCAGATGCATTGAGCAGAAGAGCCGGAGTTTATTTTCTAACAGCACAGCCAGAATTATTAGCAGATCTTTATAAGATGGGTATTGAAGTTGTTCTTTCTACCAATGTAGTATTGATGGCCAGTATGCAAGTTCAGTCCAGTATAGTTAAGAGGATTAGGTTAGCTCAGTCAACGGATTCTAAGCTTCATCGGCTTCGGACGGAATGTGTACAGGACAGAGAGCAGTTATGTATTCATGAGGATGGTACACTTCGATATGGAAGGCGTCTTTGTGTACCTAGTGGTGACATCAGACGAGAGATCATGGCAAAGGCTCACAGTTTACAGTATTCCATTCTTCCTGGCAGTACAAAGATGTATCGTGATATCCGTCAGCATTTTTGGTGGAATGGCATGAAGAGGGAGATAGCCCGGTTCGTCTCTCGTCGTTTGGTTTGTCAGCAAGTCAAGGCTGAACATCAGAGACCAGCTGGACTTCTTCAACCTTTACCGATCCCAGAGTGGAAATGGGAGCACATCACCATGGATTTTGTATCTGGGTTACCTAAATCCCCGGCTGGAAGAGATGCTATCTGGGTTATAGTTGACAGACTCACCAAGGTAGCTCATTTTCTCTCTTTCAGGATTGGCCAGTCGACGGATAAGCTTGCAGAGATGTACCTCAGGCAGATAGTCAGGTTGCATAGAGTAACAGTCAGTATTGTATCAGACAGAGATTCAATATATACATCGCACTTTTGGCGGAGTCTTCAAGAGAGCTTGGGGACTCATCTCAAGTTTAGTTCATCTTATCATCCGCAGACAGACGGTCAGTCAGAACGCACAATCCAGACTCTTAAAGATATGTTGCGATCTTATACGCTTGACTTTGGTGGTTCATGGAAAGATCACCTGCATTTAGTTGAGTTCTCCTATAACAATAGTTTCCAGGCCAGTATCCAGATGGCACCCTTTGAGGCCTTGTACGGCAGAAAGTGCATATCACCTTTAGCTTGGGATGATGTCGACGAGAGATAGATGCTTGGTCAAGAGATGATTACGCAGACTATCGAGGTGGTCAGACAAGTTAGAGATCATCTTCGAGTTGTCTAAGATCGTCAGTACCATTGGGCCGATTCTCATCGGCATCCCCTTGAATTTTCTATCGGCGACCACGAATTCCTTAGGATCTCGCCTACCCGTGGCATCATTCATTTTGGCGTATGGAGAAAGCTTAGTCCTAGGTATATATGGTCGTTCAATATTCTTGAGCGAGTAGGTGATGTGTCCTATCGTCTCGCTCTTCCGCCGTCGTTACGTGTGGTACATGATGTCTTCCATGTATCCCAATTACGACGGTATATCCTGGATCCGGGTCATGTCCTTGATCATTCGGAAGTGGTTGTTGGTACCAAACCTTTCGTATGAGGAAAGACTCGTATCCATATTGAACCGGAGAGAGAAGATACTCAAGAACAAGACTATTAGTCTAGTCCGTGTTGCTTGGGGTCATCACTCTTTGGGTGAGTCAACGTGGGAACGTGAGGATGATATCCGATCGCGATATCACACCTATTTGACTCATAAGGTATAATGTCTTCCTTATGCTTTTAATTCCTTGCTTGTATGAATGATTGCTTGATTGACTGCTAGTCATAGATTGCTTGTGATTAGTATAGCTTTCCCCGACCTCTCTAGCCTCTTGATTAAATTTCGAGGACGAAATTCTTTTAAGGTAGGTAGAGTTGTCACTACCGTTTTCCATTATACGTATTTTCAGTATACGTGTACGAATTCCCGACCCGTATTTTGACTTGTCTGGCATGGCTTGGCTTGGTTTGGTCTTGGTTTAGCCAGGCTTGGTTTATTTTGGCTTGGTTTGGGCCAAGTGGTTCATCATAAGAAACCCCCCCTTTATAACCCAACTCCACTCTCTCTCTCCTCATTACTATTTCATTTATTTCTCTTCTCCATTAATTCTCTCCCAAACCCTTAGACAAGTGCAACTTGCTTCATGGAGGAACTCTATTTTATTTGTTCCATTGTCTTCCCTACGAGCTTCTAAGACTATTTAGTACTTAGCATTTTTGGTTTTGGAGGATTAATTCTTGTAGATCTAAGTTTTCTTAAATCTTGGTTTTCTTTAGTTTTGATCTATCAAACTTCTTTATTTTCAAGTTTTGATTGTTCCATGTTGCAGAGAATTTGATTTTACTCAATATAGACGTTTGAAAACCCGGATTTCGATTTGTTTTGAGTGCTTTGTGAACTTGGAAAGTTCATGGGTTCCATGAACACATGTTCTCGGATTGGGGAAGAAGAACAGTCACTACAACAAAAATACCTTTTAATGACGGCTAAAAAGCGTCATTAATTGCAAACCATGACGCTTTTTTTCTCAGTCCAAGCGTTATGAAATCGGATGTTATAAATGTTTTCAAAAGCGTTATAGATAATTCATCCAAAACCGTCATTAATAGGTTGAATTTCTGCTACGTTTTATTTTCAAAGCGTTATGGATAGTTATGAAAAGCTGCTGTATATGGTCGTTGTATCACATTTATAACGCTCTATACTGCATGACATTCCAAATGCTGCTCAATTCAATTCGAAAACAACCACTTTGAACCATATTCACAACAAAGCATTGAAATGTAATATAAAGTACCATTCTCCATTTCATTGTCTCAAAATATAGTATTTTAGCTACCATTCTACATTTCTCCATTTCATTATATACATCTTCTCAAAATATATAGAGTATCCAATATAGAGTACACTTTAGCTATATCAAAACTATCGACATCAAAAATCTCACCGATACTGTAGCGAAGAAGCACACTTATAACGCTTCAACTTGGTCACATGAAGACTGTCCATAGCACATGTACATATAGCAAAATCCTGAAAAAGAAAGCAAAACCCTCACTTTTAGAGTCTGTCAATTTTAGAGTCTGTGATTTATATCGAAAAACCGAGAGTATCAGAGTACTCTAATAAAAACCGAAACCGACAAATAAAGTAAAACATCTAGGCATGGCATAGTGGACGTAGTGCCAAATTCAACGATGCAGGCATGCTAATGGAGATGTCATTCCCGAAATAGAAATACTCCCAACTAATATATACCCGCATGTGATTTATATCGAAAAGCTCCCAACAAAAACACCCACAGTACCAAGTTAAACCCATCATGCATAATAGATACCCAACCAACAATTTTAATCCAAATAGCAAAACATCTCCTACAGCAAAGAAATCTTTTCCAACCCAACATGTATAATAGGGAAAACCTAAACCAACATCCCACAACAAGTATAGGAAGGAGAACCCAAGCAATAATTTATACAAGAAACCCAAACCAACAATGCATGCATCACAAATAATTCCAACAGCAGCTAGGTAACCCAAAACCGAAAATGATCCAACAGCAAGTAAAGAACCGAACATGATCTAAAGATCATTTGCGCTTCACAAACAAAGACAATCGTGGGATCGTCAAGCCAAAATCGAACCCAACACGTATCAGTCGATCGAAATCCTTTTTATGTAGGGATCGAGATCCAACAACATCATCGACAAACAAAATAAACCCAAAAACAGAAATCAATCAAGAGTTTAGAATTTATACCCCAGAATTTAGTGTCAGAATCCGAAGGAAGGCTTCGGACTCGGCTCGCAGGCACGCACAGCACCTCGTCGGGTCACGACTGTAACTGTGGAGAGGCTGCATCATCGACACGAAGGTATCCTCACATCCGTGTCCATTATCGACTCATACAAATACGAGCGTATCTGCACCCAGAATGAACAACCCAACAGTACCAATATATAAACTACGACCAACGACAAGAAATGAAATGAGATATATAAGATGTCTCAGATAAGGATCAATCATCATCTGCTGTACTAGCGTGCCATAACACATATAGGACACGTCCCGACACGGAGCCAGTGTATCCGATACAATCTGCAATGCTTTGGTTCATTTGGTCGAACGACCATCACCAAGAGTATCAGAGTACTCTAATAAAAACGGAAATCGACAAATAAAGTAAAATATCCAGGCATGGCATAGTGGATGTAGTTCCAAAATCAATGACGCATGCATGCTAATGGAGATGTCAATCCCGAAATAGAAATACTCCCAACTAATATATACCCGCATGTAATTTATATCGAAAAGCTCCCAACAAAAACACCTACAGTACCAAGTTAAACCCATCATGCATAATAGATACCCAACCAACAATTTTAATCCAAATAGCAAAACATCTCCTACAGCAAAGAAATCTTTCCCAACCCAACATGTATAATAGGGAAAACCTAAACCAACATCCTACAGCAAGTATAGGAAGGAGACCCAAGCAACAATTTATACAAGAAACCCAAACCAACAATACATGTATCACAAATAATTCCAACAGCAGCTAGGTAACCCGAAACCGAAAATGATCCAACAGCAAGTAAAGAACCGAACATAATCTAAAGATCATTCGTGCTTCACAAACAAAGACAATCGTGGGATCGTCAAGCCAAAATCGAACCCAATACGTATCAGTCGATCGAAACCCTTTTTATGTAGGGATCGAGATCCAACAACATCATCGACAAATAAAATAAACCCAAAAACTGAAATCAATCAAGAGTTTAGAATTTATACCCCAAAATTTGGTGTCAGAATCCGAAGAGAGCCTTCGGACTCGGCTCGCAGGCACGCACAGCGCCTCGCCGGGTCACGGCTGCAACTGTGGAGAGGCTTCGGACTCGGCTCCCCAAATGCAATTATATTCCCTTAAACAAGAACAAATAGAAAAAAATCAAAGAACACAAGTATTTGGTACTTATAATTATTTCATCGAACATAAAGCGCACATAGAACAATTCCCAACAAAATCTTTTTTTAGGGAAAAAAATCCAAATCAAAATTACTCACTTAATCAAGAGAAGTCAACGATGATGCAGCCCTTTTCGGATCATCGTCGACGTGGACGGAGACGTCGAGAAACCCTAAAAGAACCCTAATTTTGGAGAGATGGATGCATGTATGGTTGTCAAAAATTAGGAGATTTTACAAAAATCATGTCGAGGCAGAATTTAGGGCATAAAATAAGCAATAATCGAGATTTTAGGATAAACCGATGGTGAAGGCTACGCCGGTGACAACCTTCCCTCTGCGGTGGAGTCTGTAACCGAGGGAGGCGAGGAACGGGCTGAGGGAAATTGGGGAGCGAGGAGCGGGCTGAGGGGAGTTGGGGAGCGGGGAGTGGGCTGAGGGAAGTTGGGGAGCGGAAGGAGAAGGAAAAGGAGAAAGAGAGAGGGTTTAGAATTTTTCTTAAGTACGGGAGAATTGCGGGGGAGTCGAGATTTTGACTTAAATTTTCGTACTTCTTTTATAACACTCATATCACTGGAGCACTATCAATAACGTTTTTAATGTAAACCGTCATAGATTCTAGTCTTGCTGAACTTTGATGACGCTTCCACATCAGCCGTCATGAAAACCACTTATCAAGCGTCATTAATAGGTCTTTTTGTTGTAGTGAGTGCTGGGCGCATAGCACTTCCAAGCGCCCACAACAGTCTTCCTTTGGGCACATAGCCATTTTTATGCGCCCAAGGCCCCCAGCTTCCTGTGCTTAGACTCATGGCCCTTTGCACATAGCCTTGGGCGCATAGCCTTTATAGGCGCCCAAGTACACCCTGTTCCCCCTTCGCTTAGGCGCATAGCCCTGATTATGCGCCCACTTGCCTAGGAAGATAGTCTCCTGGCCTTCTTCCAAGTATGCCTTCTCTCCATCATGTGGGTGCATATAGCCCTGGGCGTATTACTTTCTTAGTATATGCTCTTCATGACACGCATAGCCTCAGGCGCATAGCCGTGGGCGCATGACCCTAGGCACATGCCTTTCCTAACACTTGACTCTCCATGATACGACTAGCCTCAGGTGCATAGTCGTGGGCGCATAACCTTAGGTGCATGCCCCTGCTTGGGTGTATGCCATTCCCAGTGTGTGTGCTATCTTTCGGCGCATGCTCTCCTTGGAGCATGTTGGCCATGGGCGCATGCTACCCATGATACCCCCCTGATCCTTTGCCCCCTTTTTGGCCAGGATAATCTGTATTACATTATCCATGTTTGTCCCCATGGTCCTTAGTGTGAGTTGTGACTTTGCTTGTACTCTTTAGTTGAGTGGTCCTATAATGTTATTTTTTATGTTGCACATGTACTCTGAGCTTTAAACACGATCTTCGTATAGCACGTACACTCACTGATAACTCCTTGATAGTGGCCCGTTGTGGTGCATTCTTGACAAGTAAGTTCTTGGCATACAAGTGCACTTAACATGAACACGACATAAAAATATGGCTTTACATGATAACTCTTGATAGTGGCCCACCGAGGCGCACTCTTGACAAAGTAATCTTGATAAGTAACCTAACATGATAATCTTGATATGTTGTTGCGATGGCTATCTTGACCTGCTAATTAACTCTTGTCTTGACATCGTGGGTATTGTGCTTGTATAAGCTACATGTCTCGTCTTGTATCATGTCTAGGACATGGATTCCTGGTTACCACGGTCAGGGATTCATACTGAATCTGACTAGGATAATGACTAGATTGATCAAGTAGTTCATGAAGAGATTTTTCAGCTACAGGCAGTCCCACTATCTGGGCACTTTAATTGGACTTGTAGCCTGCCGTCGAGTAGGGCACATTTTCAGCACGTTGTCATGTGTTGCACCCCCAAGTCACTAAATACAACTCTCTCAACTTGCAATTGGATAACCTGGATTAAGTCTGCAGGGCTTGTGGCTGTTGGAACATCGTAATGCATCTTGTTAGTGACTAGGCTTGTGATAACCCTAGTTAGTTAAAGTATCAAGCCGTACTCATTGCTTGGCCGTGATTGATGGAAGGAGTCCCGTCTAGTCTAGTCTTGTCTAGACAAGGCAAGTACATGGTTACTTCAGTACGTTATTTTTTATGCTTTACCTTATCGATAATCGGTCAGAGACTAAGTTCTGTTCAGGTGAAGGGTTACAACCCCGGTCCTTGTTTGGTTTTACGAGTTGTAACTTGGTTATCGGCGTAGTTTCTTAGTTATCTTATCGTTTATCCCCTGAATTCTTAACTCTAAGTTTTCTTGTCATTATTATGTATTGTGTTCTAACATGCTAGTTTTAGTTCTTAAGTAAAGCCTCCCTTGTGGCACTTGCTCTTTCTGGGTTCTGACCCAGCTGGTTTTGTATGGCCAGATTTTGTAGTAGCTCTCGAGGATCTTCTAGCCTTCCATCCAGATGGTGAATACTAGACGCAATCCTGGCAACGAGTGGGTTTCATTTTGCTCTCCCACTCTATTGTAAATTATTCTTTTGAGGCGTTTAACCGTCGAGCAAGTGTTAGCTCGTGTTGAATTTACATTCATGTCTGCCTAAGGGCTGTAACATGATTGACAAATCCTAGGGTTGATCATGTATGACTTTAACTCTTGCTAGTCTTCACATTTTGTATGACTAGCTTCATGACCATCTAAATATGTAATATATGGGATGCCTTACTTTGTATGTCTGATGATCTACCATCTTGTTAAATTTACTTGCTTGCTTGAGATTAAGACACTAGGCTTGTTCTTGACCATACGAGACTGTTGGCTTGTAGATAAACCCTCATGCATCTAGACAGCCGTAACCGTATTGCGAGGTGAGATCTACTTCAACGTACTCATTGGTGATAACCTGATCGCAGATCAATCTTTGAAAACACTGTTGCACCTTGTAGCTGGTCAAACAAGTCGTCGATGCGGGGCGAGGGTATTTGTTTCGGATGGTGGCCTTATTGAATTCTCGATAGTCGATACAGAGCCGTGTCGATCCATCCTTCTTTTTCATAAATAGCACGGGTGCACCCCATGGCGAGACACTTGGACGGATAAATCCTTTGCCAAGTAATTTCTGTAGTTGTGCCTTCAGTTTTTTCAATTCTGTAGGGGCCATTCTGTACGGAGCGTAGGAGATCGGCCGGGTGCCAAAAAATATGTCGATAGTGAACTCGATTTCTCGATCGGGCGACATGCCGGGTAGCTCGTCCGAAAACACGTCTGGGAATTCTGCCACAATGTCGGTCTGACCCTGGTTTGCACCATCCTGTCTCATGTCATAAACGGACGCCATGTAGCCTTCGCATCTGGAATGAAGCAGCTTCCGAGCAAAAATTGCCGAGATTACCATGCAGGTCGACGATGCTTTACCACACGAATAGCTGAATTCGGGCACTCCAAGTATACGGAAGGTGACCTTCTTTCCGGCACAGTCGATGGTAGCGTTGCAAGGACAGAGCCAATCCATACCCAGTATGATGTCGAAGTCCTTCATATCTAGAACTATCACATCAAGACCGATCTTCTGACCCCCAATACAGATGATTCCTCCACTACAGGCTAAATTTGTAAGTAGTGGTGCGCCCGAAGGCATACTTACACTAAGATCGAGGTCTAACGATATTATAGAAAATTTGTGCTCGACGGCGAAGTCCACCGATATAAAACTATACGAAGTGTCTGAATCAAATAACACACAAGCAGGTACATTATTAAAATTCAATATACCTGTCACTACCGTGTCGGAGGCAAACACTTCATCTCGAGTCATGGCATAGACGCGCCCTTGAGCAGTAGGACGCCGGTCTTGGCTGTTATGTTGAATGTGCTGAGGAGATCGGGGCGCCTGTCCTCGGTTCTCTTGACGATTTTGTTATGGCGGGGCATTACGATTCAATCTTCGAGGGCATTCTCGTGCTTGGTAGCCCCTTGCTCCGCAGTAGAAGCATCCTCCGTCATGAACAAAAAGTCATTGGCATGGTGACCGAAGTTGTGACATTTGGTACAAGGAAGCGGTGGGGTTCGTCCCTTCACTACAACAAAAAACCCTTTTAATGACGGCTAAAAAGCGTCATTAATGACGAACCATGACGCTTTCTTTTCCACAGCAACCGTTATGAAAACGGGTGTTATAAATATTTTTTAAAAGCGTCATAAAATAACCGTCATGAATAGTTTCTATAAAAGCGTTATGAATAGTTAATATATAGTGCACAATTCAGAACAATTTTAAAACGTCATGAATAGATAATATGTATAGGCTCAATGCAGCACATTTATAACACTCATATTACTGAACTCATCACATTTATAACACTCAATACTGCACATTATATATTACTTTCCAAAAACTTCTCAATTCAATTTTAAAACAACAACTTTGAACTATATTCACAAGAAAACATCGAAATGTTATATCACCATCTTTATTACATTATCTCAAAATAGGGTATCCAAATACATATATTTACAACTACTACTTAAATGAATCCTCAAAACAAGTAACTACTTTGGCTTCAACTTGAGCACATCAAAACTGTCAACATCACGTGTAGCAAATCCCACCACTACAATAATAGTTGCATCTTCATGTGCACCTGAGAAAGAAAATTAATACTAGTTAGCTACAATTCCACCGTGCATCTATAACAAGTATTATCAACACATTAAGATAACACCAACTTACAAATTTGAAAATAGAGAGCTCTATGAGCTAATCTTCAAAAACTTCAATGACTAAGGCATTAAAAACGATATATCAATGGTTCATGCTTTAAACCTCATCTTCTTAAATTTTAGTTTAACTAAAGGTAGAATTAGAACTACTAATTTTTTTTTCTTAAGTTTGAACAATCAAATTTATTGGATACTTGACCACAAAAGAATTAATAATCACTACAGCTAAATTCTTTCCAGAAAAGATGTTAGCTTAGGAGAAAACTTACTAACTGTTCCAGAAGTCAAGCTACACATACTTAGAGAGAGGTAAAATACTTATCGGTAGAGCCATCTTCTTCAATGTACTCATTGCCAAAGAGTGAAATGATTCATATTCAAGAAACTATTTGATACTATGACATAAACTTTTTACCAATCTGGAAGAAGCCAAAATGCTTGCTAACACTTGTATCATATCAGAAAAAGCTTTATCTATTGATACCACATAAAAGTTCCAGTCTTCACCCAATTATAATATAATATGCAATTTCTTCTTTTACTCCGTAATGCAAATATATCCATGTCCAAAATGAGAGAATTAGAAGAAAAAACTCTTAATTTTAATGCTTACCTCATGAACCCTTGGTCTATGGTGTCTGAGCTCCAGTAATGATTCCTTCCTTTCTATCAGGACTCCAAGTTCCTTAGTAATGATTCCTTCCTTTTTATTAGAAGCTCCTGTTCGAATACCCTAACAATAGAGTGACAAATAACAAATAAAACCGTCGCTTGTTTTAATAAACCGGAAGGAATAGTATGCATACTCACAATCTGCTGCAGTGAAGTGCAGAAGACAGCCACAAATGCACAGAGGAAACCCTTCACATTAATTTCCACATCAGTGACTGTGCAGACACCAACACCAAATGCCACAACAACCACGGCCATTATCACTCTCCTGGAGTAGTGCTTGCTATTGAGTATCCATTCCATCAAACAAACCACTGGTATAATGCTCAATTTTGATATCTAGCATTTCATAAAGACCTCAGATCAACCTTTAAGATAAACATTTCCCATGACCAAACAAAGAAAAGCAAAAACAAACCTGATAAAATCCAACTGAGTTCAACATTAGACTAAGATTCATTGCAGTAATTGACAAATTAGCAACAATCGAGAACCATAACAGCTCCCACAGCAGGACTTGCTTGGACAAAGAAATTCTCGCAGCATTTGAAACCCAACCAACAAGAGCAGTAACGGAGAAATGGAACCCCGTTAATGTAGTTGCTGCAAAATATCATATATATACACATCATTTATGCCTAGTAGTTCAAAATTCAATAACTTCATGCTGCGACTATTGCTGAAAAAAAAGGATTGAAATAGGCTTCAACGAGGGTGTTAAGTGCGATTTGTCAGTCATTTCTGCTTGTAACTCTTTCTTTAAACTTTAACCACTCGGTTTTGCAACAAAAGTGAGAAAATTGATGCAGAAACCATCACTTAGGAAATAAGTCGGTCCAATGAAATAACCAAAGACCAAATGCAATTTCTTAGGTAAATAAGCAAAAATGAAGTTTTTTTTTCCAATCTCCATTTTGCTCAGCCATTACATTTCATTATTGGTGATCTAACTTGAAGTATCATCTTGAACGCCCCCTAGCTAGTAACAAAATCCAAGATCAAAGTACTCTTTTTTTTCTTACTGGACCTCTCAATTTATTGTCGGTTGCATCATAAACCAAAAATTTGACACATTTGTATCAAGTTACTCCAGAATTTCTTCACAATCACGCAAACGCGCAACGATAATAAAAATAACACAGATCTGGCGATGGGTCTAAGTTTTTATATCTCCCTAAACCCTAACTCTGCTCGAAATTTCCACAAATCGACGGGGGTCTAAGCAAAAACACAAGGAATCGAACACCACAATTAGATCAATAAACAAGGATATTACCGAAGCTGAACCCGTATCCAGAGGGCGACATAAGCTGCTTGTTGGCCATGATGATTCCGACGGAGCTGACCACGTTCATCCCCCAAGCGCCGGCGTTCGAGACCGCCGGCTTCTTCTCGGACTCCATCGCCATCGAACCCTAACCCTAATTCTCGGATTAGGGTTTGGAGCTCCCGCTTCGTCTCGGATTAGGGTTGTTTTAAGCTCATTTGTGGATCGGAGTGGGGGAAGGGAAGAGAAGAAGGGGAATCGCCGACCCGATCCGAAGCCGACCCGCGCCGCCAGCTCCCTCCCCATCTCCTTCTCCCTTTCTAACTAGGTTTAGGGTTTTGTATCTAGGGTTAGGGTTTTGGAGTTGGGGGAAAGGAAGGAGAAGAAGAGGAGGAGAGGAGGGTGTTGCTAAACTAGAGTTAGGGTTTTGGATCTATGGGATTTTGGAGTTGGGGGAGAGGAGGGAGAAGAAAGGATCGGAGAAGGAGAAGACCAGAACCAGAGGGAGAGAAAAAATTTTGTTGAAGCGCGGGATTTTGTCAAAAAATAAACTTAACAAATATTACAAGTTTGCCACCGCTCTAAACTATTAATAACGCTTTGTTTTATAAACGTTATAAAAAGCCCAGAATTAGCCCAAACCGTCATAGAAAAAAGGTATTTTTCAACTTAATAACGCTTATGTATCAGTCGTCATTAAAAGTCCTTGTCGAGCGTCATTAAAAGGGTTTTTTGTTGTAGTGCTTGTTGCCGCCATTGTTTGGACGCTTTGATGTGTAGTTGTTACCTCCCGTATAGCTAGGACACTTGTGGTTGGAATGATTCACAACATCGACACCGATGGGAGAGTATTTGCTCTCAAGGCGGAGAGCATGATTCAGAGCCTCGCCCATAGTTTTGTACTCCGGGACCGTCACATGAGCAGCAATAGAGAGTCGCAGACCCACTTTGAAATGT